>CAWUFW010006995.1:600000-1069584 GCA_963921515.1 Calotriton arnoldi
CCAGTTTATTGAAATCAGAGGGCCAGTGATGATTGGGTGTACAGGCTCCAATCGCAGAGAGCTGATCTTAAGGGTGCCGCTTCTGTAGGGTGACCAGATCTTGAGAACTAAAAACCGGGACATTTGGGAAAAATAGAAGAAGGACTACAATTTTTCATCCACGGAATGGCGCAGAATGACAGCTGCCATCAACATAGGATCACAGAAGATGCATTAAGAAAGTAAATACAATGTAATTTCTACAATCAAAATTATACCTATTAACCCCTTCGCTGCTAGGCCTTTTCCCCCCCTGTGCTAAGCCTTTTTTTGGCTATTTGGGGTAGTGCGCGCTTAGGCCCCTGTAACTTTTTGACCACATAAGGTATCCACGCCAAATTTGCGTCCTTTTTTTCTAACATGATGGGGAGTGTAAAGGTACCCAGGGTTTGTGGATTCCCCTGGAGGGGACCCAGAAATTAGCCAAAATACAGCTAAATTATGTTTTTTTTAGGAAAAATGCGAAAAAAAAGGCTACAGATGAAAGCGTCTTGATTTTTCCCTGCAAATGGCATCAAAAGGGGTTGTGGTGCTGAAATCACCATCTTCCCAGCTTTCAGGGACAAGCAGACTTTTGTCAGAAAACCAACTTTTTTACACAGTTTTGGCATTTTTCTGGGACATAGCCTATTTTTGCTATTTTTTGTGCTTTCAACCTCCTTCCAGTTAATGGTAGAAATGGGTATGAAACCAATAATGGATCCTGGAAAGCCATACATTTCTGAAAAGTAGACAAAATTCTGAATTCAGCAAGGGGTCATTTGTGTAGATCCTTAAAGTTTTCCTTATAGAAACTAACAGTTAAATAAAGGAAAAATTGAAAATTAGTTGAAAAAAACAGCAGTGTGTCCACGTTTTCACCTGTAACTTCTTTTAATTATGACAGCTATTTGAAAGCAATATACCGTTATATCCGCTGGACCTTTCTGGTTGTGGGGATATATAGGACTTTTAGGTTCACCAAGAACCCGACGAACCCAGAGCCAATAACTGAGCAGCATCTTGCAATGGTTTTTATTATGTACCGGGTATATAGCAATTATTTTGGGAAAATGTATACATGGAAAAATTGTTATGAAAGACACCTATGTATTTCTGAAATGGGAACAAAATGTAGATTTTAGAAACAGTAGATATTTGGACATTTCCGAAATTGGGAGTACCCATACTAGCATGAGAATTATAGGTCATTTATCAAAATGACTTATTTTTTACACATTGTCTTCCATTTGGAAGGCAGAAATGCATCGAAAGTCAATAGGTAATAACAGTTGCTCTACAATTCTGTGTTACCCTAAGTCTCCCGATAAAAATGGTACCTCACTTGTGTGGGTAGACCTTGTGACCACAACAGGAAATGGCTCAAAATGCAACGTGGACGTACCACATTTTCACAATGAAAAATTACCCTTTTTTTGCAAAGTGCCTAGCTGTAGTTTTTGAACCCTAGCTCTGCGGGCACTGAGGGAAACCTAGCAAACCTATACATTTTTGAAAACTAGACACCCAGGGGAATTCAGGATGGGGTGACTTGACTGGCTCCCACCAGGTTTTGTTACCCAGAATCCCTTGCAAACTTAAAAAATTGGCAAAAAAAACACATTTTCCTCACTTTTCTGTGGTGGAAAGTTCTGGAATCTGCGTGGATCCACAAAATTCCACCCACCCCACGTTCCCCAAGGTCTTCCGAAAAAAATGGTACTTCACTTGTTTGGGTAGGCCTAGTGCCCGCGACAAGAAGCAGCGCAAAGCACAACGTGGACGCACCACATTTTCACAGTGAAAAATGACCCTTTTTTTGCAAAGTGCCTAGCTGTAGTTTTTGAACCCTAGCTCTGCCGGCACTGAGGGAAACCTAGCAAACCTATACATTTTTGAAAAGTAGACACCCAGGGGAATCCAGGATGGGGTGACTTGACTGGCTCTCACCAGGTTCTGTTACCCAGAATCCCTTGCAAACCTAAAAAATTGGCAAAAAAACACATTTTCCTCACTTTTCTGTGGTGGAAAGTTCTGGAATCTGCTTGGATCCACAAAATTCCACCCACCCCGCGTTCCCCAAGGTCTTCCGAAAAAAATGGTACCTCACTTGTGTGGGTAGGCCTAGTGCCCGCGACAGGAAGCAGCGCAAAACGCAACGAGGACGCACCACATTTTCACAGTGAAAAATGACCCTTTTTTTGCAAAGTGCCTAGCTGTAGTTTTTGAACCCTAGCTCTGCCGGCACTTAGGGAAACCTAGCAAACCTATACATTTTTAAAAGTAGACACCCAGGGGAATCCAGGATGGGGTGACTTGACTGGCTCTCACCAGGTTCTGTTACCCAAAATCCCTTGCAAACCTAAAAATTGGCAAAAAAACACATTTTCCTCACTTTTCTGTGGTGGAAAGTTCTGGAATCTGCGTGGATCCACAAAATTCCACCCACCCCGCGTTCCCCAAAGTCTTCCGAAAAAAATGGTACCTCACTTGTGTGGGTCGGCCTAGTGCCCGCGACAGGAAGCAGCACTAAACGCAACGTGGACGCACCACATTTTCACAGTGAAAAATGACACTTTTTTTGCAAAGTGCCTAGCTGTAGTTTTTGAACCCTAGCTCTGCCGGCACTTAGGGAAACCTAGGAAACCTATTCATTTTTGAAAAGTAGACACCCAGGGGAATCCAGGATGGGGTGACTTGACTGGCTCTCACCAGGTTCTGTTACCCAGAATCCCTTGCAAACCTAAAAAATTGGCAAAAAAACACATTTCCCTCACTTTTCTGTGGTGGAAAGTTCTGGAATCTGCGTGGATCCACAAAATTCCACCCACCCCGCGTTCCCCAAGGTCTTCCGAAAAAAATGGTGCCTCACTCGGGTGGGAGGCCCAAGAACCCGCGACAGGCAAGGGCCCACAACGTATTGAGGCGACCTCAAAATGGCCTATCACAAAACGACCTGGTTTTGCAAGGGGGGTCCCATGACGTTTTGGCCCGGGGCTCGGCGGCCACCTAGGGAAACCTACCAAACCCACACGTTTCTGAAAAGTAGACACTCGGGGGACTCCAGGGAGGTATGGCTTGCGTGGATCCCCCAACGTTTTCTTACCCAGAATCCCCTGCAAACCTGACATTTTGCTGAAAAATCCCTTTTTCACATATTTTTGTGTGGTAAAGTTGTGGCATCACAGGGCTGACACAAATTTCCTTCCACCCAGCGTTCCCCAGGTCTCCTGATAAAAATGGTGCCTCACTCGGGTGGGAGGCCCAAGTACCAGCGACAGGCAAGGGCCCACAACGTATTGAGGCGACCTCAAAATGGCCTATCACAAAACGACCTGGTTTTGCAAGGGGGTCCCATGACGTTTTGGCCCGGGGCTCGGCGGCCACCTAGGGAAACCTACCAAACCCACACGTTTCTGAAAAGTAGACACTCGGGGGACTCCAGGGAGGTATGGCTTGCGTGGATCCCCCAACGTTTTCTTACCCAGAATCCCCTGCAAACCTGACATTTTGCTGAAAAAATCCCTTTTTCACACATTTTTGTGTGGTAAAGTTGTGGCATCACGGGGCTGACACAAATTTCCTACCACCCAGCGTTCCCCAGGTCTCCCGATAAAAATGGTGCCTCACTCGGGTGGGAGGCCCAAGTACCCGCGACAGGCAAGGGCCCACAACGTATTGAGGCGACATCAAAATTGCCTATCACAAAATGTTTTGGACCCTTGCCTGTCGCGGGTACTTGGGCCTCCCACCCGAGTGAGGCACCATTTTTATCGGGAGACCTGGGGGAACGCTGGGTGGTAGGAAATTTGTGTCAGCCCCATGATTCCACAACTTTACCACACAAAATGTGCGAAAAAGTGATTTTTTGAGCAAAATATCAGGTTTGCAGGGGATTCTGGGTAGAAAACGTTGGTGGATCCACGCAAGCCATACCTCCCTGGAATCCCCGGGTGTCTACTTTTCAGAAATGTGTAGGTTTGGTAGGTTTCCTAGGTGGCCGCCGAGCCCCGGCCAAAACGTCATGGGACCCCTGCAAAACCAGGTAGTTTTGTGATAGGCCATTTGAGGTCGCCTCAATACGTTGTGGGCCCTTGCCTGTCGCGGGTACTTGGGCCTCCCACCCGAGTGAGGCACCATTTTTATCGGGAGACCTGGGGGAACGCTGGGTGGTAGGAAATTTGTGTCAATCCCATGATTCCACAACTTTACCACACAAAAATGTGCAAAAAAAGTGATTTTTTTCAGCAAAATATCAGGTTTGCAGGGGATTCTGGGTAAGAAAACATTGGGGGACCCACGCAAGCCATACCTCGCTGGACTCCCCAGAGTGTCTAGTTTTCAGAAATGTGTGGGTTTGGTAGGTTTCCTAAGATAGCCGCCGAGCCCAGGGCCAAAAACCTCACTGGTGTGGGTGGTTCAAGTACCCGCAACAGGCAAGGGCCCAAAACGTATTGAGGAGACATCAAAATGATCTATCACAAAACAAGCTGGTTTTGCAAGGAAGTCACCTGGGTTTTTGGCCCCGGGCTCGGCGGCCATCTTGGGAAACCTACCAAACCCACACATTTCTGAAAACTAGACACCCGGGGAGTCCAGCGAGGTATGGCTTGCGTGGATCCCCCAACGTTTTCCTACCCAGAATGCCCTGCAAACCTCAAATTTAGCTGAAAAAAATCACTTTTTTCTCCAATTTCTGTGTGGGAAAGTTCTGGAATCTACGTGGATCCACAAATTTCCTACCACACAGTGTTCCCCCATGTCTCCCGATAAAAATTATACCTCACTCGCATGAGTGGGTCAAGTACCCACGACAGGAAAGGGCCCAAAACCTATTGAGGCAACATCAAAATTACCTATCACAAAACAACCTGGTTTTGCAAGAGGGGTCCCATGAGTTTTTGGCCCTGGGCTCGGTGGCCATCTAGGGAAACCTACCAAACCCACACATTTCTGAAAACTAGACACCTGGGGAGTCCAGCAAGGTATGGCTTGCGTGGGTCCCCCAACTTTTCCTACCCAGAATCCCCTGCAAACCTCAAATTTAGCTGAAAAAAATCACTTTTTCTCAAATTTCTATGTGGGAAAGTTCTGGAATCTACGTGGATCCACAAATTTCCTCCCACCCAGCGTTCCCCCAGGTCTCCTCATAAAAATGATACCTCACTTGCGTGGGTGGGTCAAGTACCCGCGACCGAATAGGGCCCAAAACCTATTGAGGCGACATCAAAATTACTTATCACAAAACAACCTGGTTTTGCAAGGGGGTCCCAGGAGTTTTTGGCCCTGGGCTCGGTGGCCATCTTGGGAAACTACCAAACCCAAACATTTCTGAAAGCTAGACACCCGGGGAGTCCAGCGAGGTATGGCTTGCGTGGGTCCCACAACGTTTTCCTACCCAGAATCCCCTGCAAACCTCAAATTTAGCTGAAAAAATCACTTTTTCCATACATTTTTGCGTGGGATCACCATGTTGGCACAAATGTTCTACCACCCAGCGTTCCCCTTGTTCTCCCGAGTAAAATGATACCTCACTTGTGTGGGTGGGCCAAAGGCCTGTGACTGGGAAGAGCCCAAAACATAGGGATTTAGGGTATAGCACCGAGAATTCTAAGCGCTACATTTGTTTAAAAATACGTTTGTAGCCAGTTCTGCTTTGGACACCCACACAAGTGAGGTATCATTTTACTCGGGGAAACAAGGGCAACGCTGGGTGGTAGGACATTTGTGCCAGCACGGTGATTCCACGCAAAAATATGTAGCAAATATGTTTTTTTCAGCTAAATTTGAGGATTTCAGGGGATTCTGGGTAGGGAAACGTTGGGGGATCCACGCAAGCCATACCTCATTGGACTCCCCAGGGTGTCTAGTTTTCAGAAACGTGTGGGATTGGTAGGTTTCCCTAGATGGCGGCGAGCCCGGGCCAAAAACCAGGTGCCACCCCCCAAAACCAGGTAGTTTTGTTATAGGTAGTTTTGAAGTCTCCACAATACGATTTGGGCCATTTCCTGTTTCAGCCACTATGCCTACCCACACAAGTGAGGTACCATTTTTATCGGGAGCCCTGGGGGAACGCAGGGTGGTAGGAAATTTGTGGATCCACGCAGATTCCAGAACTTTCCCACACAGAAATTTGAGTAAAAGTGATTTTTTCTGCTAAATTTGAGGTTTGCAGGGCATTCTGGGTAGGAAAACGTTTGGGGACCCATGCAAGCCATACCTCGCTGGACTCCCCAGGTGTCTAGTTTTCAGAAATGTGTGGGTTTGGTAGATTCCCAAGATGGCCGCTGAGCCCGGGGCCAAAACCCAGGTGACCCCCTTGCAAAACCAGGTTGTTTTGTGATAGGTAATTTTGATGTCTCCTCAATACGTTTTGGGCCCTTGCCTGTCGCGGGTACTTGACCCATCCACACAAGTGAGGTACCATTTTTCACGGAAGACTTTGGGGGACGCGGGGTGGGTGGAATTTTGTACATCCACGCAGATTCCAGAACTTTCCACCACAGAAATGTGAGGAAAATGTGTTTTTTTGGACATATTTTTAGGTTTGCAAGGGATTCTGGGTAACAGATCCTGGTGAGAGCCAGTCAAGTCACCCCATCCTGGATTCCCCTGGGTATCTAGTTTTCAAAAATGTATAGGTTTGCTAGGTTTCCCTAGGTGCCGGCAGAGTTAGGGTTCAAAATCTACAGCTAGGCACTTTGCAAAAAAGGGTCCGTTTTCACTGTGAAAATGTGGTGTGTCCATGTTGCGTTTTGGGCCGTTTCCTGTCGCGGCCACTAGTCCTACCCACACAAGTGAGGTACCATTTTTCTCGAAAGACTTTGGGGAACGCGGGGTGGGTGGAATTTTGTGGATCCACGCAGATTCCAGAACTTTCCACCACAGAAATATGAGGAAAATGTGTTTTTTGGACACATTTTTAGGTTTGCAAGGGATTCTGGGTAACAAAACCTGGTGAGAGCCAGTCAAGTCAGCACATCCTGGATTCCCTGGGTGTCTAGTTTTAAAAATGTATAGGTTTGCTAGGTTTCCCTAGGTGCCGGCAGAGCTGGGAACCAAATTCAACAGGTAGGCACATTCCGAAAAAAGTCAGTGCCTACTGGGCTTTCTGCCGCCCTGGGGAGGGGGAAATCAGGGGCTATTGCCTCGATATGCCCCCGAGGGGGCAGAAAGACTGTGGCTATTCTTTTGGGGGTCGGGGCATTGGGATGCCTATTCTGGTCAGCCCCCACCCCTGCGTATAAAAAAGCCAGCATAATCGCTGGCACATAGTGGGCTTTCTGCCCCCCGGGAGGGCAGATCAGGGGCTACTGCCCCTATCTGCCTCCTGGGAGGGGCAGAAAGACAGTGACATCTTTTTGGGGTGGGTGGGGGCATTGGCATGTCCATTCTTGGCAGCCCCCAACTCGAACTTTGTAAAAAAAAAATCCCTGGTGGCTAGTGGGCTTTCTGCCCCCCCCGGGGGGGGGGCAGATAAGGTGCTATTGCCCCATCTGCCTCCCAGGGGGGGGCAGAAAGACTGAGCATTTTGTTTGGGGTGGGGGCATTGACATGCCCATTCTGGGCAGCCCCCACCCCTACCTATATAAAAAAATCCCTGGCGCTTAGTGGGCTTTCTGCCCCTCCCGGGGAGGGAAGATCAGGGGCTATTGCCCCCATCTGCCTCCTGGGGGGCAGAAAGTCTTTTTTTCTTTGGGGGGTAGGGTGGGGGCATTTGCATGCCCATTCTGGGCAGCCCCCACCCCGGGCCTATAAAAAAAAAATCCCTGGCATCTAGGATGTTTCTGAACACCCGGGGGGGCAGATTGGTGGCCACTGCCATGATCTGCCCCCCCGGGGGGGGGGCAGAAAGACTGGAATTTCGTGGGGGAGGGGTGGGGGCATTGGCATGCCCATCTTGGGCAACCCCACCCCATAATGTATCGAGGGAAAAAAAACCTGGTGTCTAGTGGGCTTTCTGCCCCCGGGGGCAGATTGGGGGCTACTGCCCCCATCTGCCCCCAGGAGGGGCAGAAAGACTGTACCTTTGCGTTGGGTGGTGGGGGCATTGGCATGCCCATATTGGGCAGCCCCTACCCCAAATTATAATTAAAAAAAAATCCCTGGTATCTAGTGGGCTTTCTGCCCCCCAAGAGGGGCAGAAAGACTGTACCTTTGCGGCGAGGGGGTTGGGGGCATTAGCATGCCCATATTGGGCAGCCCCCACTCCTAACTATAATTTTGTTTTAAATCCCTGGTATCTAGTGGGCTTCCTGCCCCCCCGGGGGGGCAGATTGGGGGCTACTGCCCCATCTGCCCCCCAGGGGGGGCAGAAAGACTAATTTTGTGGCCGGGGGGGGGGAGGGGCATCGGCATGCCCGTTTTGGGCAGCCCCCACCCATAATAAACATGCCATAAAAATCCCTGGTGTCTAGTGGGCTTTCTACCCCCCCGGGGGGGCAGAAAGACTAATCATGCCAAAATTTGTATGGGGGGGAGCAAAGGCCCTTGCCCAAGGGGCCGCTCCCCCCTCCCTGGTGCCTAGTGGGTGGATCCCTGCTTGGGGATCGCCCTCCTGGGGCGATCCCCAAGCAGGGATCCACTAGGGAGGAGTACCATTGGAAAGGGAGATTCTCCCTTTCCAACGATACCTCTCCTGAGTTTCTACGTGCTCAGGGGGCTGAGATAGCCCCCTGAGCACGTAGAAACTGAAACTGAAATGAGCCTCTTGGCTCATTTCAGTTTCAGTTTCACTGAAATGACATCAGCGCGACGTGCGCGCCGATCGTCATTTCAGGGAAACCAGGGGGCCTCGGGAGCTGGGGAAGCTCTTCCCCAGCTCCCAAGGCTTTAGGGGATTAAAGGGAATCCCTCTGGTGCTCGCACCAGAGGGATTTCCTGTGCTGGGTTCCATGACGAGCTGGACTCGTCATGAGCACACGAGCACTGTGTGCCATGACGAGTCCAGCTCGTCATGAGCATGGAAGGGGTTAATTAAACTGCTTACTTATAACAGTTGCTAACTAGCAAAGCTTTAGAACACCCAAAAAAGTGCCTCTCACTGTTTTCAGTCAACCCCTTCTAAAAACCGGGACATGAGACAAAATTGCCGAAATCTGCCCGGACAGCTGGTGAAAAACCGGGACTGTCCGGGCAAATCGGGGACGTCTGGTCACCCTACGCTTCTGGGGCTGATGATGGCTGAGGACCAATGGAGGGAGGCTAAGTTCACTGGTGCAGCCTGGGCCAGTTTAGGAACTGGCTGCTGCTTTCCGGGATCCCTCGGTGGACCCGAGGGTACTGACTTCTGCTTCCGAGGTTCCCGAGGGCACAGCCTGCTATTCCCGAGGCTCCTGGATGCGGAGGGCACCGACAGCCACTTGGAGATCCTGGTTTGAACAAGGAGGACTTTCTCTCCAGATGTTCCGGTGTGGTGAGGGGCCTGGGTGTATGGACTGCTCTTGCCGAGGGCGAGGGGTTTATACAATGAGGGACTGGTGACCTGGGTCTTATTTATAACCCTCCTCACCCCGCTTTGACGCAGACCCCCGAGTGTTCACACCTGGGCAGACAGGGGAGGTGCCAGGGTGCTTTAACACATTACTACTGAATTAACCCTCATTGAAGGCCGATTTACGGCTGCAGAGGTGCCCGGTGATGGTTGCGTTCAGGGGATAGGCTGGGAGAAAGGGAAGGAAAGCAGAAAGGAAAGTGGGGAGAGAAAGAGAGGGGGCGCAGAAGGCTGGCTACGAGGAAGAAGGAAGGATGGATATATGAGAGGCGTTGGGAGGGGAGAGATAGCGAAAATGGGGTGACAGAGAAGGGGGGGGGAGAAGACGGGTAAAGAGACAGAAGAGAAAGACAGGCCTAATTGCATGATTGCTTTGTTTCTCCAAACTCGATGAAGCGCTTTGACGCCCTTCGTCTGAGTATGGTCGCGCCATATCAAGAACAACATAAATTCAAAAATCCTAAGGAGGAAAGGAGGAGGGAGTAAAGAAAGAAAAGCCCATAGGGAGACAGTTTGAGGAAGTGAAACAAGCATTTGCAATGCAATAGATCTCCAATTTACGGGAGACCTATTACATTGGCAACTTGGAATCACGGATAACGGGGGGAAGGTGGGAGAGGAGAGAGGAGAAGGCACGGACAAAGCTGCGTGACTAGGAAGGAAATAGTACACGCCAGTGTAACAATGAAGTAAGGGGGCCAGTAGCCATGGGAGGTTACAAATGACATCATGGCCGTACGAAGGCGGGACTAACAAGCCTATTATGGAATCAAATGCCGGCATTTACGAAGGACAAAGACAGAAGCCAATCAAAAATATGAGCGGAGAGAGGGGGGCAGCTTGTCTCCCATACTCGACTACTGCATGCCTCGCAGAGCGAGCTGCGCATGCGCGCTGCCGCTAAAACTCGACCTAAAAATGAACTGTACAATATATTGAAAATATTCAAATAATAAAACATCTATTTTGTAATATTTCTAAAGCAATCAGATAAATAAGACATTTTAAAAATAATACAAATACTTAAAACAACATTTATGTACATACTTGCAGTAGAAAAGAAAGAAACTTTCACAAAATACAACTGGCAAAACAAGAAAACTAAGTATTTGCAATGCAATAGGTCTCGTATTTGTTAAAAGTTAAAGCTATTGGTGTTATAAATTGTAATGTTTTTAATTTATATTTCTGGTTTGCAGTGGAGTGAGTATTTAACTCTGCATCAGGTAGTTGTGCAACAAAAAGAATATGAAGATAACTCTGGTGATTAATGTTCCTACTAGCGAGAGCTCAGAATTTTGTCTGGTTGCAGTTTTGGCCTATTGTAAAGTAGCATGGAGGGTTAATGTGCCTGCTGCAAAGAACATGTACTATGCAGATCACAGAACTGAGTGTGAGTGAACTATGAGTAGCACTATAAACAAGCATTGGCATAGCCAATAGGTCTCGCCTTTGGGACCTTATAAGTGTTTTGCCAGAGCTATTTGCTTTGCCAATGGGTTTAAGCTATGTTGTAGAGTAGTGCGGCTGCTGTACAGCATGTTGAAAAGTTATAATAAAGTGCTGCAGGTAAGGGCACGACGTGGTTACTAATAAAAGCAGACACAAAGTAACCTATATTATAACATATATTAAGCAGGGGTAGTGTGGGCTGATTGTAAGGGGAAATACTGGAATCTGTATGGAGGCAAAGGGGGAGGAGGGGCTGAAGGTGAGGGGGAAATACTAGAGTCTTGTATGGAGGCAAAGGGGGAGAAGCAGGAAAGAGAGCAAGAAGCAAAATAAAGTGAGGTTCTTTTTTACTAAGCTTTGCGCTGCACAATATTGTGTTGCACCTGTGGCTATAAAAGTGGTGCATGAATCAACGTAAGTGCTTTGTGTCGTTTTGTACAAGAGCTCGTACAAAAAATATTAATAAATAACCCCGTATTTGTTCATAAACTGAAAAGAACTGTCCCATTAAAAGTGTGAAATATATGCAAAGTGCTGGTACTGCCCCGTTAAAAGTGTAGAATATAATCGAAGACGTGCTGGCGCTGTCCCACTAAAAGTGTGGACTATATCCATTGTGCTGGAACTGTCCCATTAAAAGTGTGAAATATATGCAAAGTGCTGGTACTGCCCCGTTAAAAGTGTAGAATATAATCGGAGACGTGCTGGCGCTGTCCCTGTAGAAGCATAGAATACACGATGAGAAACGCTGGCTCCGAACACTTTAGCAGACCCCCCGGAGAAGTTCATTGAAAGAACAGCAGCTCTGCTCTCTCTGCACAGAACATGTGACCTTCCCTCCCGCTCTCCGTAGGGACCATCTCGAACCGGCACCTACCAGGGGTCACTGGTGGAAGGTCACAGAGAACGAGTTCGGAGCACAGCAGTTTGACCCTGTGTGAAGACATATTGGCCTTTGGTGATGGGAGGCACACAGGGAGTGGCGGCCGTCCTCTGGGTAGAGAAAGCAGAGTGACCTCGGCGAAGTGGGGCTGTGTGTCCGTTTCCTGTTCCGAGGGAGGAGATGGGAAGCCTGCTTAGAATGTGAGAAGGGCTGGTGCTGCTTCAAGTACAGCAGCTGTGATCAGACGTGTGTGTACCAGCGCGTGACATGACAGCAGCCTTCCTCCGAAGTACGGAGCCGTTGAACAGCAGGAAGGTAAAGGGTGACATTAGGTTCCGTGCCCATCTGATCCTTGCCCTCGATGCTGATCCTACCAACACATTTCACGGCCTCTGTGACAGGCCCCTCTGCCCACACCCATGCAAACCACCTCCGACCTCCTTCGCATCTCTCACCGCACAAACACCCCTCGTACCGCCCGCCCCCGTGGCAGGGCTGTTAAGTGCCACCATAAGCCCCGCTGTTATTTACAGGAATTATAGTAATTCCTGTGACTGGCCTGGTGGAGAATGCGGGGGCGGCGTCTAGCGGGTGATTTGCCAATATTAACATAACGATTTAAACGAGCCGTAGCCTTGTGTAACGGCATGAAGGCGCCTTGAAATGCTACCTCTGTGCCTTAAAATCAGAAGATGAATAGCATGTTCCAAAACAAGGTAATTACTTGAAATTAAAAACGTGCTACCTTCAAGTTGCTAAAAGGATGGGGCGGATGCTCCACATCTACAAAGCTGTGGCTGGTAACCTCTTTCTACCATGAGGTTACTTAACACCATTTACCACGCTTGGCTACCACATCATAAAGCTTCCTGTGTTGTTTCTGGCGCTGTTCTTCTCTTGAAACGTGGCCGTGGAATGTCTCGAAAGGATAACCTTTGGAGGCATTGGGAATTTTTTATTATTTTGCTGACTTTATTTAATTTCTTTATTTCCGGGGGAAACTGAAGATCTGCCAGAGATCACAATGCGTACCTGTACCGACGACGCAGGGACTCTACCTTGGTTACCCAGTTTCAGGGCAGGCTCCTCTGCCTCTTCCGCCGTGGAAGGAGGTTCTCCGTGCCAAGCCAGACATCGGCAACTATACAACTCGTTGCGTATATAATCCTTGTAATGCACCGTTAAACGTTTTGAATCCGTGTTGTGTTCGCACCCGTAGGTCTAAGTACCAATGCAATCCTTTCACATTCCCCATAGTGGGGTGAACTGCCTTTTATGGACCCACATTGGAGGGGTCAGCAGACACCCCCCCCCACACACACACACACGGGGACAGCGCGATTCTACCTCTTAATCCTTCCGCTTCCCCTGTAATGCACGCTCCCCGCTTTATGGAGCAGTGCATTCCAACAGTGGAGCAGTGCCATCTAGTGGTCAAAATACCTGACTCTTTTGCAGATGTATCTTAAAAGTAAAAACAGCATGAAATTCCTGCCGTGAACACAACACATCCAGTGGTCCACACCGCGGGGAAAACCACGTGCATTATCGTTGGTGTTAGTTTAAACAGAAACAGTGGAGCAGTGGCAACTGGTGGCCTTAATGCCTCCTGGCACCATAGAGGATTGCCGAATGTTATGTGCACCAATGTTAGTACGCACGTAAGCAGCACCAAGTTTGTTGGGGGTGGGGCAACCTTATTTGTGACTGGTTGGAACAACGTTTTTCACCCCTCCACCCTCGTTCACTCATCTAAGCGCTCCACAGTAATATGCCACAAAGCCAGCCTTCATGCAATTGAGCATTATTGATGTTTGATAACGTAAACGAAGCGCTTTCTACTATGAGCCGGCATTTACTATATGGAAAAAACCTCTTCAAACAAACTACCACGAGGCCACATTACTAGCAATATTTTCTCCCCCACTGCCGGATAACATAAACCGATGGGATTCCTACCAAGCGCTGCAATACTAAATGTAGAACATCTTACTACCGCATCCGCATCCATACAGCTTTTTATAACCAGCTACGCGATGACTTCCTTCCGATTCTATTTTCTCTCTCCCCTGTCTGAGCGTCGATGCACTCGGGGTACTTCATGTGCCTAAACGTGCGAATACCCGCCCTGTGGGCCGCATCCAACGGGGGATCAGGCGGTGGCTGCATCCTAACTTATCGCAAGGCCGATTACTTAAAATATGGCGAAGTTAATCGAGGGTAGGTAAGAGTTGCCCTGACGACCAAGGTTATGTAAAATTAAGGCCGCCTCGGTGAACCGGAAAAGGAAACGCTCTAAACTCAGCAGAAAAGAGATGCCCCTTCCGCAATGACGGTGCCAGCATTAATAGTTATTCAAGGTTGGCGCAGTTGCCTCAGGCCCACACGTAATGCAGAGTTTTTCCTAACGCTGCCGTGACATCCCCCGGGGCACGAAAAACATTTTCTTCGTATACATTTCAAATAGCCATGATGCGGTAAGGAGCAGCGAAAGATCGCATATCTCCGGATCCTCCCGCTGCTTGTGTTGAATGCACCTCGTGAGGCCTTGGTGCTGCGTGAATCTGGACAATTTAAACTGGGCATCGTCTGCTACTCGCAGCAGGCCACCCCTATGCGGCCAGGTTAGAATGATCCGGAGGACCAACACAAATGGATCCCAGCGGATGCCGCCGAAGGCCTTAATCGGCCGTACGATACACGGTGTGCACATGCAAATGGGAAACAGCATCCCCGGGCACAAGCATCTAACGACAAGCAAAAGCACGGCGCGGCACGTGTAACCTGACACACCAGGAATGCAGCTGGCAGCCAGCTGGCAGCCTGTGCACCCCTGCTCGCTCCCGAGACCCCTACGCTATGGGAGGGAACATTTAAAGAGAAGGCAGGACATACCCGAGCCTTTGTCCATTTGCGTGCTTTCTTTTGTGGAAGCCTTACGCAAATGGCCAATCAAATGCGTGGCCGGAAAAAAAATACAACACGAGGAAAAGATGTGCAAGATGGAAGTCCTTACAATAAGCCTCACAGCGCAGCGCATGCGCGCTGGCTCAGGCGAGACCTAAAAATGAAATGTACATCAGAGAGAGGCTATGGAGAGATGAGGTGCATTGTTGAAGAGTGGTAGTGAGGGAATTCATGGAGAAGGAGGACATGAGGGAGGAGAGCGCCAAAAAAGACTGCTGTAACAGCCGCCACAAGCACTCGAGTTGGCGCTGGCTGGGCATGTTAGCCGCCGCCCCCCCAAAGCTAGGGTTTAGTTGTGCCCCTGAACCTCCATCTATCTATCAAACCAGGGCCTGGTGTGGTGCAGTAATGTGCAACATCAGAAAAAAATGACAGAATCAGAAAGATATGTGATTTGGAGAAGGTAAGTTGCATGAGCGAAAAGAATAAAAGAGATGTGGGAGGAAGAAAGGGGAGCTATAGTAGAAAAGGTGGGAGGGGGAAACAGACGGTGTGGTGAGAGGAGAAAGTGTTTGGGTGACTGTTGAACAGGACTATGGAAAAACTGCAAGGTGAGAGGGGAAAAGAGCTAGATCAGGAGATGTGACAGAATGGAAAGCAGCAGGAGAGGACACGAAAAGTATGAGGAGAGGTGAGAGAATGGAAAGGGGCAGAAGACGGCAAAAACTTAAGGAAGAGAGGTGGCAGAGAGAATGGAAAAGTACAGTATAAGAGGCAAGAAGAAGAGAGAAGAGTGCACAGGTGATTGGGGAGTCATTAAGTGACACAAGTCCAGACTGAAGTCTGAGATTACTTTGCTGGAGGGAGAGGTGGTATGGAGGCGTGGAGTAACATGAATTATAGTAGCTGTACCATGTGTTCCTGAAAGGTATTGAGAGACTTTTCTGTTGGAGGAATTAGGTCAGATACTATGAGGGAAGTCCGGGGGGTTCGCTGTGTTGAGATGCCTGTGCGTTATTCATGTATGACCTGTTGGAGGTGCAGGCACTGCCTATATGATAACTTGGAAAGGGTTGGCAACACTAGGTCACCTCTCAGTGGTGCGGAAAGTGTGGACTAGGGTTGCAGCCTTGCGGTGCTTCCCATCTCACTGTCAATAAGTCATTCACACCTGGGAGCATATCTGAACACCCTGACCGGAGCGTGCTTAATGTGCCTAGATGTGTTTAACAAATTCTGAAACTGCCTCAGTATTTCCGTAAGTGGTCATTATCTAAAGAAGGTTGGGAGTGGCTAAAACATTGTTTTAAACATCTAACTTACTAAATGCATAAAAACGGGTGTGGGGGGACTTCACTACAACAGGCACAGAAACTGCCATCTCCTCATTCGACTTGTTATGATTTTGTTTCACTGTGATGATGCAAAGGGAGGCTCCTTTTTTCTTTGTCCACTAGATGGTGCAATGACACCACAGCATGTCTGAAGATATCGAGCCAGCAGCTGGTTGTAGACTATCGATTGCTGACACACAGGGCCTATAATCTAATCATTGCAGTCATTAAGTACACACATGTAGATGTTTAATGTGCATGATGTAAGGAACAGTGGGGCAGATTTACAAGCCCCTTACGCCACTTTTGCGTTGCCGTTGCGTCACTTTTGTGACGCAGCGGCGGCGCAAATCATGCGCCATGCTGCGGGGGATTTACAACGTGACGCATCTAGGGAGATGCGTCATGTTGTAAGCCCTGCGCCACATGAAACCTGCGTCAGGTTTCATGTGGGCGTGCCGGCGCAGGGGGCGTTCCTGCGCAAGGAAGCCCCGTAAAGTGACGCAGTGAAATCTACAAGATTTCACTGAGTCACTTTACGTCCCTGCTGCGTCAAATCCTTACGCCTGCTTCAAGCAGGCGTAAGGAGTGACGCAGCATGTTAGGTATAGGGCACCCCTGAGCAGTACTGGAATTACGTCGCACTTGCGACACGACTCCAGTACTGCGCCACCCTTCCGCCAACAGATGCGTCACGCATCTGTTAATCCTTGCGCCATGATGCGCCGCATTGTAAATGCGGCGCATCTGTGGTGGCGCAAAGGTAAACTTGCGTCACGCATCTTCCCTGGCGCATCCCTGCTGATTTGCAAGGATGCGCCAGGGAACGTAAATCTGCCCCAGTGTACTAACCTGGATGGGCATGTACACATTACTTACACAAGCAAAGAGATAGACTGTAACCAAGTTCTTGGTTCATAAACATTTTATTAGAATGAAGTTACCAGAACGGTTGCTTTATGAAAGAGGGCCGAGCAGCACAGCACTGAAGCATTCTTCGCACATGTGCTGAGTGAGTCATTTCCTTATTAACCTCTTGCAAACTACAGCCAATCACTGAAGCGAGAAAATTAGAATGGGGCATTCGGGGGGCGGCCGACCGCCAGGGAGGCTTGCTCCCCCGGGGTTTTTGGGCCGGGTGGTACGGGCGAGCCCAATTGGGCTCGCATTGGGCGTTTTTTGGGCTGGGGAGGGGGTGTATGCGCGGCTGTCTCGGTTGTCTTGCCACCATTTTGGAGGGTGACATGGCAGCCGAGAGGGCGGAGATAGCGCAGGGGAAAGTTTTTACGGGAAATATGGATGGCAGTGACGACGCACGGGTTCAGGAGGCCATGCGGCTTCTCGCGGAAGCCGGACGCATGGACCTCCTGAAGAGCCCAGCAGGCAGGGCGCCGCGGATCGCGCGGCGCGCATCAGAGCGCGTGGCGGTTCTCGCCTGCTCGCCCCCACGTGGTGGGGCCAGCGACCGGAGGGGCACCAACAAGAAAAAGAAAGGGGGGCGCGCTGCTCAGCGCCCCCCCCCCTGGACTTTGTGACAGGGAAAGGCGGGCAGGCACGCGCCAACAGGCACGATGAGGGCGCCGAGGCCTCCAGGCCTCAGGGGGCCACAGGGGTAGATGATGAGTTGGGGGGGTTGGGGGACCTGGTTTAGGCGCTGATGGGGGTGTCGTGAGGGGGCCCGGGGGCATTTTGAAGCGAAGGGATACAGGGGCTGAGGCGGAGTTGGGGGGAGTCAGGGGGCCCGTAGTAAACAGTGGAGAGGGTGTGGTGGGGGGGGTCGAGGGGGCCAAGGTGTTGTTTACAGCGGTAGAGTATTCACAAGGGCGGGGTGGGGGGCAGAGAGGTTGGGGAGTCAGGGGTGATCGGGGAGCGGGGGGGGGGGAGGTGAGGCCCAGGTGGGACGCAGGGCAAGCACTGGCAGTGGAGGGGTGGCTTGACAGGGCCCCGTGGGGGTTGAGGGACAGGTGGTCGGCGGCGGAGAGGTGGCGGAGTGGTCCACAGCGGACAGGGGGTGTGGGCCCTGGGGGTAAGGGACGGGGGAGGGGAAGAGGGAGCGGCCTTCAGTCCTTCTGGAGTGGAGCGAGGGTGAGGAGGAGGGTGTGGGTAGGGTCCGGGGGCCACAGGGAGGGAACAGGGGTCCGAGGGGCAGGAGATGGTCAGGGGGGAGGTGCCCGCCAGGAGGGGAGGGCATTCGGCGGGGCCCGGGCGGCGGGGGTGGAGGGGGGGTTGGGGGGCAGGGGGTAGGGGGACCCCAGGAGGTCGCGGGGGGCCTACAAGGGGGCTATTGGCAGTGGTGCCCGGGGGAGGGCACCGTAGAGATAGATAGGGACTCTAACCTCGGCATGCCGGATCCTCCATTTGATTTGCAGGTGCAGCGGGCAGATAGCCCATACATGCCGGACGAGTTACATGCGGCTCCCCGATACAGGACAGAAGCGAAGGCAGGGTCCTGGGCGGCCGGCTGGTTTGCGGCGCGGGACCGTTCGGAAGGATTGGAGCAGAGGTCGGCAGCGGTCACGTCAGGGCGACAGACCGGGGGAGCACAGGCTCTCACCAGGGCGGCGGTGGCCAAGGATGGGGTACACGCAGCACGAGAAGACAGGGTCACGTCTGGGCGACAGCCGGGAGGGGCAGGACCCTCCAGGGCGGCAGTGACCAGCAGGCAGTTTGCAGTGGTAACATCATTGGCGAAACGGGATGGTGCGGTCATGTCAGGGCGACAGCCCGGAGGGGTAGAGCTCTCCAGGGCGGCGGTGACCGGGGAGGGAAGAAAGCGGCAGGTGGAGATTGCCGTGGACAGGTTATGGGAGGAAGCCAGGCACACTTGGGCGCAGCGTGGGCAGGATGAAGGGGAATGGGAAGAGATCCCTTTGGATTTGACGAGGCTAGTATTGAGGAGGGGGAATTAGTGGAGGAGGCCGGGGGTGGGCCCAGTAATGCTGTGCCTAGTTTTTTGCAGGACGTGAGGCCGGCGGATGAAGGCGAGACGCCAGCACGGAGATCCACCCTCTCGGCGGCAGGCAGCAGGCGGCTAGATCCAGTGAGGACGCCAAGGTTGGCACAGGGTAAGTCAGCCAAAGGGGTAGTAGGTTCTGGGGCAGGGAGGGTGTCCACAGGGACAGACGCAGAGGGGGATAGTGGAGTTAAGTTATGCAAGGGTAAGTATGTAAAGGACACGGGAGTGGGTACAGACGGCCAGGCCAGCGCTGTTGAGGCACCGGGAGAAGGGGTTGCGGGGGCAACAGCGGAAGCGGGACAGAAGACTGGGGAGGCAGAAAAGGGGGCCACGGACAAAGGGGACGGGGAGGCACAGGAGGGGAAGGACAGTCATGAGATCAAATTACCTAAATTGCCATACATGGGGGAGACGAAGCCTTTAGGGGCACACCTCATGTTGAGCACTAAAGAAAAGATATGGAAGGGTGAATACGTTGACATGTTGAAGCTATTGCACAGGGAGTTGCGCTGCAAGGAGGGATCAAAAGAGGAGGAAGTGGAGCTGGCCCAGCGCCCTAGGGTGCCTTTGAATATCGAGAATTGGACTGCGGCTTTCCTAATCTTTGCGAGCGTTTATTGCGAAAAGTACCCCTGAGAGGGCCGTCGCCCTATTTAAATATCTGGACGTGGTACGGCGGGCTCACTTGACATACGGGGGGTACGCTTGGTCGCATTATGACGAGGAATTTCGGGCCAGGCTTGCGTGGGATCCTGAGGCGAAGTGGGGGGAGATTGACACGGATCTATACCAGCAAACTATGGGGGCAGTGAAGTTTGGTAAGACCACTTACACAGCCAGCGGGTTGCCGCTAGTTTTCCGCCCCTTTCAGAACCGTCCCACCCGGGGGGGATGGGATACGCACAGAGGCCGGCAGGAGGAGGTCCGGGGGCATGTTGGGATTTTAACAAGGGAGCGTGTTCTCGAAATTACTGCAGATTTCGGCACGAGTGCTCCAAATGTTCGGGAAGACATCCCGTCGCGCAGTGCTTTGGGCAGTTTATGCAGGCCAACACCACCCCGGGGGGCAGGGACAGCAGCAGCAGGCCGGCAGCGGACAGAAAGGGCCAGGGGGCAGGGGTGGTAGAGGGGGGCAGGGTTACATGGGCAAAAGCTCATACACCCATTAATTTGGGGTGTTTGGACGCATGGCTTGCATTGTATCCGGATCAGGAGGACGCGCAGCTGCTCAGTAGAGGTTTTCGAGAGGGTTTTCGCCTGGGGTACGAGGGGCCGAGGTTGGCGCGATGGGCGGAGAATCTAAAATCGGTGGCAAGCCACAGGCAGGTGGTCTGGGAGAAGCTGCTGAAGGAAGTGAGGGAGGGTAGGATGGAAGGACCATTTGTGGTCAGACCGCTCAAGGATCTGATCATTTCCCCGGTGGGGGTGGTGCCGAAGAAGGAGAAGGGACAGTATTGTTTGATACAGCATTTGTCGTGGCCTGAAGGGGGATAGGTAAACGATTTCATCCCGGCGGAATTGACCTCGGTTTCCTACTCCTCTGTGGATACTGCGAGGGCTTTGGTGCACAAAGTGGGGCAGGGAGCAGAGATGGCAAAATGTGATATCAAGGCAGCCTTCCGGCTTCTGCCGATACACCTGGAGGACTTTCAGTTGCTGGGCATTCAGATTGATGGGCATATCTTTGTGGATAAGGCGCTACCCATGTGGTGTTCCATCTCCTGTGCACTGTTTGAAAAATTCAGTTCCTTCTTGCTGTGGGTTTTTTGTTGGAAAACGGGCAGGGATACGGTGGCGCACTATTTGGATGATTTCTTCCTGGTTGGCCGGCCTGGTTCGACGGACTGCCAGCGGCAGCTGGACAGTTTCCAGGAGCTCATGGGGGCACTTGGGGTCCCTTTGGCACCAGAGAAGATGCAGGGTCCGTGTACGGTGCTGTCATTCTTGGGGATTGAGCTGGATTCAGTGGCTATGGAGGCCAGGTTGCCAGAGAATAAGAAGCTACACATGAGGTTGTTAATTGATGACATGCTGGCGAGGAAGAAAGTGACGGTGCGAATGGTGCAAGTACTACTGGGGCATTTGAATTTTGCTTGTAGGGTGGTGAGAGCGGGGAGGACGTTTTGCAGAAGGTTGGGCAGGTCACTCACAGGCCTTACGCTGCCTCATCACCATATGCGCTTGTCGGCAGGGACAAAGGAGGACCTCCAAATGTGGTGCAGGTTTTTGGAAGAGTTTAAGGGGATACCTCTGGCAGCCCCAGAAGAGTGGGTCTGGGACGCTCAGATATTTTCCGACGCGGCAGGGTCAGGAGGTTTTGGTTTGTATTGGCAGGGAAAGTGGTGTGCGGAGGAGTGGCCAGAACAATGGAAGAATGGTGGCAGGAGTATCGCCTTTTTGGAATTGTTCCCTTTGGTGTTCGCGGTGGCGCTTTGGGGGCGGACATTAGCACACAAAAGGGTCACTTTCAGGGTGGATAACATGTCTGTGGTGCAGGTGGTTAATCGGCAATCAGCAAGGGATGAGCAGGTGTTAAAACTATTGCGGGTTTTCATCCTGGGTTGTTTGCAGCATGACATTTTGTTCAGGGCGCAGCACGTACCGGGCGTGGAAAATGACATTGCGGATGCTTTGTCTCGTTTGCAGTGGGAGAGGTTCAATGGGCTGGCCACGGAGGTGGAAACCCACAGGACGCCGGTGCCCGACGTGATGTGGTCCAAAGGAGAGAAAGGATGTTACAGCTGATGGTAGGGTCGTTGGCGCCTTCCACGAGGGAGGCCTATGTGCTTGCTTGGCGGGAGTTTCGGCAGGGCGGTGCGAGGAGGCAAGCAGGGACTTGGGACAGGGAGGAGGACGTGGTGCAGTTCATTTTGGACATTATTGGGAAAGGTTTGTCAAGGGTGACCATTGCGGCAAAGTTGGCAGGTTTGGCCTTTATGGGTAAATTGTTGTGGGGTTATGCGCCAATGGCAGGGGAGCTTGGGAAAAGGCTACTGGAGGGTTGGTCCAGGGAAGTAGGTAGGGGGCAGAGGGTCCGTTTGCCAGTGACATTGGGATTATTGCGCGGGATCATTGGGGCATTGACAACGTTCTGTCGAGTGGGGGAAGAAGTTTTACTCTTTTCGGCCCTTATGTCTTGGTTGTATGGAGGGGCTTTCCGGGTGTCGGAGCTGCTGGGACGGAAAGGGGTGTCAGGTTTGCAATGGGACGAAGTGCGTGGGTGTGAAGTGGGGAGCGCAGCTGTGGTCATTTACTTGAGGTGTTCGAAGACAGATCAAAGAGGTAGGGGGGCGTCGGTGAGGCTAAGCGCGAGACGGGAGCAGGAGATTTGTCCAGTAAGGTGGGGGTGTTTGCTACAAGGAGAGAGATGTCAGAGGCTGGGCTCGGTTTTTTCCAGAGCTTCCGGGAGGGGGGTTACAGCGTCGCAGTTGCTCTGGGTGATGAGGCGTGCGCTGCAGTTAATTGGGGAGGCGCCCGAGGTATACAGGACCCACTCCTTTAGGATTGGGGTGACATCGGATGCAGCAGGTTGGGGATGGGGACCTGAAAGACTGAACAAATTGGGGCGTTGGTCGTCAGAGTGTTATAAGCGCTACATTAAGAATCGGGGGAGGGGTTGGGGGAGTAGGGGAGTTGTGATTCTTTTTCTCACACTTGTGTCTTTTCAGGTGCAGTGGCCGGGCCGGATTCGGAGGCGATCGCCATTTGGATTGTTGGCCATTCTTTTGTAAAGTGGGCAGAGAGGCATGAGCGTAGTAAGGGCAAGGGTGTTAACTTGGGGTTAGATCCGGCTTTGTTTCAGGTATCTTGGCATGGTAGGGGTGGCATGCGTTGGCATGAACTGTTGCCGTTGTTAGGTAAGCTTCTGCGGCGCCATATTTGCCCGGATGTTCTGGTTCTCCATTTGGGAGAAAACGATTTGGTGGTTTGTAAGGGATTGTCCTTACTGAAAGAAATGAAGAGGGATTTGAAGGAGATTCAGCGGCAGTGGTCAGGCTGTTTTATTGTTTGGAACGAGTTTATACCTAGGAGACATTGGAGGAGAGCAGAGAGGCCGGCAGCCATAGATAAGGCCAGAAGGAAGATCAATCGTGAGATGATGGTTTTTTGTAAGGAGTCAGGTCTGGGTAGAGTGGAACACCCGGAATTGAAATTCGTGCCGGATGATTTCCCGGATCACAAGTATTCAGCAAGATATTTTTTCAGGGATGATGGCGTCCATTTGTCTAAGTTCGGTATTTAGTTGTATCTGGCTCAGATTAAAGAGGTATTGGATGCATCGGTTGGTGTGAGGCGTTACCCTAGAGCGACCTAGGGGGGGGGGGGGGTCAGAAATGTAGTCAGGACTAATTTCTGAGTGGCGTCGGTTTACTGTTTTGGCCAGTTTGTTACTGTTTCAGTTTTAGTTGGGGACAGGTAGGTAATGAGGTAGTAGGTTAGACCTAGTTAGTGAAGAGGTTACAGGGTTAAAGGTTAACAGTTATTGAGCGAGTTGGTAGATTTTTAGATTGTTTGAGATGCAGGTTACAATGTATAAAGGGGGAAAAGTTATTGATTAATTTGGGTATGTGCAATAAAGTGCAGTGGTTTTCGGGGTAAACATTAGGGGTGGGGGGAGGTGGACAAGTAGATGCATTATGTATAGTTAGAGTTAGTTTTGTACGGCAAAGGCCAAGGTTAATTTTGTGTAAGGTGCACCTGTCTTCAATAAAGCGGCCTTTTTCACACTTACAATGGGTCAATTTGGTTTGTCCGTGCTCTCCGGCCCAATTTAGTTAGTGGGTGTGGGTTTGTTTTCGCATTTGCTTTGTAGAAAAAAGCAGTCACAACCCTTTAGCACAGCTCTTTTTGCTTTCTACCTCCATGGCAGTAACTTGTTGTGGCTTGCAAAGGTAATTGGTAAGTGTCGGTATAGATTTATTGTTGTGCGCTACATTAGTTTGGGATAGGTTTTTAAAAAAAAAAATCTGATTTCACGGACTGTGACGGGCGGAAAGCACAGCGGCCGCTGCTGAAGTTGTGGTGCACCGAAACAAGAAAAAGAGCACTTCCTAAAAAGAGATTAAGAATGCAAGCAGTAGGTAACTAGTTGGTCGGTGCTGCTCTTCAAAAAAAAAAGTGACTTTTCACTGCGTGAATCATTAAGGAAGCAGCAAAGAAGAGCGACACTGCACTGAACTAATGGCAAGTCACCAGCCGGGAGAAGTCTTTTTCAACTAGAGCAGGTCTTCCAGACAGCGCACGTTCGCTGCCTAGGATCTACCTAAAAAGGACTTGAAAAAAGACAGAATATACACATATAATGTGAAATGTGAACAATAGCTAAATTGACATAAATATATGTATTAAATATTGATATCTAAATTTACACCATTTGCTTTCAATATAATTTTATTCACAGATCCCAAAATATCTGAAACTGCTACATTTGTAATATCCCCGAAAGGGAACTCTTTTTTAAGCTACAAGGGCTACATTTACAGCAAATAAAGCAGCACTGATTAGAAAACACATTGGAAAGGTACTTAATACTATTCAAAAGGACATTAGGGAAAAACAAAAATAATAAATAATAGAGAAGACAATGTCAGGTAAAAACTGGTCTTAAACTGGCGAAACGAGGAGAAATGCATTATTTCTCCTTGTTTTGCTTTTTCCATGTGTGCTGCCTTGTGCAACACACATGGAAAAAGCAAATGCCATGGTTTGTTTATGCACAGGAAGGTGTCCCTTCCTGTACATAAACAAACTTTTAAAAAATGCCATTTGACGCTTTCATGTGTGCTGCATGAAGCAGCACACATGAAAGTGACAGAATGGCATTTCTAGGATTGTTTATGTGCAGGAAGGGACACCTTCCTACACATAAACAATCCTCCCCTGCACGCAGACACCCTTGTACTCTGGTGCAAGGGTGCCTGTGTTGGCGATAAGTTGCTAAACTTAGCGCCATTGCAGAGGGAAATGAAAGGCTGCACCATATCATTGTAAATATGGTGCAGCCTTGCGTTTCAGAAGTGGAGGAGAGAGGCGTTAAGCCAGGAAGGCTAACGCCTCTCTCCTCCACTTCCTTGTACATATCCCCCAGTGTCTTCTTGTACCTATGTGCTCATCTCTTGAAGTTTGTCGGTAGGAGCGTGCCGGTGAATGATCAATGCACACACGTGATTGGAAGAGAACTAATTATTGCGATTCTGGGTGTGCTGATATGCTGCAGGCACACAACTAATGTAAACCTGCATGCATGCTGCTTTGTGGTAGGCTGACTTTAATTTTCGCACAGTCACAACTGTTTTTTCAATCGTTGATTACCTCTGTTTCTTAGACTTTCTTGAGACCTAGCTCATAACTATTTTAAACACATTCTTTTATCATAAATATTATTAGAGTTTTTATGAAGGTGCGTGCATATATTTCCATTGACATATATTACTGTAACTTATACATTTGGGGAATTAATTCTAATCAAATTTGAGTTAATTCTAATTATATATTGTGCACGTTTTGCCCACGCTGCCTTGTAGTGCATATTCAGTCAGGTACAGCTTTTTGAACAGTTTATCTATGCCAAATGCGTTACTACTGGGCATACCTGCAGGGGGCGCATCCTTTCTGCAACTAGCATGCATACATTTAAATTGAATAGACGTTAAGAGTACAAACCCTTTAAAGCTGGAAGTCGAAACGTTCCAGATTTCATAATTAAATCTCACAGAGCGACAAATACATTCTGGGCATTCTGTTAAATTAAATAAAACTGTAATAAGATTTAGCAAAATTTTACATTTTTCTAATTCTCAAAACTATTTGCCCATGTGCCTTAAAATGTACTTCACCGGACTATCTGACTGAAATTATTTTTTGGTCCTCTGCACACAAAAAAAAAATGAAGCTGACTGTTTTTCTTTATCACACAGGGGCACGTGAAAGAGGACGGATGGACGGGTACCCGACTAGGACAAAGGTCTCCTTTTCACACAATGTAATGATCGTCAAAAGCACTAAAGGAAGGCGATTTGAATCAGTTCATCAGTCTGGGCACGCCTCAGAGGTAGAGCAGGTGGAAGACTATCACAATCGGCGTTGGGTGATCAGACGACTGTAATCTAAATTTGATTTTTGATTGCGACTCACTTATTTGCTAAAATTCATGTATATATCCTGTGTCATTCATCAACAAATTGGACAAGTGTTTCCAACAAAATGATTCCTTTAGGTATCCAGGGGCTTATATTCAAGCCCATTGCTCTGCAGGTGCCTTACCTTTTGTTGACGTGCCTGCCCATATTTACAAGGCCACGTAAAGTCACAGTGCATGACTTTTTGCCTTGTAAATATGGGTCCCTTTCATGCATTACTCTGCGTGAAAGGGCATTCCATGGGTGTTGCTGTGGGTGTTCCAAATCAACATCCATAGACCTTGACACATTCCTAGGGGCCTCATTTACAAGCCCATTGCACCTCCAATGTGTCATTTGTTTTAACGCACCGGCTGCGCAGTGTGCCTGCCCATATTTAAGAGGCCAAGCAGGGCCGGCTCTAGGGCGGTGCGATCGGTGCCACCGCACCAGGCGCTGACTTTGGGTTGGGGCGTCATTTTTGCAAGTATATTCTCATTTTAAAAGCACCTGCTGCTGTGTTCCCGGCCTTCAACAATTTACAGCCATCAATTAAAATGTCAAGATAACCCCCGTGATTAATCGTCTTCCTGGAAAATGACCGGAGGTTTGTCTAGTGGAAGTTTTGACTCATCCTAAGGTAGTGCCAAGGGTTCAAATGCCTGCTGCTAGGAACATGTACCATGCAGATAACAAAGTGCATATAATGGAAATAGGTCAGTGGGTTACTGATTCTGTAAGAGAGATCCTTTTGCTACTTGTTGTTTATAAGTCAAAATCCTAATATAGAACATTGAGCTATTAACTGTCATCAAAGAGCTGCATGCAAACTGCAAGGTATATATTAGCGCTATATGTTTTTTCGCCCAGTCTTTCCTAATCTTGCCAAAGGGTTCATTTGGGTAGAAAACAATTCTTATTATTAAAGAGAACCCCTAACAATGATATTATGTTTTAAATTCTGAATTTGTGCTTTTCAAGAATAAGGACTCTTAAACTATATTACCTACCAGCAGCAGTGGTCCGTGCAGGTAACAGCGGTGGGGCCATGTAAGGGGGGATTCCGAGGGACGATTCCGAGGGAAAATGTATTATTTATTTAATTTTCCCTCCCCATCGCCCTTCAGAATCCCCCCTTGCATGGCCCCACCACCCCACCACCCCACCGTTGCTACCTGCACGGACCGCGGCTGCCTACCAGTATCGATGACATGTCACTCCTACACTACACCTTGTAGTCCTGTCTGATGTAACATTTGCTATACACTGATTTACACATGCATGATTGATTGTCTCTTTGTAATGTGTGTGTGATGTAAAGTGCTCTGACACCTTTCACTGGTACGAGTGGTGCTATAAAACTAAATGAATCTGAGAGACAGTGGTCATGGAGACTTGAGGGGCACAGTTAAAGGGTGCTAGTGAGGGAATCCGTGGCAGAGGTGGTCATTGGGGGGGCGCCAACAAACATTTTCGCACAGGGCGCCACCAGTGTTAAAGCCGGCCCTAAGGCCAAGTAAAGTCACCTTGCGTTGTTCTTCCTGGACTTGTAAATATGGGCCCCTTTCACGCATTACTCGGCGTGAAAGGGGTGTTTCATGGGTGTTGCTGTGGGTGATCCCATGCAACATCCAAGGAATCTGACACATTTGCAGATTTACAAGGTTTTGTAAAGCTGGGAATGCGTCAGATTCCTACACCTACCCAGTGGAGGCGTAAAGAAGGCGCAGCGAGGAGAAATACCTTTAATTGTCCTCGTCTTTCCTTTTTCTATATGTGCTGCATTTTGCAGAACACATAGAAAGAGGAAATCACCTCTCATGATTGTTTTTGTGCAGGAAGGTGTTCCTTCCTGCACAAAAACAGGTGTCCATTCCTGCACAAAACAATCACCCCTACAACACAGACACCCTTGCACCATGTTACAAGGATGCCTGCATTGCGGCATGGAAGCCCATTGTGCACCAGCAGAGGAGAAAAGGACAGGAATGCGTTGTATCTTGTAGATATGGCACATTTCTGCCCTTTTCTTTTGATGCACGGCATGCAGCAGGAAGGCTGACTGTGCTGCCGTGCTTCAAAATCTTGTAAATGAGGCACCCAATATACAGGGCCCTTACACATGCAGAGTTTTGCACAGGGGTTGTGGACTGCGTGTCAAGATGTAATGTAGCATATACATCTCACGTATAGTGTGTAGTGGGCACTCCTCATTCTCTGAACACCGCAAACACTGTGATCAAATATCATAGTATAGGCAAGCATATATTTTTGGGCTCATTGCAGTCAAGAAATGAATCCGCCGAAAATGAAGAATATTTCCTCTCACATTGTATAAGATCTTGTGAAATGATACCTAGATTGTGCTAAACTTTACTTTTAAAAGTGCTTAAATTTACTTTAAAAACTATACTTTAAAACACTTTGACAGAGAAACGCCTGACCTCGTTTAAGCCCAAATCAGATATTGATTCCTCCAGGTAAATTGTAACAATAATATTAATAAATTTGTTTGCTTAGAGCAAAAGAGATGGTAGCCCAAATTATTCCTTTAATCTAGAAGTGATTGGCAGCTCTTGCAGCAATTGCTTGATTTAAAAGCCTAAACCTTAGAGTAAGATAACCACATTTGACAAATAATGGCAGTGGAAAGAAAGATTTAAACCAGCGGTTCTTAATCTTTTCTCGTCAAGGAAAATGGACTGCCTTTGAAAAAAAAACAGATAGCTTTATTTAAAATTAAACAAAGACATGGTGATCTGCTGACCCAAGCAGGCCACCATCACTGTGATGGCAGCAAATCCTAGTGGGTCACAAATTGGGACCTACATCGCCAATATATTCATGATGTGGGTCTATTTGCAACACCTTAGGAATAGCCAATTTGGAAATTAGTACATTACTATTAGCAATTACCAAATAGCGATCCAACAAAAATTGTAGCTCGCGTAGTGCGAAGTGCACTTCGCGTAGCTACACGTATACGCGAACTACGCCCAGGGTTAATACAAGCCCGAATTGCCAAGCCAGGTCTTCCCTGAATAGGAATACAGGCAACATAGGACCGGTTTCACCCTTTTCAGGAACTATCAGCCAGGTATTGCTTGAGTGAGTGGCAGAGTGAGCACTGGACCCATGCCTTGGCATATCCATCACACTTAGGACAACAAAAACAAGGTGATGGATGGAATGCTTGAATTATTTTCAGCCACTGGCAATTGCTCGAGCCACATCCATATCCATCATTTATTGCCCAGCATGCCACCTCAGTTTGGACACAGCCATATGCAAATCAGTCTTGACCCTGCTCAAATAGTAACGGTCCAACCCAAACTCCAGGACAGGTCCTCCCTGAATTGGAACACAAGCAACCCAGGACCAGCTTTATCCTTATTAGGGCTCATTAGATAGGTGTAGCTTGGTTTCAGCGACACAGTGTGCATGGGACCCACGTCTGGGCATACTCATCAAACCTAGTAGAACAAAAACAAGGTGATGGCCCAGTGTGCCATTGCCCCGTGAGACATGAAATGTTAGTAAATATGCCCCTTTGTGCTGGTTTTAAACAACCATTCCTACAGTTTTAGCACCGTTTCCCCTCAACTGAGAGTATCGGGACTTAATGATAGTCTAACATGATGTCAGGCAAGCAATCGAACAAATGAAAGAACATTGTATTCAGGCTAACATAGATGTCTGCTATTACCATTTCTAGATTTGATTTAATCGTAATGCTGTTCAGATTCTTTTTTTTTCAAAACTTTATTTATGCTTAAAAGAGTCATACATTATAGGGAATCATTTCCAGTATATCACAGTTGGCAGCAACGTATTATCACCTTGCATCATTATCGCATACAATAGTCTAGGCAATGTATTACACACCCATAACACAATTGGGCACAATTGAACTATAACATTGAGGGATCAGAGAACTTTGTTGATCCGTATTGTAAACAGCAAGGGTCATGACGGGTGCTGTGGCCTAGCCAGCATGCATCTTAAGGGGCCAGCTAAGCTACAAGGGGGTGTGGGACCAGGTGCGTCCACTGCAACAGTGGCGTGCTGCCGGAGATATATCGTGAATGGGTCCCAGATATTTTGGGGGCAGTTCGTCGGGGCATAAGGTCACAAAAAGTAGTCAGCTGTGCTTGGCAGTGTGAGAGATCGGCCAGCCACGATTTCACTGTGGGCACTGGCCTACGGCCCCAATGTATCGCCACCCTGCGCTTGGCCAGCAGCAATAACATTGCGACAAGGTGGCGGTGCTTGTGCGATGTCTCCCTAACATATCCAAGTAAACACATCTGGGGAAAAGAGTCTCCCGTGATGGCACTGACAGTCTCTGACATGGTGTGCCAGTAGTCCGCCACCCTCAGGCAAGTCCAGGCCAGGTGCACAAATGTAGCCTTCGGCACAGAGCAGCCTAAACACCTCGCATCGCCAGCCAGTCCTATCCTATGTAAGTTTATAGGGGTACGATACATTCTATGTAAATATTTAAAATGTATCAGTCGCAGTCTATCGTTAGGAGAAAGGAGTTCTGTTTGGCTGCAGCAGTAAAGCCATTGCTTTGCTGGTATTTCCAGGCCTAAGTCTAGTTCACAGGCCAGGCCGGCCCTCAAGGTGTCCCGCTGGGAAGCAGTCAGCGTCAGGGAATAGAGTCTGATGATGAGTTTGCACGGCGAAGTGGTTGTTTGGATATATTCTAATGCTTTGGAGACTGGGGGGGGCAGGAAACGCGCTGTGTGCACACCAACAGGTCGTCCTGATTTGATAATATGATAGTGTGTCTAGTAGTGTGACCTCATGCTCAGCATTACTGGTGAATGGGGAGAGAAACTGGCCGTCTGAGTATAAATCTGCAAACGTTTTGATTCCCAACGCACCAGCACGTCTCGCCGTGCCTCTATCTTGCAGTGTGGGGAAAGAGAGATTCTCCGCCAATGTAGCAGATGGCGCTTACAACAAAGCAGTGCCTGTTTGTCTACGAATGCCTTCCAACGCCCAACACACACATTCCACCATGTTGATTTCGGCCTTGGGTGCTTTATATGGCTGGAACAAGGCAGTTTTTAGTGTCCATGGAGACGTTTGGTCGCCCTCCACTACCAGATGTGGTTGAAACGGTGTGGGGTGCAGCCATAAATGTAGAAAGCTTTAGGTCTGATGTACCCAGTCCTCCGCGTGCCAGAGGCAGCGTGAGGATTTCATATGATACTCTAGGCACTAGTGTAATCATGTCGGAGTGCAGTCTCTTGAAGAACTGTGCCGTGAGGGGAAGCAGGAGATTGACAAATAGATATAAAACTTTCAATAGGACAACAATTTTCGCAATTGCTATGCGCCCAGCGAGAGATAGCGGTAATTTGTCCCATATCTGGATAAACGCTTCGAGCCAATCTACAGCACGTCCGTAATTTACCCTCCACAACTTCTCCGGGTCCCTACTCAAACATATGCCCAGATATCTAGTCTGCTCAGATGCCCATTTTAGTAGATACTCCGTCTGGTATGGGTGCATGGCCTCAGTGAGCGGGAACAGTATTGATTTACTCCAGTTAACCTGAATGCCCGAATAACCCCTAAATCGGATCACTTCCCTTGTCATAGGTTCTAGGTTCTTGCGTGGCTCGCGAGCGTTCAGAGTGATATCATTGGCCTACATAGACACCACAAGTCCTCACATAGTAAAGCCGATACCCTGCGCCGCATGGTGTTGATGCAACCTAGCCACCAGCGACTCCATTGCCACCATCACAGGAGCGGGGACAGGGGGCAGCCCTGCCTAGTGCCGCGTGTGATTTTGATGGGGTCTGAAATATGGCCATTTAGTTTAAAGCGAGGGAAGAGTGTATAGTAAACAGATTTTCTGAATAAACCTTGAGCTGAACACCAGGCGTCCAAGAAGGGGGAAAAGGAACGACCATTCCAGGGTGTCAAACGCCTCTGTGGCATCAAGACGAGCTGCTACTACTGGCAGGGAGGGATGAATGTGATGCATAATGGAGAATATAGTGCGGAGGTTGTGCGACGTGGCCCTCCCCGGTATGAACCTGGAGTGATCAGGTTGCACAATTTAAGGATTGAGAGGCAGTAGACGGATTGCCAGAATCTTCACATATATTTTGTTATCTATATTTATTAATGACAGGGGGAGATATGAATCAGAGACCTCGGGGGTTTGTCTGGTTTGAGTATAGTTAGAATGATTGACTCTCGGAGAGTTGGGGGGAGGTGGCCCAGCAACAGTGAGTTGTGGTACATCTTGATAAGATGCAGGATGAGTATAGTGGCGTATTCCTTAAAAAAGGCGGGCATGAGCCCATCCAAGCCGGGGGACTTATCCTCAGGAAGGCTAGCAATAACTTGTGTGATTTCTTCCGGCATGATCGGGGCATCGAGGTATTCCCTGTGTCCAGGATTCATCCTCTCCCCAGGTACTGTACCTTCCTATCTGCCTCGATTTGATAGTCATTGAGTTTAGCTCTGATGTCAGTCAATGTGGCCAGTTTGGGGTCACGGTTGTATGCCTGCTCTAGCATCTAAAGTTCCGCCTCCAGCCTCCTCAAGATCCCCCTGATCATCTTTGGCACTCCAGAATGCTTCGCGATGTGTGTGCCCCGAATTACTACCTTAAATGCCTCCCGTAGCGAGGAGGGTGAATTTACTGACCCGACGTTAAAAGCATAATAATCTATGATAGCTCGCTGGATCTCTTCCTTGAATGCCGCATCCCACAGTGCATGCTGGGGTAGTCGCCACAAAAAACATCTGTGGTAGGGTCCGTGGGATCTGAAGGACCAGACGCACTGGTGAGTGCTCAGAAAGAGTGCGTGGTAAATGCTCCACTGACATGGTCCAAGTAGATACATCCCTAGATACTAGCCAGACATCGATGCGGGACCAGTGAGAGGAGGAAAATCAAATGCCATTGCGCTTGGCTTGGTGTGTTTGCCGTCAGATATCCAGTAGTGCATTGTCTGTAATGTGTGTGTTGAGGACTTCCACAGACCGCGGGTGTTGCAGTCTGGTGCAAGAATGGTCCCTGCAGCACAACGTTAAAGTCACCACCCCACAACACCGGCCGAGGACTGTAATCCAGATATTAAGGAAGAAGTCGGGGTCATCTTCAGTCGGACCATAAGTGGCTACCATAATCATTGGTTGTGTGTAAAGTGTACCCACCAGGATGACATATCTACTGTCTTCGTCAATAAGGGAGTGAGTAATGACATGGTCACACCAGGCAGGCTCCCTGACACGAGGCCAGAGTGGCCCAGCAGTAGTTTCATGCGGTAAACGTCGGGGTGCAGTGCACCGTGGTTGTGGCAACCTGCCCCTCCTAGTTCTCAAGACTTATGTGGAGTAGTCCACCAGTTCTCCAATCGGCCAGGCTCAGCGTGCTATCGTTAGAGTCTCTGCGGGCGACATTATCATGTATGAGTCTAGTCGCTGTCGCTGGTGCAGCCTTCTTCAAACAATCTGGGTGAATTGAAGTTTTACTGTCCGTGCTGATTTGTTTCACGTAGGACAGCGCGGCCTTGGGATCCATGAACAACTGCGGTTTACCACAACATGCGATGCACAGCTTGGCCGGGTAAAGGAGGGCGGAAGGAATCTCCAGCTGTTGGATCATGCGTTTTGCAGTTAGAAATTCTCGCCTTGCAGCCTGCAATGCTAGGGTGAAGTCTGGGAAAAAGGAGACGCTGTTCCCCTGATGCCGGACCTCCCCAATTTCTCTAGCTTTCCGCAGGATTACATCACAGATGCGGTAATTTAACAGGTGAGCAATTATGGGGCGTACAGGGGCGCCAGGTGGTGGTCTCGGCCCCAAGCGATCGATGTGCGAGTTCCACTATGAAGACTGTTGACAGTTCTATTCCAAAGAGCTTGCGGAGCAGAGATTTCAAGTAGTCCTCCATTCTGGAGATCGCCGTGGATTTGGGAATTCCAATGATACGAAGCTTATTCTTCTATAGCGGGATTCAAGGTCTTCGTTCTTTGCACGGATGAGCTCCAGCACTTTATCCATTTTTAGCAGGCATTGTCGATCCTCAGTGAGTGTGCCATCTGCGTCAGCCACTCTAAACTAAAATTGAGTTATCTGGGTTTCGTGTGTGTCAACCTGATCTAGTTAAGCTGTAGAGGTGGTCTAACTTTAACTCTATAGTTTTCAAGCTGGATTTGACCTCCATCAAGAGAGATTGGATGTACTCGTCTCGCACACTTGTATCTTCAGTCTGTGTGGACTGTTCTTCCAAATCCTGTGGCAGTACCCCACGACATCCAGTGTGCCTGCTTTCAAATGATAGCTTGGACTGCTTTGCACCCATTTTCCCCATATTGTCAGGTGTTAGAATGTTGTGGCCGTGTGGATGCCGGGAGGGGAGTATACAGCTGCGTGTCAATCTGATGCAGGTTTTCTAATGTTCTAGCAGCTCACACGCTACCCCCCACACACTTCTTGTAGGACAACAGCCGTTCTATAAGCCGCATAGAATGTGGTCTGCTTCCGGTGGCGGTGGTGGCCTCACAGGTGGATATCTCTCATCCACAGCACTCCACTATCCTCAACACAGCCTGATTGTCCCAGGTGTGCCGGTGCTGCCACCAGGGCCGCTAGACCTTTTCGCAGGTCACGGCGTCACACCGGGTAGAGGGGAGCGCCAACCAGCCGCACTTCGCCGCTCAAGGCTGAGCCCAGACATCTGCAGGGCCACACCAACGGTGCATACAGATACCCGTACCTCGGGTCACACAGGCATGGGACCCCACGAAAAAGCCGAGGGTGGGGATGTGGGGGGGGGGTGCAGTTTGCATGCGGAGGAAGCGTTCCTCACATAGTGATCCGGCACTCCCCATGCCAGACATCTGGACACATTCTCCACTGGCCACACTGTGTCCACGCAAGGTCGAGACCCACCTTTAGTAACGATTTGACCCTTAAATTTATGACTAAGGCAGCAAACAATATTCCTCACCATATATGGTACGCCGAAACTTGTATTGCTTGTTGTAATATTATATAAAAGATGAACTCAAACCCAACGTAAATTGAGACAGTCCTCAGACCTTATGCCTGTAACTGTTCTCCCGGCCGAATTATTTACTTAAACAAACCGTTCCTGTTTTGCCAACCGCTTCTTGTCTTCTGTTTTTACTAAGGAATTCAAACCTCAGCAACATTTTGGTGAGCCAGCCAGGAAGGATTGGGACCTTGTGCCCGACTGCAGCCGAAGGAAGGTGACCCCACCCAGATGGATTCACGTTGTGCAACAACAAATGTGTGTAGACACTGCAATTGATTGGAAGTGCTGTCCTGAAGCAGTCATCACATAGGGTAAGTGACTACATCTGAACTAGGCCAGAGCATGAAATTTCACACTGCTTGTGGAGTTTGCCGAGTTTTTCCCACTCGGCACTCTGTGTAGAGCATGGAGTTCTGAAAAAAGTTTTTCCTCTCCCACGATTCGCCAACATTAATTAGGTGAGTGCAAGAGAGGAAAATCATACTCCAGACCACCTCCAAGCAAGATTTCTCAACGCGGGCAGTCGTGGCTGGTCACTACCGCTTGCGTTGAGAAACCTTTCGCTCGCGTTGAGGAAACTACTGCTCAAATAGAGCAGCTCCCTTTTGCACTACACATGGTGCCATTCGCACTGATTTTACAGTGCAGGACAAATACCCTGCACTAAAAATCAGCACAAGCAGCGCTGTTGTAGGGATTCTGCACATACACAGAGCTATGCACAGGATAATAGGACCTCGGAGTATAGTGGTGCGCCAACAATACACCTTAGTACCCACAATCCCAACCCGACTAGCATTAGCGTCTCAATAGCAGCGCAGCTACCAATGATTAGACAACCCAGAACACGGTCTCTCTTTCTCAGGACTCGCGGGAGCAAGGACACCCTTTCGTAACTCACTCATACCTGTCCACAACGTGCGTAATAAGATACACTGTATAGTTTAAATGTTTATTTCAACTATCGTGCTCTAAGATACAGTACACGTGCCAGTACTATCAGCATAATGCATAAGAATAAAATAATAAGCATAGTTACAATTCCATAGAATACAAACGGGGACAGCATTTTATAAAGACAGTGGATATAGGGCTAAATGACCTTACCACCCTCCCCGTGCTAATAACTAGTTTATTATAAAAACAGAAGACCTCTGGGCTTTGGCTGGCAGACCCTCATACCTCAATATCTAGATGCAAGGTTTACATCATCAGACAAGCACAGCTCTTCTCTCTGGAAAGGTTTTTCTCCAAGTGTCTCCAACATTGAAATCACAATATTAAAAGCACACGAATTTCTCCAGTGCAGCTGCATTCAGTGTTATTTCTAAGTGCGAGGGGCTGACCAGATCAGCAAGAACAAGGGACATTGTTTTTCGACCTTGTACATGATGTGCAGACGCAACCCAAAGGGAACAGGAGGAAAGGTGAAAGGCAAACAGTTCTAAAATAGCAGAGGCTGGAAAACAAAGGCACAAAGTAATGTGCGCAAAGAGGCATCATGGCAGCCAGGCCTAAGCTAACTTAACAATGCAGTCCATGAGTCCACAAACCACACTACACCCTCCCCTGGTCAGTCCATGGCCGAAGACATAGGACAAAGACAGAGTTCAAATAGATGGAGCAGAAAGGCAAAGTCTGGTCCGGAAAAATCCAGTGGGATAGAACGCTGAACGGGGAGACCCCCTAATCAAAAAGAGTGTAAGTGCAGAAAAACGCCACACCTTCCAAGAGGACATCGTTAGAATCGCCAGAAAAAAGAGACACCATCCAGTCCAATAAATCAAAACTGCATTCATGTTCCTCGCAAGACGGAGCAGAGAACAGCATTGCGGGACATCTTGCGTGATACTCAATATAACTTTGTTGTAGGAGAGTCTGAGCAGCCGCCCAGACATCCCATTGTGCCAAAATTCCAAGTGCAGCCGCACGCGCCATGTAGCCAGGTCCGGAACAGTCTCGTTCATGGGCCTCTAAGGGACCCACCAACTGGACAAAATCCGGGCGAGACAAAGACGTATTGGAGAGGCAGTAATCCAAGGACCAGGAGAAAGGACATTGGATGCAAGACATCACAGGTTGCAAGCAAGTGAAATACGCAAAGCGAAAAGAAAGTCTATAGGATACACCAAGTGTCGCCAATGGCAGGACGCCGAAGCCGGCGAGGAGGCGCTCACGGAGCACCCGAAGGCGACTGTGGTCGAGGTGGGCTCCAGGAAGTGCTGCCATTGCGTAGCAAACAGACTAAAAGCAATATACCAGCCGCCAAAGCGAGGATCAACGGAAAGCCACCAAAGACGCTGGAAAAAATGGAATGAATAAAAGCCGGTATTACACCAAATATAGTTTGAAAGGAGGTAACAAGGCCAGAACCCACAACTTTAAAAAAGTGCACAAGTCCTTCGGTGCGAGAAGCATTGAAAACACGGTGAATCAGTTCACCGAAATGTTGTGGGAGGTTGGTGTTCAACAGGGCCTGTATTTCACTGTGGGTACTCGCCACCTGGAGAATGAACGTTTCCCGGGCGGACGTGAGCATAACCTCCTGATTCAATAAAAGTGCCTTTATTCTGCTCAATTTATTGAAATCTGGCTTCAAAGTCGGAATGGAAGGCCAAATGGAACTATCTGCGAAGCCGTGTGGGGGAGGAAAAAGCACATTTTTGCAGCAGACAACTCTGTGGGAAACTGTTACAATATAGGGAATGCCGGCAAGCATGCCACAGCAGTCATGATTATTCAGAAGGAGATATCTACCATTTGCAAGCACAGTGAAGGTAGGAGATATAGCAGGAGCAGGAATGCCTTTCAAAACACAAGCAAGATTCGGAGCCGACACATTACAGGCCCTGTGTACTCTAATGTGTTTGCAAACAAGAGAATGACCCACAGTAGAATCGCATGACTCCCCCGTGAGAAAAACTTCCTTCCCGTCCCTAAGACATCTATACATGAAAGGCAGGGACCAAAGTTCATGCAGGAAAGCACTGCCTAAAGGCTGAAAGCGGCCAACAGGATAATGTTTCATGCAGGAACTGAACTCAAATAAAGAAAAAGGCAAAGCGATTACCCCGTGTACTAACCACACAGCAGAATCTAATTCTGCAACTGAGAATGGTAAGGGCTCGATTTTCTCGATATATAACAGAGTGTATTCTGCATCTTTCATGGACATGAACTGCTGTTTCTCAGTCAAATTAAAAGGTAAGAATAAGGCAGAGGTGTTCAAAAAGTGCCAAGGAACCTTCCCCATTTTAAGGGTTTGCATAGTCCACGCAAACTGCATTACTGAACGCAATTGATTTTGACCATGATACAACACAGAAACATCATCTTGTACAATATCAACAACAGAGGAAATAATATTCTCTAACGTGTAAATGCGGGAAGACGGTATTAATACTATTGTCAACAACAGCAAGCACTTTTTCTAAATTTGCTTGATCAATTTCCCGAAGACGGGAAGCAGCTTCAATTTGCGAAAGCTTCCAGAGTTCATTGTAAGTCTCATAAATGAATCTCTTTGGTCGAGGACCACGAGGCCCGAGAATAAAGTCAGATAGATCAATGTTGCCTGATAGGAGGTGTAGGAGAGTAGGATCTGCTTCACATGGGTACCCCCACTTTTTGCTGATGCTTCACTGTTTTTCGACCTTAGTCTGGCTGGGGCCCTGCTAATCAGAACCCCAGCCTAGCTGCTTCCTCTTTAAAATGGTTTCCATGTGCCTTAGGCACATCACTGATTGGAATCTGGAGTGCCCTTATAAGTCCCTAGTATATGGTATACTATGTACCCAGGGCATAGGTACCTCAGAGGCCTACCAGGGGCTGCAGCATGTATTGTGCCACCCCTGGAAGGCCATCCAAACTGACACCACAGGTCTGCTACTGCAGCCTGGGTAAGGTGGTGCATGCACCCCTTACTGTGATATAGGCTACCTATATCACTACATACATACACACATATAAACCTATAAGTCACTCCTATGGCAGGCCTTATCAATCCTGAAGGCAGAGTGCGTGGTTCCTATGTGACAGGGTGCCCCTGCATGAGCTGGGCCCCTCTGCAGCGTTCGGAGACCCTTCTCTGATGCTTTTTGTAGTGCAGCCTGACCATATACTCTTAAGCGCATTATAACCTCGCGTTAAATGCTAACTTTGGGATGGCTGTACGGAAACATGTCGTGTTTGGTGTCAAACATCTTGGAATACTACCCCCCGCCAGTTCTGGTGGCGGGGGTAGCATTCCACCCTTCTAGAGGGAGAGACATGTACACACCGGTATACCCGGTACTGACTGTCCAGAGCCCTAGCATCACAAAATGGATGCCGCTGCCACAGTCACGAGTCTGGCCTCCTGCTGCTGACCGAAACTCCGGCAGGGGAGGCCTGGACAATAGGTTTCCTGTCCCAGGGAGGTGTAACCACCTCCCCAGACAGGATAGTGTGTATTGGGGCTGGGCGGGAGCACTCTCTGGTGCTTTGAAGTCCTGCACTGGGGGCACATTTGGTGTCCCTGTGCATACCCCAGTTCAAACCGGCTCAGGGGCTTCCAGCCCCTGCTCTGGCGCGAAACTGGACAAAGGGAAAGGGGTGTAACCACCCCTCTGCCCTGACCCTCCCATAGGTGGGGCCACAGAGTATGTCCAACCCCCTACCTTAGTATAAGTAGGGGACCCCAGTCCTTAGGACTTTAGATTAAACTGGACGAAACTCTGACACAGAATCCTGGACCTTCGACGCTCTACTTAAGATTAGAGGACTGAAGAATCTCCCTTGGGGTCAAGGAGTGACTCCCCTGCTTGGCAGGCACCAAAGAAGCAATTGTACGGTCTGCATCGCTGAAGCTCCCGTCGGACGCCGAAGTCTTTGCATCACCAGAGGTGGATTTCCAGACTTCCCCGAGGCTGCCCTGAGTCCCCAGCCAAGCTGAGGCCCGTAGCTGTCGTGGGTAACGTGGAACCGTGACCCCTGGACACCGATCGCATTTGCAAGTGCATCCTCTTCTGGGTCTCCCATGAAGTCATGCTTTGGGCTTCGAGTAGCCCCAGCCTCCAGCACCAACTGCACCAAAGATCACTGGCCTCCACTCCACGAGTGTCCTGTGAGCCAGCTCCACGTGCATCGTCTTGAGGCTCCTTCGCGGTTGCTAGTCCGTTGGCTAGTAGGCCCTCCCGAATGCCAATCTTTTTTTGCTTGGGCTCCCTGGTTGCTCCAGGTGTGCCCTGACTTACCCTCACTGGGTGAGTCCCCCAGACCTTGCTGGTCTGCAACATCGTCCTTCTTCCATTTCCACGAGACTTGCCGTTGCCAGGGCTTGTTGGGTCCAATCCGGTCGCTGACACCCCTGCAATCGACAGACGTCGTGGGACAGCTCGAATCCAGCTCCTGGTCATCGTCGATGCCTCCTGGACCTCGTGGCTGAAGAGTCAAGACGACCGTCAACCTACCTGAAGCACTCGACATCGGTGGGCATCTGCTCATCGCCTTCCTGGTCACTGGCTAGTGACCCAGACTCTGTCCCCTCTGCTTTCAGGTTCTTCAGATCTTCGATCCACCTTAGGATCCACCCGAACACTTTCGACTTGGCCGCCAGCAGCACTTTGCAGCAGATCGCCATAGAAAGCGACGACGAAACCCGACCCCGAAAGACACCTATGCACCCGGCTCCCTGGGTGAGGTAACTCGAGTACTCCGGTGCTCCCGTGGGTATTGACACTAGAACAGCCTAGTTCTCAAAGGGTTTGCTCCAAGTCCTCCTCTAAGTGTCCCTTTTCTTTTAAATTCTAATCGCGACTTTCCCCATAGAAGTTAACGGCGGTTCGCGGCTGTGTTCATACACTGCAAGTGTCCCCCGTGGGTCCCCTGTGTCACTGCCTTGGGTGGTTCCTTGTGGTCCAAGCACTTCTACAGGCTCTAGGCCTTGTGTCTAGCTCAGTCGTGGTTCTTATACCACTTTATTGGTATATGGTTTGGTACGCCCCTGGGGCTCAAACGTGTATTTGTGCTATTACTGTAGATAACTAACTTATAATTTATGTACTTCGAACTCTAGCCTCATAAAGAGACTAGAGGGGTGTGTTTAGTAATAAATACATATATTTTGAATATATACCTGGTGAGGTCCTCTTTCATTTGGTCACTCAAGAGATTATAGACTGGTAAAACAAGCTGCTTTACATTCCTTCAAGACTTAGCCTGAAGGCTGCTCTCCATAGCTACCACTAGGATAGCTTTCAATAAAGGTTGTCTTTAACCTATCTCCAATAAGGGGTTGTTTGGACTGGTGCAAGGTGCCCACTATAATTAGTGGACAGCATATGCCAGGCCAACTTCTCACATTGGTGTGCAGCGTGTGGTATTCCAGCTTGCTATTGTTTTACCAGATAATCTCAATTGAATTGATCAACTGAAAACCACTAAGGGTACCTAAGGTACATATAAATCAAGCTTAGTAATACAGTAAGTTCTACTGAACTTAGAGTTGTGTGTTAAGGGATAGCACAACCTTTCTACAACTCAAGAGAGTTTAGTAGGCCACACTAGAGTAGGTAGTGCATACACCACACCTCACTAGTAATGTCTTCAAAGCCAGGACCCAGTGAGTCCTTGCCAGAAGCCAGTGGGCTTCTTCCCTCCAAGTATGATAAACTCCCATTCTTGGAATTGAGAGCATTATGCAATACTAGGAAGTTGAAGGCAGGCAAAAGTGCCAGCACCCAACACCTCAGGGAGGTGTTACTAGCTGATGATCTCAGCAGGCCCCTAGGGTCTGAAGGGGTAGGCAAAGAGGGTGGGGCAGAAGATGAGGAAGGGGTCAGGGGTGAAGAAACCCAGCCCCCCTCTGAAACTGGCCAGGAAGGTGAAAATGACCTTGTCCTGGAAAACCCAATTCCTCCTGTGGAGGAGGAGGAGGGGAGGATCAGACTGACCTCCCTTTGTCCCCCAGGAAGAGTTCTGAGTGTGCCCAGAAGGTCTAGGTCTCCTTCTCAGGAGTCTAACCACTCTGACACCTCAATAGGGACCTCTGTCTCCTCTCATAGGAGGGAATCCTCTCATGAGAGGAGAAAGAGACTGATTCAGTATGAGCAAACTCAGCTTGAACTCAGAAAACAGCAATTGGCTATAGACAGGGAGTCCCTAGATCTCTATAGAGAGAGACAAAAGTTGGGACTAGAGTCCCATGGTGGCAGCAGTTTCCCCAAAGATAGGGAAAGGTCTTATGACCATAGAAACCTGAGCAAGATTGTCCCTCCCTACCAGAGTGGGGATGACATCCACAAATGGATAACTGCTCTAGAGAGGGCCTGTAAAGTACAGAGGGTCCCTCAGGAGCAGTGGGCAGCAATCTGTGGCTCTCCTTTGCAGACAAAGGTAGAGACAAGCTCCTCACTGTTAGAGAGGAGGATGCTGATAATTACAAAGTCTTGAAGAGTGCTCTAATTGATGGGTTTGGCCTAACCACTGAACAATACAGGTTAAAGTTCAGGGATACCCAAAAGCACAGACTCAAGACTGGGTGGACTTTGTTGATTGTTCTGCCAAGGCTCTGGAAGGTTGGTTATTGGGCAGTAAGGTATGTGACTTCACAGGATTGTACAATCTGATCATGAGGGAACAGATTCTTAATATCTGTCAAAATCAGCTGTTGCATCAGCACCTGGTAGACTCTGATCTGACCTCTCCCCAAGAATTGGGAAAGAAGGCAGACAAATGGGTCAGAACCAGGGTGAAGCAGAAGGTACAGAACCAAGGTGGTGACCCTAAGAAGCAAGATTCGAAAACCTCTGATAAGGGTGGGGAGAAGGGTAAAGATCAAAAGTCTTCACAAGGCCCCCAAAAATCTTCTTCAGGTGGGGATTCACAGTCTACCAAAGGGAAAGGCCAAAGGAAACCATGGTGCAAGGTCTGTAAGCAAAAGACCCACTGGACCAGTGATTGTACCAAGTCCAAAGACTCTACTCCAGCCCCCACCAATGCCCTTAAGGCACCTGCTCCCCCTAGTGCAGTTACAGTTGGTGGTGGGACTACACAAGCCAAGGGTTTAGTAGGGTTGACCCTGGGTAAGGAGATGAGCTCTGACCTAGTCAGAGAACTCACTCAGGCTGTCCTAGTCTGTGATGGAGGCATGGATATGACCTCCTCTGTGAGTCCCAGTAATCTGGGCAAGTACAGACAACAGCCCTTAATCAATGGAAGAGAGGCTTTGGCATTTAGGGACACAGGGGCAAGTGTCACCATGGTGACACAAGACCTTGTGAATCCTGGGCAGATTATACTTGGTGAAATGTACCAAGTGACCAATGCTAGCAACGTCAGAACAGACCATCCTCTGGCAGTTGTTAACTTCTCCTGGGGAGGGGTAACTGGCCTTAAGAAGGTTGTGGTAAGTGCAGACCTACCCGTTGAATGCTTGCTTGGCAATGACTTAGAAACTTCAGCTTGGGCAGAAGTGGAGCTCAGGACCCATGCAGAAATGCTGGGCATCCCTGCAGATGTGTTTGCTGTGACCAGGTCACAAGCCAAAATGTCTAGCACTAAACAGGCCTTGGATTCTGGAATAATGGACCAAGTGCCCTCCAAGAAGAGGAGTAGTAGGGTAAAGGCAGTGCCTTCCCCCTTGGCTCAGAAGGAAGATCAGTCCCTTGAGGGGGATGATCTCAGTCCTGAGGAAGGAACTGTCCCAGAGGAGCTTGAACCTGACCAGGTTGAGTTCTTGGGGACAGGGGGACCTTTCAGGGCAGATCTGAGCCAGGAGCAGCAGAGCGGCCCCTCTCTTGAACCCCTCAGACAGCAAGCTGCTGCTGAGGCTGCTGGGAAAGCTAGTGGTCCCCATACTGTGTATTGGGATGATGGACTCTTGTACTCAGAGTGTAGAGACCCCAAGCCTGGTGCTACCAGGAGGTTGGTTATACCTCTAAAGTTCAGGGGCTTCCTATTGACCCTAGCCCATGACATTCCCTTAGCAGGTCACCTGGGCCAGAACAAGACTTGGGACAGAATTGTCCCTCACTTTCACTGGCCCCACATGTCTGAAGACACCAAGGAGTTTTGTCGCTCCTGTATAACCTGCCAGGCCAGTGGCAAGGCAGGTGGCACAACAAAGGCCCCCCTGATACCACTACCTGTGGTGGGGGTTCCCTTTGAAAGGGTGGGGATTGACATTGTTGGTCCCATGGATCCCCAAACAGCATCTGGGCACAGGTTTATCCTGGTGGTAGTGGATCATGCCACCAGATACCCAGAGGCTATTCCCCTTAGGACCACTACAGCACCTGTGGTGGCAAGAGCCCTCCTGGGAATTTTCTCAAGAGTGGGCTTCCCTAAGGAGGTTGTATCAGACAGGGGTGCTAACTTTATGTCTGGATACTTAAAAGCAATGTGGAAGGAGTGTGGAGTGACTTACAAGTTCACCACACCCTATCACTCACAATGCAATGGTTTAGTTGAGAGATTCAACAAAACCTTGAAGGGCATGATTAAAGGGCTCCCAGAAAAGCTTAGGCGAAGATGGGACATACTCTTGCCCTGCCTTTTATTTGCGTACAGGGAGGTGCCTCAAAAGGGGTTGGCTACAGCCCTTTTGAAATTTTGTTTGGTCACCCTGTCAGGGGTCCATTGTGCTTGGTGAAGGAAGGATGGGAGTTACCTCTCAAGCCCCCAAAGCAAGACATAGTGGACTATGTACTTGGTCTCCGCTCCCGGATGGCTGAGTATATGAAAAAGGCAACTAAAAACCTTGAGGCTAGCCAGGAACTTCAAAAAGCCTGGCATGACCAAAAGGCTGTACTGACTGTTTACCAGCCAGGACAGAAGGTATGGGTGTTGGAGCCAGTGGCCCCAGCAGCTCTCCAAGACAAATGGAGTGGATCCCACACCATTGTTGAACAGAAGGGTGAGGTTACCTATTTGGTGGACCTAGGAACACCCAGGAGTCCCCACAGGGTTCTCCATGTCAACAGGTTAAAACCGTATGTGGACAGGGCAGACATGGGCTTGCTCATGGCTACTGATGAAGGGCAGGAGGAAGAGAGTGACCCACTCCCTGACCTGCTCTCACAGAACCCTGACGATGGGTCAGTAGATGGTGTAGCCTTGGCAGGCAGCCTCACTACCCAGCAACAAACTGATTGCAGGCAAGTTCTCAATCAGTTTAGACACATGTTTTCACTGACACCCAGTCAGACCACCTGGTGCACTCATGAAGTGGACACTGGGGACAGTCTGCCTATTAAAAATAAGATTTATAGGCAACCTGACCATGTCAGGGACTGTATCAGGACTGAAGTCCAGAAAATGTTGGAGTTGGGAGTTATTGAACCCTCAGATAGCCCTTGGGCTAGTCCAGTGGTCCTTGTGCCAAAACCTCACACCAGTGGTGGAAAAAGAGAGATGAGGTTTTGTGTGGACTACAGGGGTCTCAATGCAGTCACTAGGACTGATGCCCATCCAATACCAAGGGCAGATGAGCTCATAGATACTTTGGCCTCAGCCAAATATCTCAGCACATTTGACTTGACAGCTGGCTACTGGCAGATCAGACTAGCTGATACTGCAAAGCCCAAAACAGCATTCTCAACCCCTAGTGGGCATTATCAATTTGTGGTGATGCCCTTTGGTCTGAAGAATGCACCTGCCACTTTCCAGAGGTTGGTGAATACAGTTCTCACAGGTCTGGAAGCCTATAGTGCAGCATATCTAGATGATATTGCTGTCTTTAGCTCCACCTGGGAGGATCACCTGGTCCACCTCAGGAAAGTTTTACAGGCCCTGCAAAAGGCAGGCCTGACTATCAAGGCCACTAAGTGCCAGATAGGGCAGAGTCAGGTTGTGTACCTGGGCCACCTTGTGGGTGGAGGCCAGGTTCAACCTTTGCAGAGCAAGATCCAGACTATCATGGACTGGACTGCTCCCACTACCCAGACTCAGGTGAGAGCCTTCTTAGGCCTGACTGGGTACTATAGGAGATTTGTCAAGGGGTATGGATCAATAGTGACACCCCTGAATGACTTAACTTCCAAGAAAATGCCCAAAAGGTTCAGTGGACAGCTAGCTGTCAAAAGGCATTTGATGACCTGAAGCAGGCCATGTGCACTGCTCCCATTCTCCAGAGTCCTGATTACTCCAAGAAGTTCATTGTTCAAACAGATGCATCTGAATTGGGGGTAGGGGCTGTACTGTCACAATTGAATGAAGAAGCTCAGGATCAGCCAGTAGCTTTCATTAGCAGAAGGCTGACCCCCAGAGAGAAACGTTGGTCAGCCATAGAGAGGGAGGCCTTTGCTGTGGTCTGGGCTCTGAAGAAGTTGAGGCCATACTTGTTTGGTACCCACTTCCTGGTTCAGACAGACCATAAGCCCCTCTTATGGCTAAAACAAATGAAGGGTGAAAACCCCAAACTGCTTAGGTGGTCCATTTCCCTACAGGGGATGGACTTCACAGTGGAACATAGACCTGGGAGTAACCATGCCAATGCAGATGGACTCTCTAGGTACTTCCACTTAGAACATGAAGACTTAACTGGGCAAGGTTAGTTTAATGTCCCTACGTTTGGGGGGGTTGTGTAGGAGAGTAGGATCTGCTTCACATGGGTACCCCCACTTTTTGCTGATGCTTCACTGTTTTTCGACATTAGTCTAGCTGGGGCCCTGCTAATCAGAACCCCAGCCTAGCTGCTTCCTCTCTAAAATGGTTTCCATGTGCCTTAGGCACATCACTGATTGGAATCTGGAGTGCCCTTATAAGTCCCTAGTATATGGTATACTATGTACCAAGGGCATAGGTACCTCAGAGGCCTACCAGGGGCTGCAGCATGTATTATGCCACCCCTGGAAGGCCATCCAAACTGACACCACAGGTCTGCTACTGCAGCCTGGGTAAGGTGGTGCATGCACCCCTTACTGTGAAATAGGTTACCTATATCACTAAATACATACACACATATAAACCTATAAGTCACTCCTATGGCAGGCCTTATCAATCCTGAAGGCAGAGTGCGTGGTTCCTATGTGAGAGGGTGCCCCTGCATGAGCAGGGCCCCTCTGCAGCTTTCGGAGACCCTTCTCTGATGCTGGTTGTAGTGCAGCCTGACCATATACTCTTAAGCGCATTATAACCTCGCGTTAAATGCTAACTTTGGAATGGCTGCACCTAAACATGTCGTGTTTGGTGTCAAACATCTTGGAATACTACCCCCCCGCCAATTCTGGCGGCGGGGATAGCATTCCACCCTTCTAGAGGGAGAGACATGTTAACTCTGGCCTGGCCGGTAACTTCTTTCTAAAGCCCTGGCATCACAAAATGGATGCTGCTGCCACAGACACGAGTCTGGCCTCCTGCTGCTGGACGAAACTCCTTCAGGGGAGGCCTGGACAATAGGTTTCCTGTCCCAGGGAGGTGTGACCACCTCCCCAGACAGGATAATGTGTATTGGGGCTGGGCGGGAGCACTTTCGGGTGCTTTGAAGTCCTGCACTGGGGGCACACTTGGTGTCCCTGTGCATACCCCAGTTCAAACCGGATCAGGGGCTTGCAGCCCCTGCTTTGGCGCGAACTGGACAAAGGGAAAGGGGTGTAGCCACCCCTCTGCCCTGACCCACCCATAGGTGGGGCCACAGAGTAGACCAACCCCTAAACTTGGTATAAGTATAGGAACCTAGTCCTTAGGACTTTAGATTATCCCTGGACGAAACTCTGAAACAGAATCCTGGACCTTCGACACTCTACTAAAGACTAGAGGACAGAAGAATCTCCCTTGGGGTCAAGGAGTGACTCCCCTGCTTGGCAGGCACCAAAGAAGCAATTGTCCGGTCTGCATCGCCTAAGCTCCCGTCGGACGCCGAAGTCTTTGCATCACCAGAGGTGGATTTCCAGACTTCCCCGAGGCTGCCCTGAGTCCCCAGCAAAGCTGAGGCCCGTAGCTGTCGTGGGTAACGTGGGTAACGTGGAACCGTGACCCCTGGACACCGCACGCATTTGCTAGTGCATCCTCTTCTGGGTCTCCCACGAAGTCGTGCTTTGGGCTCCGAGTAGCCCTAGCCTCCAGCACCAACTGCACCGAAGATCTCTGGCCTCCACTCCACGAGTGTCCTGTGAGCCAGATCCACGTGCGACGTCTCGAGGCTCCTTCGCGGTCGCTAGCCCGTTGGCTAGTAGCCCTTCACGAAGGCCAATCCTTTTCTTCTTGGGCTCCCTGGTTGCTCCAGGCTTGCCCTCACTTACCCTTGCTGGGTGAGTTCCTCAGACCTTGCTGGTCTGCACCATCGACGATCTTTATCTTCACCGAGACTTGCCATTGCCAAGGATTGTTGGGTCCAATCCGGTCGCCGACACCTCAGCACTCGACAGACATCGTGTACCAGCCCGAATCCTGCTCCTGGTCGCCAACAACGCCTCCTGGACCTCGTGGCTGAAGAGTCAAGACGACCGACCAACGCACTTGAAGCACTCGACATCGGTGGGCATCTGTCCATCGCCTTCCTGGTCACTGGCTAGTGACCCAGACTCTGTCCCCTCTGCTTTCAGGTTCTTCAGATCTCCGATCCACTCTTGGATCCACCCGGACACTTTCCACTTGGTCGCCAGCAGCACTTTGCAGCAGATCGCCATTCAAATCGACGACGAAACCCGACCCCGAAAGGCACCTATGCACCCGGCTTCCCTGGGTGAGGTAACACGAGTACTCCGGTGCTCCCGTGGGTAGAGACTCTAGAACAACCTAGTTCTCAAAGGGTTTGCTCCAAGTCCTCCTTTAAGTGTCCCTTTTCTTTAATTTCCTGATCGTGACTTTCTCCATAGAAGTTAACGGCGTATCGCGGTTGTGTATTTACACTGCACGCGTCCCCCGTGGGTCCCCTGTGTCACTACCTTGGGTGGTTCCTTGTGGTCCAAGCACTTCTAGAGGCTCTAGGCCTAGTGTCTAGTTCAGTCGTGGTTCTCATACCACTTTATTGGTATATGGTTTGGTACGCCCCTAGGGCCCAAACGTGTATTTGTGCTATTACTGTGTTTAAATAACTTATAACTTGTGTACTTCGAACTCTAGCCTCATAAAGAGACTAGAGGGGTGTGTTTAGCAATAAATACATATATTTTGAATATATACCTGGTGTGGTGCTCTTTCATTTGATCACTCAAGAGATTATAGTCTGGTAAAACAAGCTGCTTTACATTCCTTCAAGACTTAGCCTGAAGGCTGCTCTCCATAGCTACCACTAGGATAGCTTTCAATAAGGTTGTCTTTAACCTATCTCCAATAAGGGGTTGTTTGGACTGGTGCAAGGTGCCCACTATAATTAGTGGACAGCATATGCCAGGCCAACTTCTCACAACCCTCCCATAGGTGGGGCCACAGAGTATGTCCAACCCCCTACCTTAGTATAAGTAGGGGACCCCAGTCCTTAGGACTTTAGATTAACCTGGACGAAACTCTGACACAGAATCCTGGACCTTCGACGCTCTACTTAAGATTAGAGGACTGAAGAATCTCCCTTGGGGTCAAGGAGTGACTCCCCTGCTTGGTAGGCACCAAAGAAGCCATTGTCCGGTCTGCATCGCTGAAGCTCCCGTCGGACGCTGAAGTCTTTGCATCACCAGAGGTAGATTTCCAGACTTCCCTGAGGCTGCCCTGAGTCCCCAGCCAAGCTGAGGCCCGTAGCTGTCGTGGGTAACGTGGAACCGTGACCCCTGGACACCGATCGCATTTGCAAGTGCATCCTCTTCTGGGTCTCCCATGAAGTCGTGCTTTGGGCTCCCAGTAGCCCCAGCCTCCAGCACCAACTGCACCGAAGATCACTGGCCTCCACTCCACGAGTGTCCTGTGAGCCAGCTCCACGTGCATCGTCTCGAGGCTCCTTTGCGGTCGCTAGTCCGTTGGCTAGTAGGCCCTCCCGAAGGCCAATCTTTTTCTGCTTGGGCTCCCTGGTTGCTCCAGGTGTGCCCTGACTTACCCTTGCTGGGTGAGTCCCCCAGACCTTGCTGGTCTGCAACATCGTCCTTCTTCCATTTCCACGAGACTTGCCGTTGCCAGGGCTTGTTGGGTCCAATCCGGTCGCCGACATGCCTGCAATCGACAGACGTCGTGGGACAGCTCGAATCCAGCTCCTGGTCGTCGTCGACACCTCCTGGACCTCGTGGCTGAAGAGTCAAGACGACCGTCAACCTACCTGAAGCACTCAACATCGGTGGGAATCTGCTCATCACCTTCCTGGTCACTGGCTAGTGACCCAGACTCTGTCCCCTCTGCTTTCAGGTTCTTCAGATCTTCGATCCACCTTTGGATCCACCCGAACACTTTCGACTTGGCCGCCAGCAGCACTTTGCAGCAGATCGCCATAGAAAGCGACGACGAAACCCGACCCCGAAAGACACCTATGCACCCGGCTCCCCTGGGTGAGGTAACTCGAGTACTCCGGTGCTCCCGTGGGTATTGACACTAGAACAGCCTAGTTCTCAAAGGGCTTGCTCCAAGTCCTCCTCTAAGTGTCCCTTTTCTTTTAAATTGTAATCGCGACTTTCCCCATAGAAGTTAACGGTGGTTCGCGGTTGTGTTCATACACTGCACGCGTCCCCCGTGGGTCCCCTGTGTCACTGCCTTGGGTGGTTCCTTGTGGTCCAAGCACTTCTACAGGCTCTAGGCCTTGTGTCTAGCTCAGTCGTGGTTCTTATACCACTTTATTGGTATATGGTTTGGTACGCCCCTGGGGCTCAAACGTGTATTTGTGCTATTACTGTAGATAACTAACTCGTAACGTATGTACTTTGAACTCTAGCCTCAAAAAGAGACTAGAGGGGTGTGTTTAGTAATAAATACATATATTTTGAATATATACCTGGTGTGGTCCTCTTTCATTTGGTCACTCAAGAGATTATAGACTGGTAAAACAAGCTGCTTTACATTCCTTCAAGACTTAGCCTGAAGGCTGCTCTCCATAGCTACCACTAGGATAGCTTTCAATAAAGGTTGTCTTTAACCTATCTCCAATAAGGGGTTGTTTGGACTGGTGCAAGGTGCCCACTATAATTAGTGGACAGCATATGCCAGGCCAACTTCTCACAGGAGGGACAAATGTTGTTTAACAGAATCTAAGGAAGAGTGCTTCAACCACTGTTTACACAATTTACCAACAGAATACGTTGTAATAGTACGAGAGTCAGAAAACCTTGGATCTGGCCTATCCTGTTTGTAGCCAGGATCTGTGTCATGAAAACGCAGTTGGCAGGCATTAGATGAAATTGGCCAAGCCAACCAGGGCGACTGAACAAAAATAGACATATTAAACGAATTGTTCTGGAACAAAGCCTGCAAATTTGCAATGGAAATATTGAAAAGCAAGCTTTAGTTGGGATTGGAAGACAATACAGGAATGGAGGGAGCATTTAATTGTTTGGAAGTAGCCAATCCCCAACATGTCGTTTGATAGATGGTCTGATTTACAAATAAAATTTGGGTTGGGATGAGGCAAGCACGGTGCAAGGCTTCTTTGCCCTGCACCTGCCATGCTTTGGAGGCCCAACTAGATTTTAAATCAATGGTGTCACGCCAATGTTCATACCCACCCACAGCCAAGGCGTTTAAAAAGGAACCCGAATACAGCAATTTGGTGTGGGTCAACATGATTTTCTGAGTGGCCGTTGTGTTTAATTTAAAATAATAGGACCCAGGGTTCGACCTATCAAAGTCTGTAAAATAAGTAAACTTATTTCTAAGAGTCTGGGAGCTACCTGGCAAAGGGGTCGGACAATGTTCCCATTGGGTATAATTAAAAAGACCCTGAAGGTTACTGGGTTTATGGAGAAAGTGGTTGCCCCAATGCTGGTAACAATATAAATCAGCATAACTTGCAGATTTCATGTACAAATCTTCAGCATTAAAAGCAGCATAATATTTCAAATCAGTAAATAACGATTCAACTGCTTGAACATCCCAATCGTCAGAATGAATATTACTTTTAACGACATCACCCATTGAAACACGGAGGACATTTGGTACATTAATAATCTCGGTTGGTCCATGAATTTGGAAATTTACCGCATCCCATACGATGCCATCAGCAACTGGAAAAGCTGAAATGTTCACAAATGTGTGGTCACGCTTCATGATGTGAGATTTGGCAAAGTTAAACTTGTATCCCAAGACCGCAAACTCGAGAATAATGCGGTCCACTCGGGAAAGATGCGGGTATAATTCGTCGTCTGTCAGGTAAATATCATCTACGTACGAACATGCATCTGGGTCTATGCCGTCTAACAAAGAGACAACACGGGCAGCGAATACACCTGGACTGTTTTTGTAGCCCATAGGGAGACGCCGGAATTTGAATTGTTTACCACCGGAGGTAAAAGCGCTCCATTGGCTACACTCCGTGGCTAAGTTGTGCGTGTAAAATCCATTGGATAAGTCAAGTGTCGTTTTATATTTTTTACGAACAAGACTGTCTACAAGCGCAGAACTATGGGTATTTTGCACCGCAAAGGTCCGACAATGAGAGTTCAAATGCCGGTAATCCAAAACTAGGCGGTACGATCCATCGAGTTTAGAAACCGCGAAAAGGGGATTTTTCATGGGTGATACGCATGTTTCAATTACTCCTTGGTATTCCAACTGTGTCAGAATTTCGGAAACGGGACATTTGGCTTCCTGTTTGATGGGATATTGGGGTTGTGGTTGTGGCAGCGACCGCAAAGGAATATCATGGGGGGGTGAGTCTTCATCCCAGCCCACGTGGTTGCGGTATAACGCCGGAGCCAGGGACACAGCCCACTCAGCTGCGAGAGCCTCCGCTTTGTCCTTGGGGACATGACGAGAAAAGCTCGGAAGGATTACCTCCTCCCCTCTACGCGCAGCAAATATGAATGGGGGCGGCCAATCCGCCTCCGCCAACAAAATGTCGTAAGAAGAGGTCAGATTCTCCCAAAAAATCCCTTTAATAACATGCTCAATGTCACCTTCAATTTGAATGACAATATTATATAGTCTGTCAGGGGGTGCCACTCTGGTGTCGGCTGTCTCGACAGTAATGAATGTTTCAGTTGCTGTCGCCTCCATATGAGGACGTAGTGCCTCCCGCACTATGGTAACTTCCGCGGCGCTGTCTAGGAGCGTCACTGCCCACGTCCAATTCAGGAGTCTCGTTCGCACCGTCTGTGGCATACCTCGCTGTTACAGCGGCAACTTTTTTCTTCTGAAACTGTGGGCGAGAAGGTTGTAATTCTTCTGGTTTCCCTCTGACTTGTTGTCGAGGTTGGTCTCGTCCTTGTGGGGCCTCCCGACCCCTACCTCTATCCGTGCGATCTCCTCCACCAGTCTGTGACGACGTTGGTGCCTGCGAAGAACGAGGAGAACGCGGGTCAGGGACCTGAAATCTCTCTGGAGATTTTATTCTCGCTCTATCGTGCAAATCATATGTGCGTTCAGAAGATACAGAAACTGGGGAAGCGCCTCGCGGCCCCGGCTTCTTCTGTTGCTTACCCTGTTTTTTCAACCTCCAGCTCTTTTTAGTAAAGAACGGTTTCTCATCATTCTCAGATTGAGTCTTTGGTTGTGGCTGCGATTGTGTTTGCGTTTTAGCAAAAGGCTTAACTCCCAGGCTATTGCTGCCTATGGTTTTATAAGCTTGTGCAATAATTTTCGGTAATTCGCGTGGCTTGTCCGGTTCTGGGACCAAAGCCAAAGCATTAGCTACTTGAAAGTTAACTGCATCGCCCTTGACATTTGCAAGGATCAACTCAGCCACTACATCGAACACTCCCACCAGTCTCATCCCTAATTCCACAGCCGCCTCAGGGCCATGCTCATCCTGCACTCGTTTAATTACAGAGGGGAGAACTGTCATGGAAGGAGTGCCGAAACTCTTCGCATATACTGCTGCGAATACCTTACCCCAGTTGTTGCAATCTGCCAACTCGGGAATTAAATCTTTTGGCAAACTAATCGTCAAAATCCTGTGTTTTTCCACAGGAGATGTATTGGGAAAAACAGCCTCCAGCTGGTCAAATTTATCTGCAAGCCAATAAGGCAGATCGTCCTTATTTTGTGGGCGCTTGCCCATCACCGAATTAACCATGACGGGACTTATGGTTACGCCGCCAGGTCCAGCTGGATGTGCCGCAACTCCAGGCGGGGCTGCCTGGACGATGCCTGTAACATACTGTACTAAGGCTCTATGCACTCGTATCAAAGACGAATGCAAATCGCGCAGTTCAGCGAGCGGCAGCGTCATATAACGCGGATGTGGGGTATACCCGGCCAAAACAGGACAAGTGGCCCCTTCAATCGATAAGGGGCCTAAACGAACCGTTGTAACCGGTTGGGGGAGGGCGCCATCAAACCAAACACGGTGTTGCCATGCCGTGAGCGGTACTTCAAGATTCCGATAAGGGCTATAAAAATTAGGAAGTGCGGTTTCTGTATATTCATGGAACGTATTGTCAGTCCCATCCACCGCTGGAAAGGTAATCCAAGAGTAAAACACCTCAAAGTGGTAAGCTGGATCTGCTTGTACCACAAAGATCAGATCGACACCCGCGTCAGGCACTCCATACGCTGCTAAATGAGTTTTGAGCGCTGCGCGGCTATGTGCCGCAATTTGGACAGTCATTTAAGCTGAAAAGTATTCGACAATCTATTAGGAGGCAGCACAATATAGGGTTTTATTAAAACACCTTTTAACAACTTCAAGCTTGAAAGAACCTATAAAAACGTCAATATAGGAGGTACCACCTTCACACACGCCTCCGGAAGCGTCTGCAAACGGTGTTGTGGACAAGCACAAGTACTACTCAAGCGTCTCGCAGATAAGCAGCCCACTTCGTTGGTGGCGCCATGTTGTAGGGATTCTGCACATACACAGAGCTATGCACAGGATAATAGGACCTCAGAGTATAGTGGTGCGCCAACAATACACCTTAGTACCCACAATCCCAACCCGACTAGCATTAGCGTCTCATTAGCAGCGCAGCTACCAATGATTAGACAACCCAGAACACGGTCTCTCTTTCTCAGGACTCGCGGGAGCAAGGACACCCTTTCGTAACTCACTCATACCTGTCCACAACGTGCGTAATAAGATACACTGTATAGTTTAAATGTTTATTTCAACTATCGTGCTCTAAGATACAGTACACGTGCCCGTACTATCAGCATAATGCATAAGAATAAAATAATAAGCATAGTTACAATTCCATAGAATACAAACGGGGACAGCATTTTATAAAGACAGTGGATATAGGGCTAAATAACCTTACCACCCTCCCCGTGCTAATAACTAGTTTATTATAAAAACAGAAGACCTCTGGGCTTTGGCTGGCAGACCCTCATACCTCAATATCTAGATGCAAGGTTTACATCATCAGACAAGCACAGCTCTTCTCTCTGGAAAGGTTTTTCTCCAAGTGTCTCCAACATTGAAATCACAATATTAAAAGCACACGAATTTCTCCAGTGCAGCTGCATTCAGTGTTATGTCTAAGTGCGAGGGGCTGACCAGATCAGCAAGAACAAGGGACATTGTTTTTCGACCTTGTACATGATGTGCAGACGCAACCCAAAGGGAACAGGAGGAAAGGTGAAAGGCAAACAGTTCTAAAATAGCAGAGGCTGGAAAACAAAGGCACAAAGTAACGTGCGCAAAGAGGCATCATGGCAGCCAGGCCTAAGCTAACTTAACAATGCAGTCCATGAGTCCACAAACCACACTACAGCGCGAAGTAACTCATTATGCCGCTTGCAGAACTACGCATAGGAGTTTTTTAGTCACTTTGCGAAGTTCCACGTAGCGGAACTCAGCGAACTCCGCCCAGGCCTAATCTAAACCTGAAACATTGTCTTCTAAAGCAATTGGCATATGGCAAACTAGGGAGAAGCATGAAACGATAACCTGAGCGCCCTGCCACTGACAGGGTCTGGCATATTATTCTATTTTATAGGTCCCAACTGTATCAGTCGTAAGGCGGCCTTAGATGTGTTCCCACCGAAGTTCCATAGTTGATCGCTAGTTAAAGTGATCATAGTGCAATATTTATTTATGTAGCCCTTTATGGCTCCCAGGACACTATTTTTGTGATACAGCTATCCTGATTGGGCAGAGTTGGCACCTCAGTCTCATAGCTTTTTAGCTAAAAATGACTCCTTAGTGCTAAACAGTTTTCTTAACACTGTTAGTATCGGAAAGGAGTGACAGGTGTTGCTTGCTTGGACCTCTGGGCATGACACAGGGTGTACACTTGACCACTGGGTGTAATTAGGGAAAACTTGGACCTAGGAAACTGGGCATAACTTGTGTGTGGCCAAGAGAGGGTAGTTCAGAGCAAAAGATACAGGCCAGATGGCACCAGGAAGTGAGGCATGAGCTCCTGCTCAAGAGAGAAAGGGCATGTAACCAGGTATTAGACCAAAAGCACAGGATATCACGCTCCCCACATGAGTAAAGTGGAGATAGTACAGGGGGAAGCGATGGGACGAAACTGAGGTAGATAGAAGGCTACTCGCAGGGCTCAAAGTCACACCGTCCAGTTGTGAATGGAGAAGGGCTGACCGGAAATCAGGGATCAAGGCAACCTGGTGCTCACCCACCCACGACGCAGGAAAAATAACATGGCACCTTTACATGCACACGAGTAGAGCAGCGACAAGGACACGCACTGTTTCACACGGGTACACGTCAAAGATAGACCTATCCCCAAGGAAATAACAGCAAAAGAGGAAGGCAAGAGTTGTGTGTACCCGTTTTGCGACCTGTTAGCAGACTGGACTGAGGAGAGGGACTAATATGACTGGTTTTGGGGTAGGGAACAATCATTTGAGCCCAAGGACATGGCAGTAGTGGGGAATTTGCTCAGACTTGAAGGAGGATATCCCAACTGGATCTTCCCCAACATGCAGCAATGCCTCCCTAGATTGGAACGCTATGTTGAAGATAAGCCCATAGGGCCATCCAGGTCGAGAATGTGCCCACTACTTCCGAAGGGTGCAGCAGGGGTTATAGACATGGCATGGTCACAAATGGACAAAGAGGGACTAAGAACAAAGCTACTGTTGTTGCTGGATGTGGCAGAAACACTGCTTATATTAACCTAGCAATAGGTGACATTAAGAGTCTATTAAGTAGCCTAATTGGGGAACAGACAAACACGGTGTTTGCATAAGCCCCTATTCCAGCAATTACGCTACAGAGACCCAGCATGACAGGCCGCATTTAATTTGTAGTGGCACCGGATATGGACCACCTTGAGAGAAATATTTCCTGACCGCCCGATGTAGGAGGGCTAATGACAGTGACCATGAAGCGAGAGGAAAGCATAAGGGATTTCATGAATAGAATGAGGGAACCATGTGGACAAGAGACAGGACAGCCCTGGACTGATATGGCCCCACAAGTCACATTTTTCTACAATATTCTTAAAAAGGGGTTACACACCTAGATACAGAGCAGGCTGGACAGTGTATTTGGTTTAGATACCAAGCCCTTGCAGGAGATACAAGATCACATACTCCACTACTGCAAGAGGAAGCGAGATAAGGATAGGTAGAGAGAGAGAGAAAATACAGGGAGAAGCTGGGACAGAACCAGGGAACTACTGCAAAATCCCTGCAAAACAACTGGGAACGGGTGGTCCTGGGAAAATGGCTGTAGCCACATTGGCACAGAAGGCGGCGGCTCCAATTGTGGTACCACCACAGAGGCTCAGAAAGGATGAAGTACGTAGGAGAGCGACTCGAGGAAGTAGTACAGAAAAAGGTGGTCAGACATCACAGAACTCTCAGTGGCAGGACATGGTCGCAGTTCCTCCTCAGCTCTCAGTAGTAGATAGATTGCAGGGACAACAATGGTCAATCCAATGGGGAACACACACGCAACCACTGATCAGCTATCAGTGACGTGTCGATCTGAGGAAGAACCCACCATAACAATGCTAGTAAATAACACACCTTACAGCTTCCTGATAGATACGGGGGCAATGAAGTCATGCCTAAGGGGAGGGACCTTCCCATTATCCAGAGACACTATGGTCCTGCAAAGGGTTTTCGGGTACGGTGACAAGGATCCCATTCACAAAACCCTTGGAGCTGGACAAAAGAGGTAGTCAAATGAGGGGACAGTTGTTATATTATCCCTTGTCCTCAACTAATCTATTGGGATGAGATTTAATGGCAAAGCTAAACATGACTATTCAGTTCTCTGACAATGGGACCATGGCCTGCTCCTCCACGGGCTTTTTTCCCCTGAGGCCCATGTCATTAAAACGCCCCCACAGCACAGGTAAACAAATGAGGGCATCACCTGCTGATCAGATTGCCTTCACTAAGGCGGTATTAAAGAGCATGCAAAAATTCTTAGTATTACGTTCGGCAGTGGGTATGCCACACTCATCGCCCTTTACTCAAGGCTGTGAAAAGGGCAAAAGCCTGCATAGCCAATGAAGTGCAGGAGGGAGAAGAGATTCATGGCTGAGCACCATACGCACCTGATGGGTTCAGCCAGGCAGAGGAGGATCTCATCCCAGTCAGTGAGGCACTGTTCCTTGATGGGTCCCTTTTGATAGATCAGGAAACAGGGGTAAGACACACGGGGCAGTGGTAGTAACAGATCGAAGCCACGCACCTTAGGAAACGCTGCAGGTCACGAGTGACTTGGGACTCAGTTTATTCCACCACAACAGTGCACCCAAGCATAGGGAGGTGGAAAAGCTGATGCATCCCGAAGTTGTACGGTAAACCCGTCATGCACGAGGACCTCTTTGAACTACTAATTACTCTACCTAAACGCGTAGCGATAGTAAAGTGTGCTGTGCACACTGGGGGTAAAAACCTACCACCAACCGTATAGCAAAGAAAGAGCGGTTGGGTAGACACCTGTACTCCCCATACAGGGTGCAGCAGAGACGACACCCATTGAGGAGCAGGCCCAAAGAGACACCGCAAAACTAGTTCAACACAAGTTGAAAAAGACTGACCTCGAGGGGAAGCGGTGGCCGCAACCGTGCAAATGGCACCAATCTCAATGGGAAGTCCACCGCAAAACTCCAAAGGGTTCCAAACAGACTATGGTAGTAGAGGTCAGGGAGGTTGCCAGCAACCAGACCCTAGGGAGTGCTACTCTTGCCATAGGCAGAGTCACCTGGCAGAGAGATGCTGGTTAAAGGCATACCATGAGCAGCAAACGCAGCAGAGGTTAACAAGCCAGGGCCAGCCACTACAAAACACCATGAACGTGTCACGGGCACCTCGGCTGCCTCTGAGGATTGGTTCGTTGCTCAGATTGGTCCACCTCTTGACACCCTCAATTCCGAATTGCCATTACAGCACGGAAGGTTGAGGTGATCAATCGGGGGAAGGAAAGGAAGGGAACAGCGGGGAAGGAGACCTGGGAAGAAAAGGATTTCTTTAGGTATCCATGGATGAAATAAGTGAAACACCTTTATAATGCATTCATATAAATCATTTCTCCCTACTACCTGTAAAGAAAGATAACAAGGATCCTGCGGTAATGTTTATGAAGTCTGCAAGGTACTCCAAAATATCATGTTTGTAGGAAAGCCCCAGGCTCCAGGTATTATATCCTTTGAGGGTTTTCCAAGAACGTTGTCCCAAGAATACGTAAGAGTCTGACACACATTCAATACTCTGTAGGTGACAGAGTAGGTGGTATCAGAGACACCCTTACTGCACGCGTCCCACGGTACACAACGCTCTCTTCTCTGGGGCATCAAAACGCTGGGAATAATCTGCGGCGTTCCCGCAGGCTTCGATGGCTTACATAGCCTTCTGGGTCCAAGACGCGTCATTTCCTGACGCGCGGACGGTGCACTGCACGGTCATCTGGGAAATGTAGTTTCCTTCCCCGATGCCGTGTTTTCGTCTTTGACCTTGTTTCTTCCGGACCACCATGATTGCAGCGTAAGGTAGACCACTGCGCACTTCTCCCAGCTCGTGCCTCGGCTCTCTGAGCGGACGGAAGGCGTGGAAATGTTCGCCTGGGTGAGTGTCGTGACAGCACATCCCTCTCCTAGAGAACACTGACATGAACCTGGTTTATTCGGATGTCTAGCATGAAAGGACTTTATGCACCTTGGAGCATGCATTCCTGTAGCAGGTTCCCACGAATTCTCTTGTGCGCCATATCCCTTCCAGGAAACCAAATACCACAGCCGCGACCCTCTCAAATTGGAATCCAATATTTTATTTACCTCATATTCAGGCTCATTGTTTACCCATATTGGAGGAGGTCTTTTTTTGACTGGCGTATAAGAGGGCTTCAGAAGCGATACATGAAAGACTGGGTGTATCTTCATGGATCTTGGTAGTGCTAAGCTAAGAGCACTGCAACCGGAGAGATGCATTTCTTAATTTTGTATGGCCCAATAAATATAGGGTTGAAGATGCTGTACCTGCGAAAACGAATGTTTTTGGTAGACAACCATACAACATCACCCACTTGGTACATGGGGTTAGGTTTACGGTGTTTATCAGCTCCTTTTTTATACTGTACCTTTGCATCTTTAAGATTCCTGTATGTATGTTTTAAGGTCTGTTGTATGTGGGTTATTCTCTCTTATACTTCAGGTAGCTTTTGGTTGAAAACAGGATGCACCATAGGTAAGAACTGGGAATGAAAACTGTAACTACCATAGAAGGGAGCCGTCTTGGTTGACTGGTGTTTGGCGCTGTTGTAGGCTATTTCCACTAGACATAGTAATTCAACCCAAACATCTGAATTATCTTCCACGAAGCATCTTAAGTACTGTTTCAGGGTCTGGTTGAGTCTCTCAGTTTGTCCATCTGTTGGAGGGTGGAAACTGGTTGATTTAGTGGATTTCATGTGTAAGGCGGTACACCAGGCTTTCCAGAATTGAGCTGTGAACTGGGGGCTCCTATCAGAGCCAATAGTTGTCAGAAGACCATGTAAACGTACCACATGCTGCATAAGCATCTTTGGCAATTTTCCAGAGGTGGGTTCCTGTGCACACGCGATGAAATGGCCCACCTTGGTGAGGCTGTCCACTACTACCAAGATGGCAGTACATCCTTTGTCCTTTGGCAATCCAACTATGAAGTCTAGAGAGATGGTCTCCCAGGGAACCATTGGGGTCGGAAGTGGCTGTAGCAATCCTTGGGGTTTTCCATGATCCACTTTGGCTTGTACACAGGTCTCGCACCTATGTATCATGTCCGTTACATCGGCTCGTACGGAAGGCCACCAAAATTGACGACATATCCTATCGAGGGTTTTGTCGATACCATTATGTCCGGCACTAGGGGCGTTGTGGCACCACTGAAACACCTCTTTACGTAGAGCATTGTTGGGCACTAACAGTTGATTACTTCTTATCTGAAGTCCCTTGACCAAGGTCCATTGGGGATGTTTCTTAAGCTACTCCTTCCAACTGTGGGTCTGCATGCTTTGTGCTACGTTCCATAGTAACGAGTCTGTTTGAAGTAACCCTATAACTTGCTTTGGGTTCAAGATGGAACCCAAAGCAAGGTCTCTTGTCTGGTAAGGGCATCAGCTTTTCTGTTTTCCACTCCCAGCCTGTATGTAAGAATGAATTGATATTCTGCGAAGAATAGCATCCACCGTAGCTGTTTGGGTGATAGCATTCTGGCAGACTGCATAAACTGCAGATTACGGTAGTCGGAGTATACAGTCACTACATGCTTATGCCTCATCAATAGATGTTGCCAGTCACTGAAGGCATCTTTAATTGCTAGTAACTCCTTTTCCGCAATGGTATACCTTACCTCAGCTTGGTTCAGTTTACGTGCCATATACACCACAGGGTGTAATTGGCCATTACTTATATGCCTTTGCGAGAGGATGGCTCCAATAGCTACTTATGATGCGTCAGCTTCCACTATATAGGGTTTTTATGGGTCGGGATGAGCCAAAATGGGAGCAGTAACAAAAGCCTGTTTTAAGCTCTTAAATGATGATTCAGCTTCACTAGTCCAGAGAAAGGGGGTGTTTTTTCTCAACAGTTTGGAAATAGGGGCCACAGTGTCAGAAAAGTGGCTTATGAATCTTCTGTAAAAATTTGCGAACCCCAAAAAACATTGTATGTCTCTGATGTTGGTAGGTGTTGGCCACTCCTTTACAGCTAAGATTTTGCGTTGGGACATTTCCTGCCCTGTGGGGGATAACATTACGCCCAAGAATTCCACCTTGTACACATGAAACTCACATTACTGAGCTTACAGTGCAGACCATTTAGCCGACGTGCCTTGAACACCTTGCAAACATGCTGATAATGGTCTTCCATGGTGGATGAGTAAATCAAAATGTCATCGATGTATAGCACCACAAAATCGTCTAGGAACTCCCGCAGCACCTCGTTCACAAAGTATTGAAATGCTGCGGAGGCATTACATAGGCCAAAAGGCATCACCGTACATTCATATAATCCGTACCTAGTACGGAAGGCGGTTTTCCACTCATCGCCCTCCCTTATGCCAACCAAGTGATAAGCCCCTTTCAAATCTAATCTGGTGTAGATGGTGGCTGTCTTGCCCTGTTCGAGTAGGACAGAAATCAGGGGCACAGGATATCGATTCTTTACAGTAACGTCGTTGAGGGCTCTATAATCTATACACGCTCTTTTCTCACCATTTGCTTTTGGTATGAAAAATAGTGGCGAGGCTGCTGGTGACTTGGAGGGACGTATGAAGCCATTCTCAAGGTACTTATCGAGGTATTCCGTTAGATGGGTGTTTTCTGGCTCAGTAAGGGTGTACAGTCTCCCACAAGGTATCACTGCTCCTGGTACTAAATCTATCTGGCAATCGTAGTGTCTATGTGGTGGTAGGGTATCGGCTTGCTTCTCACACAACACATCCTGGTAGTCTTGGTAATATTAGGTTGGTGTAGCGTCCGTTTCTGCAGCCGTGACAACACTGTGTATCGTAACTAAGCTTTGCACCGGAGCCGACATAAGGGAATGACAATGCTCCTTGCACCAAGGACTAGAGAAGACTACTGTTTTGTCTTCCCAATTAATAGTGGGGTTGTGAATGACTAACTAAGGAAGGCCCAGAATAACACCATATTGGGGAGCCTGGATGATGTTAAACCTCAGGAATTCTGTATGGCATTCTCCACAACTCATTTCCAAGCTATCTGTGTGGAAGTGTATTGGGCCTGTGCTCAATTCTGTCCCGTCTACTGCTAGTACTTCTTCTGGTTTTTCTTTTCTTTTCAATCTAAGCAGCAACTTTTTAGCGACGTTGTCGATAAAGAACCCTGTTGCCCCAGAGTCAATCATCGCATCTACTCTCTCCCAACCCATATCAGTCCGTAACTGGATAGGTAAAAATAAATGATCTGTGGAAAGGCATGCTTTTTTATTAATGGAAGGGATGTTCACACCACCCAAAGATCTCCCTTCTGGTACCTTTGGGTTCTTCAGTTTTCCAGCTTTGTCTCAGTTATGGCTACTTGCGGCTTCTTAAAACCGATATTGGTTCGTGGTTTAGCCAGGCATTCTTTAACGAAATGTCCATTTTTACCGCGATACATACAGAGACCGTTTATGCGCCTCTTTTCTCTTTCTTCTTGAGTTAGCGAGGCGCGAACTGCACCTATTTCCATGGGTTCTGTGGTTAAACCAGATGACCCCCCCATGGTTCGGGATCTGTCGAAGCTAGTAGACGGTCGCTCGATCCTCTTCTTATCCCCTTTTAGTTCTCCCATACGGTAATCCAACCCTAACATGAGATAAATAAGATCAGTCGAGGTAGAAGGCTGGGGATCGATTTGTGCTAAAACATCCTTGATCTCATCCTTTAGTGCTTGGTAAAACAGAGCAGCCCTTTTTTTCTTCAGGCCACTGTGTTTCTGCTACTAAACGTTGGAAGGTATTAATGTACACTACAAGGTCTTTATTACCTTGTTTTATCTATAGTAGCTCTCTGTTGGCTGAAAATGACGCTGCTCTGCGGTCAAACACCGTTTCAAATTCCTTCCGGAACTCGTCCCAGTCATACAACAAGGGATCATCTCTGCACACAAAAGGTACGGCCCACTGAGCTGAGACCCCGGTCAAATATGATATCATAAAGGATACCCTGGCCTGATTGGTAGGGAAGGCCCGGGGTCTACAGGAGAAATGCAACATGATTTGGGTCATGAAAACCTGTACCTTGGAAGCGTCTCCCTGGAAACGCTCAGGAGCAGCTAAGGGTATGGGTGTGGATACCTCCACGGTAATCGGAGGATTTGAAGCTGGACTCTCAAACTGCCATGAGGGCCCCCCCCATATTTCGTCCAGTCTGGACATCAAAGGGGTTTCTCTGTATTCTATCTACTTTGTCTTGTAATGCTGCTGTCTCAGCCCCAGAGGCCATGATCTCCTGCTATAATACAGTCAGGGTTGCTAACACATCTTCCAAGGTCGCCATAGCTGCAACGAACCGACCGGGAGAGGTGTTTTATCCTTGGGCAGATTATTCTGTCTCGGGCACCTCGGCTGCCTCTCAGGATCGGTTCGTTGCTCAGATTGGTCCACCTCTTGACACCCTCAATTCCCAATTGCCATTACAGCACGGAAAGTTGAGGTGATCAATCGGGGGAAGGAAAGGAAGGGAACAGCGGGGAAGGAGACCTGGGAAGAAAAGGATTTCTTTAGGTATCCATGGATGAAATAAGCTTCACACCTTTATAATGCATTCATATAAATCATTTCTCCCTACTACCTGTAAAGAAAGATAACAAGGATCCTGCGGTAATGTTTAAGAAGGGCGATTGGCATCCATCGATATCCTCTTAAATAGCTAAATTACTTCCAGCAGAAATATATACACATAGATTCCTTTCAAAAGGTGCTGTGAATAGAAACAAGAGGATTACCACTAGTATCAGCCTCAGACTTACACAGACATATATACTATGAGGCTGGCATGTACCCACCTATGTTTGTTATAAGCCTAACTTCACAGGGGGGGGGGAGGATTATGGCATAGCTTCAACCTCTCTCTGTCCCCCTGTTAGAAAACATGAGCAAGAAACATACAACACACAATAAGCACGTTTTTTATGAATGGTAGATCCTTCTCAATCAATCAATCAATCATGTCACTTATAAAGCGCACTACATACCCGCGAGGGTCTCAAGGCGCTGGGGGAAGAGGGGAGTGGTGCTGCTACTGATCGAAGAGCCAGGTCTTGAGGAGTCTTCTGAAGGCCAGTAGGTCTTGGGTCTGTCGGAGGTTGGTGGGGAGGGTGTTCCAGGTCTTGGCGGCGAGGTGGGAGAAGGATCTGCCGCCGGCGGTCGTTTTCCGGATGCGGGGGACTGTGGCGAGGGCGAGGCTGGTCGAGCGGAGCTGGCGGGTGGGGGTGTAGAAGCTGAGTCGTCTGTTGAGGTAGGCTGGTCCGGAGTTGTGGAGTGCTTTGTGTGCGTGGGTGAGGAGCTTGAAGGTTATCCTCTTGTTGACAGGGAGCCAGTGCAGGTCTCTCAGGTGGGGTGTGATGTGGCTGCGTCGGGGGATGTCGAGGATAAGACGTGCAGAGGCGTTCTGGATGCGTTGCAGCCGTCTCAGGAGCTTAGCCGTCGTTCCTGCGTAGAGGGCGTTTCCGTAGTCCAGCCTGCTGGTGACGAGGGCCTGGGTGACTGTTTTTCTTGTTTCGGTGGGGATCCACTTGAAGATCCTGCGGAGCATTCGGAGGATGTTGAAGCAGGATGAGGAAACGGCGTTGACCTGCTTAGTCATGGAGAGGGTGGGGTCGAGGATGACCCCTAGGTTGCGTACGTGGTCGGTGGGTGGCGGGGCTGTTCCCAGTGATGTTGGCCACCAGGAGTCGTCCCAGGCTGAAGGGTTGGAACCAAGGATGAGGACCTCCGTCTTGTCCGAGTTCAGCTTCAGGCGGCTGGTCCTCATCCATTCGGCGACGGCCTTCATTCCTTCGTGGAGGTGGGCTTTGGCGGTGTGAGGGTCTTTGGTGAGGGAGAGGATCAGCTGGGTGTCGTCGGCGTAGGAGATGATGTTGAGGTTGTGCTGTCGGGCGACATGGGCGAGGGGTGCCATGTAGATGTTGAACAGCGTTGGGCTGAGGGAGGAGCCTTGGGGTACGCCGCAGATGATCTTGGTGGCCTTGGATCGGAAGGGGCGAGGCGGACGCTTTGTGTTCTGCCGGAAAGGAAGGATGTGGTCCAGTCCAGGGCCTTCTCTTGGATCCCGGCGTCGTGAAGGCGTGTTCGTAGTGTGTGGTGGCAGACCGTGTCGAAGGCGGCTGATAGGTCCAGGAGGATGAGGGCTGCTGTTTCTCCGTTGTCTAGCAGGGTCCTGATGTCATCGGTGGCGGCGATGAGGGCGGTTTCGGTGCTGTGGTTGCTGCGGAAGCCGGACTGGGAAGGGTCCAGGATGTTGTTCTCCTCGAGGTAGCGGGTCAGTTGTTTGTTGACGATTTTCTCGGTGACCTTCGCGGGGAACGGGAGCAGAGAGATGGGTCGGAAGTTCTTGAGGTCCTTGGGGTCTGCCTTGGGTTTCTTGAGTAAGGCGGTGATCTCGGCGTGCTTCCAGCTTTCCGGGAAAGTTGCTGTCTCGAAGGAGATGTTGATTATTTTCCGGAGATGGGGCGCGATGGCTGTACTGGCTTTGTTGAAGATGTGGTGAGGGCACGGGTCTAGCGGTGAACCGGAGTGGATGGTGTTCATGATCTCGCTGGTGTCCTCGTCGTTGATGTTGGTCCAGGAGAGCAGGCGGTTGGTGGTTGTGGGGGCAGTGGTCTCGGTGGTTGCCGGGGCGGTCGTGGTGTTGAAGCTGTCGTGGATGTCGGCGATTTTGCGACATCCTTAATTTATATATTGTTTTTTATCTGAAACAATCCATCAAAGTAAAATTCGTTTTATAATTTCTTTTGTAGCGAAATAAATCGTATAGCTTTTTCTTTGCAGGTTCTATACCACCTGGTACTCATGCAGATATCGCTTTATCTGTAAAAGAACAGAAGTCTGCAAGGAACTCCAAAATATCATGTTTGTAGGAAAGCCCCAGGCTCCAGGTATTATATCCTTCGAGGGTTTTCCAAGAACGTTGTCCCAAGAATACTTAAGAGTATGACACATATTCAATACACTGTAGGTGACAGAGTAGGTGGTGTCAGAGACACCCCTACCACACGCGTCCTACGGTACACAACGCTCTCTTCTCTGGGGCATCAAAATGCTGGGAATAATCTGCGGTGTTCCCACAGGCTTCGACGGATTACATAGCCTTTCGGGTCCAAGACGTGTCATTTCCTGATGCGCAGACGGCGAGCTGCACGGTCATCTGGGAAATGTAGTTTCTTTACCCGATGCCTTGTTTTCGTCTTTGCCCTTGTTTCCTCCGGGCCACCATGATTTCAGCGCAAGGTAGACCGCTGCGCACTTCTCCCAGCTCGTGCCTCGGCTCTCTTAGCGGACGGAAGGCGTGGCAGCGTTCGCCTGGGTGAGTGTCGTGACAGAACGTCCCTCCTCAGCACCAAGCACAGGGCGATCAGAATGTGCCCTACATTCACTTGCACAGAGGTCCGTCGGCCTCCACACAACCGCAGCAGGGATCCAGCAACTGGGCGAGCAGTTGTTTTTTGGTTTCCAAAGTCCGGTCACCCTGCCACACCCTTCCAAAAATCAAAAAGAGATGCACCAATTCGTTAGGCAATACACAACCATAGAGACCCCAGCCAAAAGCTAGGGACAGGGGGCCCAACAGTATGCTGAAAGGAAGCGGGGTGTGGTCCGAGGGCGAGGGGGTGCCAAGGAGGGGGATTACAAATCTCCACTCCCCTCCAGATGAACATAGGGCACTGGGTGTGCTTACCTCCAGACGAAGCATAGTGACTTACGGTGCTCCAACCTTGCATGCATCATCCAAGGAAAGCAGTGAGCCCTGACTTCAGCATAGCTGGGGAAAGTGGGCCACAGAGCAGCCTCCGGTCCGCTCCCCCTGCATGACAAGTGAAGCAATAGACTATGCGAGACTCTGGGAAACGCCGAACACTAAAGAAAAAAAAACACCCAAATAGAAGGTTCCAGATACAAAGGTGGGGTCAAGATCAGCCAAGGCTAGGTCCCTGAAAGCCATGAGGAAGAGCCACACCACATTACACACCACGTGCTGGGAACAAGGAGGTGCACACTCACCAAAACATGTTCATGGCACATGGCAAACATTACCAACACCAAACGATGATACGACCACTCTTCACACGTTTTCCACTCAGCTATAGCGATACTAAGCTACACAGGGCATGACAAGCGCAACTCGGAGTAATATCAAAAAGAGGTAGCCCAAAGCCAGCAAAATAGCTATGGGAAGGGGCCACACAGCAACCGGGCTCTTAGCCACCACACTAAGCACCTATGACAAAACTATCATTGTTGTAGGACTCCTGCTAAAAGCATCAATTTCATCCCTCCCTGTGCTCAGGAGACCACTCCACAAACATATTTATCACCGGCTTATAAAGAGATTTGATTAATTTAGATTACTAATAATCACCCTTACTGCCCAAATTACTAAAACATACCCATTCCGGTGCTTCACTAGATCCTGACTCATGGACTGTGGAGATGACACCCCTAGGGTAAAAATACAGGGACGCTGAAAACCATCAATTATGGAGCATATGTAATGTTTGTGAGTTAACAATAAACATAGTTCTATCAAAGCCAGGTAACAGAGAACACAGCAAAAGTGCACCAAGGTGATGTGTCCTCAACCCCCACTAAGAAGGAAAGAGAAACAGGACAATTTCCGAACTTACGCCAAAGGAAGGAGGAAAAACCCATGAGCCCTCATTAAGAAGACTGCTGAACACCCAAATGGGTGCACTGTTCCTTCATGTAGTTAAATCCTTCCATGTTGATGACACCCATGAACTAAAAACTGCGAACATTTTCTAAATGGGCAGAAGAAACACAGCCACCAGAGAAGCACAGACAGCTCCAAAGGGACGCATACCTCGAACTACGACATCATGACAGAAGTTATCTATACTTTTATGGTTGGGTACGATCTGCATACTAGGGTTAATCCTACACTGGAGTACTACCGAGGAACTGATGAGTCAAAAGAGAGTCACTAATGGGGATCTACAGCGCCTGAGCAGAGCTTCTCGTATGTCACCCATAATTACACTAAACAGAAATCTAGCATCCACCATACACTGCACAGCGCCCTTTTACATAACACCTTGAATCAACACATGACCGCAGTCGGCTCCCAAGCATCAGCCAAGTAATTTTATGTCTGCTTATTAATCCCACATGCAGTAGGCACAAATAGGCTTTACCTGTCCCAAGAGGTAGCCCCCGAGAAAGCAACGTGCCTCATTCACCTCTTCCTATGTAGGACACGGGCCAAGATCCAACCCAACAAGATAGAACCACACAGGGTAGTTGTAAACCTGACCCGATACGACACCGACCCAACAGCGTTATACCTCTTCACTGAGCCCACTGGGATCCAAACTGACCTTGTCAGGATGTGTAGGAAGAGCACCATAGGGGAAGATACCATTTGGCCCCAAGATTTCAACTCAGTGCACAAATACGTCTGCTCCAGCATCCACTTGTGGACGAAGAATGGCTCTTAGTGTGGGCGCTGCCATCTTTTTAAACAAAAAATGGTCTCCCGATATAGCATTCCTGTGTAGGGTCCTCCAGCTCAGAGATAAAAAGGGGAATGGGTTGCAAGGGGAGGGTTCAATGAGAGTATAGCTAACCCATGTCAGGAAATATGGGACACGCGTGTATACACTTGGTTAAAAGGGAAAGGTTTGCACGGAAACTCACACTGTATTTCTTGGGCCTGATTCACAAAGGTAAACTTGGACTAAAAGTCTAAGTTTATGATTTTCGGTATTCATAAGGGCATTTATGTGTAGTGTATGTTAATATTGGTGAATACGATGTCAAGGTACGCCATTATTTATGTACACATAACAATGTCATTATCAGTAAACACAATGTCTATGTACGCCATGACAAATGTACGCGTATTCATGAGAATGTTGGTAAATGCGATATCAGTGGCCACCATGTTATATATATGTACACATAATAACAAACTTGTATCATTGCTGTTGAATCCACCCACGATGACCTCCCCATCAACCCGAGTCAGGGATGAATATATGACGGCACAACGCATGCCAATACAACGCAGTTGTAACAATGCAAGTGTTGTTACAATGGGTTACCATTACAACGCAAACTTTTACCACACATATGCCTTTACAATGCAAGCCTTTCCAACGAAATTTGTTGTAAAAGCATGATTGGTAAAGGCATATGCGTGATTAAAGTTTAGTTTTAAAATATAACTATTTTACAGGTAAGTATGAACGATATATATATATATATTTACACGCATGCCCGAGCACACACAAAACAAGCATCATTTACTATATTAAGACAAGTACATTGCACAATGTTAGTCGAAAATTGATTCTTGTGTTTTAATTTTCATTAGTTGGTTGATCCAGCCAACATGTGTTTCGTCGTCCGGGAATAGCCCACAACTTTCTCAGGGCTGGAAAGACAATTATATGAACATACAATAGTATCTTGCATGGAAACATTAACAATTTACATTTGTGATTTGGTGGAACTCGCACTTCAATTTGTATCACTATACACCAATTATATGGCTCTGAAATGTGACACAGCGTTTATTATGACCTAATATGCCACTGTGAGTTCATGGCTCATTGTTTGATAATTGCAAAGCAAAGTGTGATATTGTTGGACAAGGTGCACCTATCGGTATCACTGCTGGTGCATAGAGGTGGTCACACACAAATTATTGCTATGATTAGGTGGAGTCAGGAGTGCTCATATCCGTATCACTGCTGCTGCAGAAAGGTGGTCGCACCAAGGATCGGATGGGGAGTGCTCATATCAGATACCTTCATAGTGTCAGTGAACATAAAGTGAGTGCGAAGAAGTAGGCGGGGGCATACCTGTATTGACGCGAAAATAAGTCGATAAACCTATGATATTAATATCAGTATTACGTAAGCATGTCTACAGATACATTCTTAGTATCCATACATATATTAGTTCAAAGCAGTCAATATGATCAAGTCCTACCTCTGTGCCCATTATAATTCTGTCCCGGCCGTGGGAGGCAGGGAAAGGTAAAGATGCTCCAAGTTACCTGTCCTCATTGGGATCTGAAATCTGAATAATAAGGGCCCTCATTATTGAAATTAATAATTCTTATATGCGCGTAAATGGTTACACATGTCGGTGTGGAGTGTAGTCCACAGCGATTCCTGATCCCAGAACTGAGTGAGGCAGTTAATCCATCGTTTCTGTTCTCTCCAAGAAGTGCAAATCAAACTTGTCAGTTCTGATCACTTACCCCGATTTCGCTATCCCAAATAAAGCTACATGGAGTGCGTAAAAGTTGAAAAAGATCCTAATAGGTGTTGGGACATATTATTATCAAGCGCGCAGGCTGCTTTATAGTGTCATGTAATAAATATAGTTGCTAGGGCAGTCATTGTAAGTAAGCGCCAAGCAGGTTCGAGGGCAGCACCTCCTTTACGGTAGTGTGCAGAAGTCGCGTCAGAGATACTCTGTGTCTATCCGATATGCTCGTTATGCCGTGTTTTCGAAAATACATGCTAGATTAGACGAAGACAGTCAATGTCTTACCCGACATCCAAGTTGAATCGCGTCATGTCAGTGAAAGAATTTGCGAGCATCCAGTATTAGCTTGTTATGGCACTGCAATGTAGAGCAATCCGAAAAGTCTCCATATGCCATTAGTACATTTATAGAGTCTCCCATCTAATGTGAGTGTGACCCAGTCTCACCTTCCGTGCGCGGATGTTTCTCAGCGTCCACCGACTCCCAGTATGGCCGCTGCGTGTACGGGAAACCGGAAGTCATCTGTCTATTTGAAGAGGCGAGTAAGCGTTGAAACGCGTATTCTCGTATATCCGCCTATGTTAATCCGCCATCATTTGTTGTCTAGATACAACATGGTTGTGTGACAGTGTATTATCTGCACAGTCTTAGTGTCTGCCTTATATTGCACGGTACTAGGGAGTGATGGTATTAGGAAAGAAAATATAGGTGATATAATTATAAAATGTGTGCGACTTCATGCGTAATACACTGACAGTGTATTATCTGCACAGTTAGTGTCTGCCTTATATTGTGCGGTACTATGGGGTGATGGTATTAGGAAAGAAAATATAGGTGATATAAGTATAAAAAGTGTACGACTTCGTGCGTGATATATAATCGTCTGGAGGTGAGTGTAAAGAGCTGCTTCCTTCCTTCACAAGGATACCCCACACTTGGTTGGCTAAACTCTCTTTATTATACAGATCTCTTTATGCAGAAGAGCGCCGGGAAACACGTCCGTGCCGCTCCGATATCGGGCGCTAACTCGCACCCAAAATGGCGGCCGCGCTCGACGTCATCGCGCCTACGCACGACCACTAGAGCGCGACACTACATATCTCCCTTCTTTACCAAACACACAAAACATTAACATTTGGAAGATAGTCCCAGAGTCTCTCGGCCAGAAGTTACTTCACTTCTCCCAAATCATAGTCTCTGTATTTGGCAGGCCTTACCACAAGTCTCCCTGCCCGTGTACGTCTTACCGGAGTGGAGGTGGATACTTCTCCCCTTCCGTCTGCTCGGCTTGCCGGTGTTTCTCCACGTCCTTTAGGGCTCTCTCTCTCCGGAGTCCTGCTTTTGTCCTCCTGCCATTCCTCTGCTATTAGATTATCTTTCTCGTCCTGCTCCACCCTATTGCCTTCTACTCCTAGGTCCTTCTCTTCTTCTCCTGGGGCTGTGTTTCCTGCAGGTGAACTTGGTTTCTCTTGTGTCCTTGATCTTTCTTCTCTGTCCCACTGTAATATCTTGTTGCACTTGGACATGCGATCTTGCGACCAGACGTTCCCGTCACTTAGTAAGGCAGCTCTGTTGTACACCTGTTCAACTTTCAGGGGCAAGCTGTATTTGCTGTCTCCTTTCCTCCTTAACTGGGCAAGTTTGACTCTGACCCATTCCCCTTTTTCCAGGGACGTTCCTTTCACATTGCGTCTCTTATTGTACTGTTCTGTGTAAGTTCTCTGGGCTCTCTCTAAGTTGTGGTGTACGACTGCCGGGGACCATTTACTCGTGACCGTCTTTTCTTTCCACGCTAGATTGTCCTTAGTGAACGGTTCACGTCCCCTTAGGATTTGGAACGGGCTGTATCCTGTGCCGGTCGGTGTGATTCGGTAGGCCCACAGCATACTTCTCACCTCCTTCTCCCAGTCCTTCCCCACTCCTATGGCTGATTGGATGGACCCCATTATTACTCGATTAAACCTTTCGGCAAGACCATTCCCTGCCGGATGGTAGACCGATGTGTGCTTGATTTGGATGCCATTTCGTTCCATGTACCGGCTCCACTTATCAGATGTGAATTGAGGTCCGTTGTCGCTCAAGATGGAACGAGGAATGCCCTCTCTGAGGAAGGTAGCTGTAAGAAACTTCAGCACTGTCTCTGTGTCCATCACCTCCTGTATGTCCAGTTCTGGCCACTTAGAATACCGATCTATGAGAACTACCACGTATTTTGGGGTCCCTTCCGCATCCAACACCGGACCGAGAATGTCTATTGACAATTCCTCCCAAGGGTTGGCTGGATTGTCAAACTTCCCTAGTGACGGACGTAGTAACGTTTGTGACTTGTCCGCTCTTTGGCACTGATCACATTCTCTAACATGTCTCTCGATTTGACTATCCATTGCGGGCCACCAGTACATCTGTTTGGTCCTCAACTTCGTTTTACGATGCCCAAGTGCCCTTCGTGCAACACTGCTAGCAGGTGTGGTATCAACGACCCGGGAGGGACTACTCTCTCCCTCTAAACAGGAAGGTTCCTTGGTCTCCTACGGATAGCTCTTCCCTCACTTCGAAGAATTTCCTTTGTTCCGCTTTCAGGTGCCTTTTTCTGGCCACCCTTGTATTATGAATACTTTGATGTCTTCGAGGTCCGTGTCCCTTTCATAGGCTTGCTTCCATTCCTGCCCACTTATCACATTTTCCTGATCTTCCGTGAATGCCACTCTGACCTCGTCCTCGTCCGTACTTGCGGGAGCGTCCTCCATGGCTGAAGCTCGACTGAGGTAATCCGCCACTTTGTTCTTGGCTCCTGGGATGTATTCCACATCATACCTGTAGTCTAACAATTTCAGGGTCATTTTTGCGATGCGGGGGTGGCACTTGCGTGCCCGCAGGACGTTAGTACTTTGACAAGGGGTTTGTGGTCCGTCCTGAGTTGGAATCTTGTGCCCCATAGAAATTGGCGGAATTTCGACATGGCCCATACCACAGCCAGCATCTCTTTTTCTATCACGCTGAACTTCTGTTCTGTTGGTGACAATGTTCTTGACGCAAAGCTGATGGTCGCCTGCTCTCCGTTCTTCCTTCCCTGCATGAGAACTGCCCCTAGGCCTTTGTCGCTCGCGTCTGTGGTCAATATGGATTCTCCATGCGGATCATAACCTTGCAGGGGGACCGCTCTGCTGACATCCTCCTTGATTTTCTGAAACTCTCCTTGCGCTTCCTCTGTCCACTGAAAGGCAGTTTTGTCTCGTACAAGTAGTCGCAGGTGATGTGTCTTGGTGGCGAAGTGTTGCACAAATTTGCTGTAATATTCGGCCATCCCTAAGAATGATCTCACTTCTTCCTTGCTTGTCGGTGCCGGTGCTTCGCATATTGCTTTGACATTTGCGTGTTTGGGTGTGATGCATTGGTCACTAATCTCATGACCCAAGTATGTGACCGACGCCATTCCTAGTCTGCACTTCTCCCATTCGGCTGTCAGGCCATTCCTTTCCAAGACTTGTAACACCGTTGCTAGCTTTGTGTTGTGGTCAGCTTGGTCTTTGCCCATTACCAAGATGTCGTCTTGGAAGTATTGTACTCCCTCTATGTCCTTGAATAGTTTGTGCATCAGCTTTTGGAATACCGCCGCTGCTGATGCCAAGCCGAACGGCATCCTGCGGAATTGGTAGCATCCAAATGGTGTAATGAAGGACGTAAGTTTCCGGCTCGTGCTGTGCAGTGCTATTTGATGATATGCTGAGGCGAGATCTACGGTGGAAAACCATTTTATACCTTTCGTCTTTGCCAGCATTTCGTCTATTCTGGGTAATGGGAATTTTTCCACTACTATGCACTTGTTCAATTCGCGCAGGTCCACGCACAACCGAACTTTGCCATTGGGTTTCCTCGCTACCACCAACGGGGCCAACCATTCCGAACTGTTAATTGGTTCGATGATCCCTTCTTCTTCCAATCTTTGTAACTCCGTTTGCACCGCTTCCCTGACTGCTAGCGGTATGTTCCTCACCTTGTGGGATACCGGTTTGGCGTTTTCCTTGAGTTCAATTTTATGTGTTAATTTCGTTAGTTTTCCCACTCTGCCTCCGAATACTGTGGGGAATTCTCTTTTCATCTTTTCGAAGTCCGATTGGTTGTCTGCGCTGGTCATCAGGACTTGCGTGTCCCCCCCTGGGTTCAATTGTATGCCCAACTCGCCCTGGTCCATCCATCCCAGGACAGAAGGCCCTTTTTCCGCCACATATAACTTGCACTCCGCGCTGCGGTTCTTGAACTCAAATCTCAGGACTCGAAATCCCACCATCGGGATGGGTTCCCCTGTGAATGTGACCGGACGTATGTCTGGGGGCTCGAGGTGTGATCCCAGGCTGGGTTTGAAGTTCTCGGTCCACACTGTCCTTTGAATGATGGTATATGGAGAGCCGGAGTCCGCCACCATCTTGATCTGAACACCTCCCACGACCATGTCGCATTGTGGTTTCTTGGAGCGACTTCCTTCTATGCCTAGAACTTGTCCTTCGATGCACAACACATTATCTTCCTCTTCTTCTCCTTCTTCACCTCCCCCGTCGTGTGCTACGTACTTGACTGTTGACCGCTTTACCTTGTGGCGACACACTTTTTCATAGTGTCCGACAATTCCGCAGTACATACACTTGGCTCGGAAGGCTGGACATCGCTTGTCATTTGCCGCCTGGGATGGACTGCCGCACCTATAGCACGTGGTGGCGCCCTCCTTGTTTGATTTCTGTGCCTGTGTGGATCGTGGAGTCCATCTACTCTGGGCTCTCCCTTCCGCCGCCATTCTTTTTCCTCTGTCCGGCGGTTCTAATTCCGTGACTCTATTGACCATGGTCCGCTCTGTACTTTCTTTTTTCGCTGCCTCTGCACATCTCTTCGATAGCTCCGCCTTTTTCAACATGGCAATGACGTCCTTCAGTGTGGCGTCCCCGTTAACCCACAGTTTGTCTTGGATCGCTGTGTTCTTCGTGTGCATGACAATCTGGTCTTTGATAAATTCGTCGTGCAAGGCGCCAAATTTGCATGTGATCGCCAATTTCTTCAACGCTGCCACGTAGTCATCTATGGACTCTTCTCCCGCTTGTTTCCTCTGTTGGAAGTTGTATCTGTCAATGGACGTGCACACTGCTGGTCTGTAATGGTTGTTTAGGTCTTCAATCACGTGTTGGAATACATCATCGTCTGCGACCTGCCGTTGCGTGGGGACCAGGTTCTGAAAGACTCTGATTCCTTCCGGGCCTAAGTTGTGGAGTAATATTCTTTTCTTCCTTTTGCTGGGGAATGCCTCTCCACTTTCGTCTTCTATGGCCTCTAGGTAGTTCATGAAGTACTCCCTCCAGTCTTCCCATTTCATCAGAGGCTCGCCTGGTTTTGGTAGGAAGGGTATAGGCGTCGTGAGTGAAGACGCCTGCGCGCACATTGTGGCATTTCCTTCCGGTGCCTCTACGTTTCCTCTTGGACTGCCCGGTGTGCCCGTGCTTCTGGGAGGTGTGTGGTCTTGATGGGGCCCTGAGGCACCCCCGTCGCTGCGCTGCACCGCCTCCGCCAGGGCCCTGGATGTCTTATAGGATCTGGAGGGTTGGCTTCCTGCTCCCCTGTGTTTTCTACCCTCCTATGTATGGGGCTGTGCGCTCTCACTTGATTGCCACTACTTGTTCCGTGGGTGCTGACTCGCAGTAGGACCGTCCTCTGCCACGCTCTCCTGCTGTGCCACGTCCCTGGGCCCATGGTCGTCATAGTCTGGTCTATTATAGCTCCGGTGGGTCCTTGTATCCTCTTTAATGTAACTGTTGTGGTTCGTTTTTGTTTTTTTCTGATCCCAGTCTCGTCGCCACTGTAAAGAGCTGCTTCCTTCCTTCACAAGGATACCCCACACTTGGTTGGCTAAACTCTCTTTATTATACAGATCTCTTTATGCAGAAGAGCGCCGGGAAACACGTCCGTGCCGCTCCGATATCGGGCGCTAACTCGCACCCAAAATGGCGGTTGCGCTCGACGTCATCGCGCCTACGCGTGACCACTAGAGCGCGACACTACAGTGAGGGATGTGGATAAGCAGAAAGAGTGAACAGAATTAAGCCACTCAATTGAGTTAAATATATTTCGTCATGGAGATCAAAAGTAAGTGTAGCAAAGGGCAATGGGGAAAGAGTGTGGCAGATTGGGAAATCAGTCAAGGACACGTGCCATGCTTTGGTAAAGTCCATTATTCCAGCAGGATATGATAGTATGTCATGTCACACAATATGAAGTGAAACACATGTCGTAATATACACCCCTATATAGGTGGAGTTTCCACATCAGTGATGATGGCTATACTTATTACATTCATAAATGATATTGGGTACATCATTATTCCGGTCATTGTCTATATAGTAATGAATAATTCTTCATCACCTGCATGATAGCGCATCATGTCACACAATGTGAGGTGAAAACATATATCTTAAAATAACTCCTATATGTCATTGGAGTTACTACATCCGTAATGATGGCTATATTTGGTAAGACCACAGATATTATTTGGTACATTATTGTTCTGGTCGATGTCTATATAGTAATCAATACTACTTTATACATTATAAAACATTGAGAGCATGTACAGTCACTATTATTATAATACAGCTAATACCACAGCAGATTATCAGGTATACATGCATAGGAGGTTGTTATTCACCCAGAAAGTAGTGCAGTCATGGTTGTAATTTCATAATCCATGTGGCCTCTCTACATCTGAGGTATAATTCCTTACTGCCCCCTCTGGGATCCACCTCCACCCGATCTATACCACAGAAGGTGAATGTTTTGCGCACACCCTGAGACGTCCATTAATTTATATGCATCGCCGTAGGGTATCTGATATCTCGATGTTTGATAGCTCTCACATGTTCCTTTAATGGCCTGATTGTGCTGCCAATATAGAATGTGTCGCATTCACATTTCAACATGTATATAACATATTTGCTGTTACAGTTGATCATCTGTCTGATTTCATACCGTCTGCCCTTGGTATCTTCTTTTCTTTACTAAAGCATATATATATCTGTGCGTGTATATATACATATCTTTCTATATATTACCTACTGGCGGTCACCAGTAGGTAGTTATAGTTAGGACCTAGTTTCCATAGGAAAAGCATTTTTTGATTTGCCGATATCTTTGGCGCCGTTTGACGAATCTTCGCAAAAATTTCAAAATTAACGGCCCCTTTCTGGTCAGCTCCTGCCTTGAAAGTTTTGGGGTGATTCGTCAAGCGGGGGTCGAGAAAAAAGGGGCATCCCAAAACGCGTTTTCCCCATGTTAATTTCCATAGGAACTTTTGTCGCGGCTACAGCCCGAACTGCTGAACGGAATTACGTCATTTCCAGACTAGAATATGGATGCTCTACTCTGGCAGGGCTACCCAAGAGCTCTCTGGCCCCATTGAAAGCCTGCCTCAACACCGCCGCCAGACTCCTAACGGGCACAAAGAAATTCGACCACATCACTCCTCACCTCAAAGCTCTGAACTGGCTTCCCCTTCAGGCCAGAATCCAATTTAAAGTGGCCTGCATTACTCACAAAGCTCTTTACTCCAATTCCCCTACTTTTCTCGCACAAAAACTCGTGGTATCTGGAGGGGCCAGAAACTCCCGATCTGCCAAAGACCTGCTGTTGCAACCAGCACGCTTCCGGAAGAAAAAAACCTACAATCGGGCCTTCTCTGGGGCCGCACCAAGGATTTGGAACTCTCTCCCACCCGCCATCAGAAGACTTCCGTCCTTGGCACACTTTAAGAAGGAGACCAAAACATTCTTAATGGGAAAATACCTCGTCTAAGGAATACTTTACAATCACCTCATCGACATGTTCCACCCTCCACCTCGGCATCCATGGCCTCTATGGATGATACATCTTTCTGCACTCTGGGCATCCCCCCAAGAGCTGAGACTGCGAGCCTTCTTATATACTATATCCACTTTGTTTTTTTCCCCACATGTAGCTTGGACTCTAGACTGCGTGCTTGTATATTCTAACCACTTGCTTTAAGTCTCTGTTTTTCTTCCCCACATGTAGCCTGGACTTTAAACTGCGTGCTCCTCTTGTATAATGTATGCCCTATCTTTCCCAATTTGACCCCTCCCATCCGTAAGCGTTGTATCCCCCCGCTTAATCATGTAAAGCGCTCTGATACCCTCACGAGTCTGGTTCGCGCTCTATAAAACTCTAAAATAAATAAAAATAAATAAATAAAACATCACATTTGGCAGAGAGGTAGCTCTTGGTCCAGAGTGCACTCTTTGCTTTAAATGGTGTAAATCCGTTCAGTAGTTCCTGAGAAATGTAAAAATAAAAAATACTGATTCGCGAACCCCCCAGAGCACGAGCTTCATTCTGATTGGCTGCCAACACTCCAAACCAGGCAGTGTTGGCAGCCATCTTGTGACTCGGTAAAACCGAGTCACAAAAAATAGGGTGAAAAAAGGATAAAAAACAACAAAAGGGGCAGGGTAGAAACACCCTGACCCCCTAGGCCTGCTCAGGGGGTCCAAAAAAGCATTTTTTTTGTAATATTTTCGGCCGAATTTGCGCTGGGTTCGCGAATGTGGACAATTTTTTTTTTTTTTAAACGAAGAGCGGGCTCCCGCTCTTTGTTTCTTTAAGCCAGGTCCCAGGGGCAATGTTTTATTATGGTGCAGGGGCCCGTGGGGCCACTTCACCGGGGCTTTTCTTAAAAAATGCATGGGTGGCTTCTGCCCCCCATGCTGCCCCGGGGACCGCCACCTCCCCGTGGCACGCCATCGGCGGGGCAGCGTTGCAAGCTCACGAGGAACCGGCCGGGCCAGCTCTGCAGTTGCCCTAGTGGCATTTAAATCACAAATACGGTCAGTATGCAGGGAGGGATCGGTTTACCGGCTTTAGCCTCTAGATTGCGGAGGCTGCTTTCCCCACCCCCACCAATACTGTCAATAATTGACACTACAAAACAAAGCTTTTCCAGATAGCCGCGCGGATTACGGAATTTCGATTATAGGAGATGCAAAGCACACAACGCGTGTGCCTGAAATCAGAAACTGCCCAAAGCTGCCAATTCAATCAGGCTCGCGAATTAGGAGGCTGCAGTGCAAATTCGCATGTTATACTACAAAAATAAACAAGCATTGGCAAAGCCAATAGGTCTCGCCTTTAGGGTTTACATTTTTCTGTGCAGGCCTTATTGGCTTTGCCAATACTTTTTGCAGATGGAACGGATGGGGGAAGCAACATGGTGTTCTGGGGGCGGGGGGAAAGGGTATGAGTGACACGGATAGAGCCTGGGCAGGATCTGGGGTGAATGGCAGAACACGACAGGGAGAGCAAGGAAACAAATGCACTTCCATGAAATGCTAAAAGCAAAGGGAACAAGCATTGACAAAGTCCATGCATCTTCCCTATGCGAGATCAATTGGCTTTGTCCATATTTTTTAGCCATGCAACATGGCTGAAAGTAAGAAAATTAAAGAGCTGTGACGCTGAAGAGGTCTACGACCTACCATTACTCTTTTGTCACTAAAATACCGTAAGCTGTAAATGGCTTAGTTAAATTAGGCAGTTGGTAATAACCATTCCACGCAGAGTTGCAGGCCTTTTTAAGATGCACAGTTTGCTTTTCTAAAAACAAATTACGTACCATTATAAAGGAAGAGCGTGGCTTTAGAGAAAAATAATTGTGTGTGAGCGAGGGAGGGAGAGGGACGCACACAGTGTGTAAATGGAGGGAGCCGATCTGAATGTGTGTAAGAAAAAAGAGCGAGGGAAGGGGAGAGATTATCTGTGCGTGTGGAGAAAGCGTGTGATGTGGAGCGCAAGACTATATGTATTGATGGAGGTGTGGGCGTGCGTGCATGGAGACTGAGAGAATGGTGGGTCAGGAGGAGAGAAACAGTGCACCTGCGGACGAGGGTGTGCGTGCGGGCGTGCAAAAAAGAGAGAGAGTGAGGTAAGAGAGAATCCGTTCCATAATGGAAAATAAGTGTGACGGGAGAAATGAGATGGAGTCACTGTATATGGTGCGTGTATGACAATAGGAATAACGAGGGAAGAGGGATTGACCGAGTGACTGTTTATGGAGGGAGGGGTGCGTTTGAAGAGAGAGAGTGAGTGCGGGGAGCGAGGCTGAGGATAATGAGAGACAGTGAGTTCATGGATGTATTAGTGTGCTTTTTGAGCAGTGTGTGCCTGTTAAGTCCAAGCAATGGAAAACGGTGACTGTGGCAATTACACCCAGAGCAAACAGAGGAGCTTTATATACATGTGTATGATCTGTGTATGCAGAGAGATGAGGTGTGTGTGTCTATATTATAGAATATACATGGTTAGCAGAGGGACAATGTGGCATTTTAGTAAAGGTTCAGAAAAGATGGGGTGTGTGAGTGAAGGAGTGGTGTGTATTTAGTAGGTCTTTGCTGCTTGTGGAACACATACACATAGATACCAACATTAAACAAGGACAGGCATGTTCATATGGTCAGCTCTTTTCAATGCCTGTAGTAACACGCTGCCCCCCTTACTCTCAGCTCTGTTTTTGCCCCCGCTATATACTCATTGGAGAAGCACCACTCATTCACTGAAATTGTCCTGTCACCAATGCCGAGACGGGGCTCCGTGTATTTATTAGCCTTGTGGTGAAGAATTGTATTATTTCTGTTGTTTGTCCACTTGCAGTTCTTTCCAAAGAAATCTAATCTCACGACTCTTGGCGCACAGCAAGCAGCTCCAGGATTAGGGGAAAAGCAGCACACACGCAAGAGAGAAACACAGTGGACCGGGAAGAATGAGAAAGTGAAAGCAACCGCGAGCAGGCAAATGTCAACAAGCGCGCGCGGCCACGCTTATTGAAAACAGATGGCCCCTGCGTGCCGCTGCTTGCTCCCGCAAGGTGGATGCCAGCACAAGCACGAGTGCTTGAAAAGAGCAGACCGATTTCTAAAGGTCCTCTCCTAGAGCAGCGCTTGTGCGCTGCGCTAGGCTCGACCTAAAAAAACTTTTAATGGCCCCCAAAAGCAATACAACCGTAAAACGAGCACACCTGAAGTCGTTGAAATGAGGGACAGCGTGAAGTTAAAGGGATGCCACAACTTTCGCAAATTTCGTCAAAGTTTGAGGACCGTTCGTACCATTTAGAGAGGGTGACCTCAAACCCCACTCTCCCATTTTATGAATGAATCTGATGCTCACCTCCCCATGTGTCTATTTCATGCCCCTTCTGGTGTGCTTTGAAGCCATGTAAGGGCCAGCGAGCGCTACAGGCCAGCCAGGAGCAGCAGCAGCTGTCTGGTGCCCAGCCTCATGTATCCGCTGCCAGTCGTCCCTTTCCGGCCTGCTGGGGCGGCCACCCTCACCCCTGCAGGTCAGTTTACAAGCTGGTCATGTGATGGCAAAGTTCAAGCCCTAAGGTCACAACTTGCTTGGAGTCCATTTATTGCTACAGGGTTATCTGAGTGGAGTAATAGGGCCTCTGTTTTATTCAGCAGTCAACAATGCGCCCCTCGCACTTAACGCTGCTAGCCTGCCACAGTAACATCTCGGGTTAAAAAAAAAAATGGAAGTTTAGGAAAATGCTCACGTTTCAGTTCTGAGATCGTGCAGAAAAAAAACACAAAATATACAAAAACAAAAAAACAAAAATCAGTGCGATTTTAAAATTGATATATTGATATACTGTGTATTGTAATAAGTCTGCTTTTTAGTTTCGGCAAAATCGAAAGCACCTAATTACATTTAAAAAAATGACTACTTTTAAGGCAGAGATTTTAACGGGTTTCTTTAGATTTCATTTACAAATGTAATGGTGCACTTTAATGCAATGGCGCACAGAGCGATGGTAACATAGTACAGGGGAAATGAGGACATCAAAAATAAGTGTAAGGGTGGTGCGCACTTTAGCTACGTGCCTAGAGGTGCTTAACTCGGCAGTGTAGCACTAACCCTGCTCCATAAAGAGCTATTAGTAGGACTTAATACCAGCACTTTCATTGGGGAGGTACTGTCTAGGTGGGTGTAAGGCAATTCTAATTTTTCAGTACGGCTCCAACTGTAGCGCCTTTAATGTGCTGGTTTGCAGCACTTCACAACGAGGACCACAGCACTTTACGTGGGGCAATCCCAGCACTTTTCAACAGGAGGACTGCATTACTTTAGACATTAGCGGCACTTTACAGATAGAGCTGGCCCTTCCATGGAACTGAATTGGCTCTTCCCAGCTTGGATGGCCAGCACAACCCCCACTGCTCTGAATGGGTTAATGGTGACGTGACAACAGCTGCTACAAGCACAGTAACTCACACAATACACTACGAAGAATAAATCAGGCAAACTACCGGCAATTCACAACCAAAAACTGTAACCGCACCAATGGGACAGTGATAGCAGTTCGCACCCACATCTACATCACATTTAAAGGGACACCGCCTGCTTCACCCCTTCAAACACTTTCAATGGCACAGTAGCAGCACTTAGCATCTAGAACGGTGTATCACGTTTAAAGGGACAGTGCACGCTTCACACCTAGCGCACTTTCAACGGGACACCCCGGGCACGTCTCAACATACCTGCAGTGCTTTCCACAGGCCGGCAGAAGCACTTCTCCGAAGAAGTTGATTGCGTTTAGTGCGGCAGAGGCAGAGCCAGCACTTCTCAGCAGGCATCCGCCACTACTGATGGGACAGCATGAATGATACCGACCTCTGAAAATCTGCTGCACGTGTGGTGGGATGGTGAAAACACAAACAAATCTAAGAGCATCTTCTAGGACATGTAGCAGCACTTCCCAGCGGAACTTTATGGGACATTATCAATACATCCAACCCGACTCCACAGCATTTTGTGGGACAGTACCGACAGATCGCAGAGCATTTCAAGAGACAGTATACAAACGTATCCCAGAACATTCCATAGGCACTACAAAGAGATCCCGGAACATTCAATGGGGCAGTACAAACAGATCCCGGAGCATTCCACGGGCAGTAGCACCAACAGACCTAAGAGCATTCCATGGGGCAGTACAAACAGATCCCGGAGCATTCCACGGGCAGTAGCACCAACAGACCTAAGAGCATTCCATGGGCCAGTACAAACAGATCCATGAGGATTCCACGGGGCAGTAGCACCGACAGATTTAAGAGTATTCCATGGGGCAGTACAAACATATCCCTGAGCATTTTATGGGGCAGTACAAACAGTTCCAACAACATTTCTTGGGACATTACAGACAGATTCCAAAAAATTTCATGTGGCAGTACAAACAGATTTTAACAAATTCGAAAGTCCCCAAACGTTTCATGGGATAGGCAAGCCCAAACAGATCCCAGACAATTTCCTAGAACAGTACCGCATTTCTTAAAAGACATACACAGAATTCGACTGGGAAGTGCATACACAAATCGGATAGTACATACATAAATCCGTGCAGACCTTGTAACATTTAATAGTCAGTACATACAGGTCCTAAAGCAGTTCACGAGGCAGTAAATGGAAGTCTCAAAGCATTTCATGGACAGTGGCGACACTTCTGAGCAGTACCCCATAGCGCCCAGAGGCGCTACTAGAGCCTAAAAAATTTGGGAGGGGGCTAATTCTTCCAGAAATAGGCAGAGTGGAGATGCAGGGGCTCTAAAAAGGGGTGACAAAACAACAAAGCCTCGTTAACAAGTGAATGGTCTTTTAAAGACCTGTGAAGTAATCGGGTGCAGCTGTGTGTGTGCCCGGGAAGCTGTCTCAGCCCGGGCTGACACACACGATGGGGGGAGGGGGGGGGGTGCTGAAGCCCTTTGAGCCCTATGGGCGTTGTGCGCCTGATAGCGCCTACAAGGAGAGTGCAGCACTTCTCAAAGGACACCAGAGCATCAAATAGACATTACCAGCACTTCTGGCCAGATCACCACAAGGGACAGTGCCAGACACAAGCCAGAAACGGACTGTGCCAGCACTTCACAATGGACACCGTGCATGAAACGGACAGTTCCAGCACCATTACAGGAAAGGGGCAGTACGAGGCCAGCCTTCTTGGCAGGGCCAGCATAGGATGAAAAGGACAGTGTCCGCAACACAGCTGGAAACGGAAAGTGCCAGCCTGGAGCGGACAGTACCGGTACTTCTATTCTGATTGCCCAGCACTTCACGGAGTGACGTGACACCGAGGGCCTTGCATACCTCTCCCCCATACGACATGTACATTATTCCCTAGCCCTGCCCGAGCTGGCAGGGTGCACACGGGGTTATTGTCCACCGGGGTCATCGGTGACAGCCTGCGGCTCGCCCTGGGCTCTGATAGGCACCGACCCGCGACCTTCGCCTGTCTGCCCTGGGCGGCCGGGCTCTCTGCTCGGACACCACGAAGAACGGGCATCCGTGGGCGTGGACTTCACCGGTCTCGGACACTGAGCAGGGATATCCGCCCCGTGGACATTGTTGTGTCCTGCTGGACACGTTCTAGTGTCTCAGCAGACACAGAGTTTGTTAACCACTCCCTTGGGGGAGTGGGCACACATGCACCCCACACCCATCCATCACCGGCGTCACGAGTGACGTGAGCCTGTTAATAAAAGGGCCCGGGTGCACGTGCTCGTGGCCAGTGAACCAGTGTACTACCAGACTCTGTGTCATTCATTTGACTATCATGTGGGCCCTGGGCCCACTACGCAACATTGGCGACGAGGTGGGTCTGACCCCGCGTGCCTGAGAAGGGGTAGACAGCTCGGCCGGTGCACAGCTGTGTTCGTTTGCCTGAAGGAGGGGATCGGAGGCTCGGATGCCGCCGCAGCCTGCCCTGAGGATGCAGACACATCGCCCCACATAGAAGGTGACCCCTGCTCCTCCCCCACTACTGCCTGGCTGCTGACGGTTTGGGGTGAAGACGGGGTGAAGCGCAGTAACGAGATCGTGGCGAGAAGCAGCGCCATCGTGGAGAGAATGCGCTCTACCCGTCAGGTATGACCAGGCGCCAACTACGCTATACCCAGCGGATTAGGTATCCGTAAGTTTCCCTCGCCTGACACCAGTTAGCCCCGGCAGTAGGAGCACCTCTCAGCAGGGTGGCACGGCCATACGCCGACGTCTGCGGAGGACAAATGAAGGTGGCACCCCGCTAGCAGAAGGGGGAAGAATAAGCCCACACAAGAAGGCAAGCTGCCCGACCGCACTGGCGTGAAGCGGCGCCCGGCGCCTGCAGCATGCATGGGAGCGAGAAGGCTGTCACCCACCAGTTTGGTGCACACCCGGCCAGCGAGGGAGAAAACCGAGGCTGCAATCAACCGGTATGAAGCCTACGCCGTTGTGAGCTGTGACGCGGAGAAATCCCGGCAGTGAGCTCCGTGCTCAAGGTGCCTCTGTCACTGCCAGCAAGCTGCAAGAAGAAGATGCCCCGGCAACGCCGAGAGGGCAGAAGAGGAAAGGAGAGCCGCCCAGCCCATGTGCACCGCCCCTACTGCGCCCCCCTACCTTCATCGTGCGATCAATGCGGTCCGGACAGTGGCGTAGCTAGGCACTCTGCCGCCCGTGGCGGTCCCTGCCTTTTGCCGCCGCCGAGCGCCTAAGAGCAGGGGGGGGGGGGTGCTGGCGATAAATTTACCTGCCGCCCCCAAATCTCGTGCCGCCCGGGGCGTACCGCCCCCTCCGCCCCCCCCTTGCTACGCCAGTGGGTCTGGAGGTAGGTGCGTGGCCGTAGGCTGCGATTGCCAGCAAACTTTCTGAGTCCGGCACCAGGTGTCGTCACAGAACCGCTCCCGACTCCAGCAGCTGACATGGAGAAGCGTGGCAGCCCAGTGGCCATCGGAAGTTAGCCGCACCTGCAAGGCGAGCTCCAGCCTGCAGCTTCAGTCCCACGCGGCCTGCGTTCGCGAGAGAGAGATGGCTGCAATGAAGACGACGAGCACCGGCAGCGCCATCTAGCTGCACCTCGCCCAACTGCACACGACAAGGTACTTTATCTGCAATTGAACAGGAGCGCTAGCCACCAAGCAGTCGCATGTTTGCACCGAAATCACCCTTAGTGTCCAAAGAGAGGCCTCACGTACCTGATACTCTTCAATGAAGTGACACTCATGGGCAGTGGACAAGAGAGCCCTGCAGTACAGCCAGGAGAACGCTCCACCTGCCTCCCCAGAGCACCTGCAGCAGCAAGGGTAGCCCACGTTGCAGACAAGAGCTGCACGGCCCACTGGTCAAAGAATGAAGGCCAGGACCGGTAAAACAGTAGCGCTGCACTGCCACCTAGCGGACACCAGTGGTACTGCAGCCGCTACCACCAAGCACACTACAAAGAAACGCATGCAGTGGCAGAATGGTAACTTTGTCATGCAAAGAAGACTCAGGCCCATGCCTTCACAGCAACGCTGACACCAGTGAGCCCCATGCCCAGTAAAGGGGGCTAAGTTGGGAAGAATGTCCAAGGCCCACACGCAAGTATAGGGGCCAGCAAACCTTACCACAACACAAAAGAAAGCCCTGCACAGACTCAATCAGCAATGCGACGGCCCAAATAGTCACACATAGCAAGCGTGACCCACCCAGAAACGCAAGCGCCTGCAGTGCCCAGCATAACAAGGTACACACGTAGGAGTGGCCTCAGCATTTCTACGTCCCAGAAATCTGTAAGTGGAAGAAAAGAGCACTGCCTGCCACCTCTGCAAAGCACGGGGAGAGACTGACAAACCCCGCAGGGAGGCACTAGGAATGCAAAGCCAAACACAAGCAGCAACGCCAACGACAGCTACCACCAGCAAGGATAGAAGATCGACCAGACAGCAACGTCTCAAGGTAGCTATCCCCGCCAAAAGCAAAAGAAAGACAGGTGAAGAGCGCGCACCACCAGTGGCTGCCCAACGCCACCACAAGTGAGAAGACTGCGCCACACGCCGCTGGTGGTGAGCGACCACCACCGTAAGGAGGAAGAGCAGGCACACTAGGTGCCAGAAGAGGGCGTCCAAGAAGAAGACGAAGCGTGCACAGTCCGAGGTGCGTGACACATGCACCCAGAAGCGCGTCAGCACGGGTAAATGCCCAGGAGAGAGAGAGACCTCTCCAAAGAAAAGAAGCAATGCTGGAGACAGCAGGGAGATCCTCTACATCTCGACCGCAGCAACGAAGCCCCGAGTGGGCCAAACACAGCACAGTGCCTCAAGACGGAGTCGCCGGTGACCCAAGACAGGCAAGAGGAGAGTCACACACTCCAAGTGGCCAGCCACTACCACAGCTCCCTACTGCCCGTGGAAGTCATTTCCAGAAGAGGGAACACCCGGACTAGGAGCTTAAAGAAGCTGCCTGAAGAGGGAGCACACGCACCCAGGAAGGAGAAGAGGGGATGGCAACTGGACGACTCAGCCGCATGGTCCAAAGACGGCTAAAGTTGATAGGCCCAGTTGGCTGGATAGGAAGTAGGTGCATGCGCATGCACCCGGAAGGAGAAGCGAAAAGAAGAGTGACAATCCTGTCACCAGGAAGAGCTGGACAAACACAGGTGTGCTAAGGAAAACAAGAGGAGAAGCACGAGGACTTGTAGCACCACAAGCCAAGAGCACACCCAGAGACACCAGACAGCCACCAAGGCGGAACAACGTCCCTGGAGACAGCCCCATGGGGGGAACCAAACGTAAGCCGCAGCAAGCGCGAACCGCATCTCTCTCCAACGCTTCCCAGTGCGACTGTCCATCCCCGAGTGTCAGCAGTCGAAGTCGGACAGCATCCCTGCTCCTGACCACAGATGCCAGAGGTGAAAGAACAGCCTCAGCGAGGCAGAGACATGTAGCTGCAAAGTCCCTCCAGAAACCTCCTCTCCTAGCCGATCGTCACCACCTGTCGTCCAGGCCCAATGGCAACTACATCATCATTGCCATGTGCATGACACCGCACTCAGCACGAAATGTGGAAGTGTGACCGGAGGGTCTACACCAAGAATCGGACAACTGACCAAGTTCAGGAGGGGAAGTCGTGAGTGGCCGGGCCGGACATTGAAAAGAACCCAAGCTGCTAAAGGAGCGCATCCTGACACACCCACAGCAAGTGAAGGGGGTGACAACCAGAGAATGAACTGGCGACCTCCCAGCGGGAGACCGAGAGTAAGCCGCAAAGCCTGCGCGAACAGAGTCTCATGCCTCATGTTTCTCAGCGTGTCTCACGCCACTGTCACCAACGCCCTAGTAGCCCAAGAAGTCCAAGTGGACGGATGTAACTGCCTCCCCAAAGGACATTGAGGCACCTGGCCACCCCCGCTCCAGGTGATCAACTCAAGACTGAAGGCCTGCAACCATCAAGGCAAGTCATCACCACCCGTTGTCCAGATTCACCACATGGCTGGCAATGACATCACGCCAGTCATCATCAAACGAGTCAAAGACTATTATCTCGAGTACCAATGGACTGGAGTCCTACACTGTTGCTAAACCAGCTGACAAGCAGAACCAGAGGCCACCTGCTGACCTGGCTTACACTTGAACTGCGGCAGCGAGAGCATGTCCTGACCAAGACTCATCCACCCTGGAGGTTTGTGCGAGCAACTGGGTACTGGCTCCTCGGTGGTCTTGCAGCTGCCCCCAGTCGGCACACACGCAGCCCCAGTGCAGCTCACAAGCAGTCCTGTGGCAAACCCAACAAAGGGCCTCCCCAGGCGGGAGAGTTGGACTTGATATTGCCCCACCGACGGGTTACAGGATACAGCAAAGTAGTCTAGCAGAGACTTCAGTCGATCAAGCAACACCATCGTGAATCTTCACCTTGGACTGCTACCATGCTTTTGACGCACCCTGTTTAAGGAACTGTTAGTACCCACCACATACCATCCTCTACGTCAGCGAAGGGGAGTCACCTCAGACTAAAAGACATGTTTCCACCAGCATGGGGCGAGAGTGCAGCTGACGTCTCCAAGTCAGCGTTCGTGTCCTGAACCACTCAGGTTAAATTATGAGTGCCCGCTGAGATCGTCATGCTGCAGTCAGAGTCACCAGCCCTTGTCTGCTGTCTTCCTGCTGCCTGACACGAGAAGCTGATGGACCCTGTGGTGTATGGTTAATTGTTGTTTACCCCTACAGGTTGGACTAGTGATTGTTTTGTTTTCATTAAAATTTGGGAGGAATGTTGTGTCCTGCTGAACACGTTCTAGTGTCTTAGCAGACACAGAGTTTGTTAACCACTCCCTTGGGGGAGTGGGCACACATGCACCCCACACCCATCCATCACAGGTGTCACGAGTGACGTGAGCCTGTTAATAAAAGGGCCCGTGTGCACATGCTCGTGGCCAGTTAACCAGTGTACTACCAGACTCCGTGTCATTCATTTGACTATCATGTGGGCCCTGGGCCCACTTCGCAACAGACATCTTCTGTCCAGGACACCAATGAGCTCGGACATTCGCCCCGCGTTCGTGACCGGTCCCGGGCACCCACCCTGTGAACATCCGCGGTCTCGGACACAACGGCGCGTGGACATCAACCCCGGGGGCATCAGCGGTCTCGGAAACCATGAGCTCGGACATTACCGGTCCCGGACTCCCACCCCGGGGACATCAGTGGTCTCAGACATTACCTTCCATAAAGTTGAAACCCTCCTTCATTCCAGAAAAAGAGCCCGGAGCCCATAGCAAGCATTGTTGGCAAAGCCCCCGGATCCGCGAAGCATGCGAACAATGCAGCCCCCAGCCCATCTCTGACACCGCACTGATGTCAGACCCGCAAGGCCTTTAACATTCGAATGAGGGGGCGACAGAGGTGAGCCTGAGGCACAGGCACTGGGGCATGACCTTACAGCAGGACAGGGGCTTCCTTCATTCACACTACTGCAGGACAGGGGCTTCATTCATTCATTCACACTACTGCTGGACCGGAGCATCATTCATTCATACTGCTGCAGGACTGGGGCTTCATTCTTTCATACTATTGCAGGATCGGATCTTCATCTATTCACACTACTGTAGTACCAGGTCTTCACTGTTTCATACTACTGCAGGATCGGGGCTATATTCATTCACACTATTGCAGGACAGGCTCTTCATTCATTTACATTAGGACCGGGGCTTCCTTTATTCTAACACTACTGCCGGAAAGGGGCTTCATCCCATCACACTACTGCAGGTACGGGGCTTTATTCATTCACACTACTGCAGGACCGGGGCTTAATTCATTGCTAACACTACTGCAGGACCGGGACTTCATTCTTTCACACTACTGCAGGACCGGGGCTTAATTCATTGCTAACACTATTGCAGGACCCGGGCTTCTTCATTCTAAGGCTCCTGCAGGGCTGGGATTTCATTAATTTACACTACTGCAGGATCGGGGCTTCATTCATTTACACTACTGCAGGATCGGGGCTTCATTCATTTGCACTACTGCAGGATCGGGGCTTAATTCATTCTAACACTACTGCAGGACCGGGGCTTCATTCATTCTAACACTACTGCCGGACAGGGGCTTCATTCATTCACACTACTGCAGGTTCGGGGCTTCAGTCATTCACACTACTGCAAAACCGGGGCTTTATTCATTCACACTACTGCTGCATCGGGGCTTCATTCATTCACACTACTGCAGGATTGGGGCTTCATTCATTCACACTATTGCAGGACCGGATTTTCATCCATTTACAGTACTGCAGGATCGGGGCTCAAAATTGAGGAAAAAAAACGATGTGTGGTCTCCTGCATTTCGTTTTCTTGAAGCCCCCGGGTGGGCCAGGTCCCAGGGGCATTACAAAATAGTGATGCGGGGGGCCTGCAGGACCGGGGCTTAATTCATTGCTAACACTACTGCAGGACCGGGACTTCATTCTTTCACACTACTGCATGACCGGGGCTTAATTCATTGCTAACACCATTGCAGGACCGGCGCTTCTTCATTCTAAGGCACTTCTCTTGCTTCTTTCTGCATGTCTCTTGCTTCTTTCTGCACCCCTCTTGCCTCTTTCTGCACCCTTCTTCCCTCTTTGTGAATCTCTCTTGCCTCTTACTGCACCTCTCTTTCCTCTTTCTGTACCTCTTTTGCTTCTTTCTGCACTTCTGTTGCCTCTTTCTGCACCCCTCTTGCCTCTTTCTGCACCTCTGTTGGTTCTTTCTGCACTGCTCTTGGTTCTTTCTGCACTGCTCTTGCTTCTTTCTGCACCTCTCTTGCAAATTTCTGCACCCCTCTTGCCTCTTTCTTCACCCCTCTTCCCTCTTTCCGCACCTCTCTTGCCTCTGTCTGCACCCCTGTTCTCTCTTTCTGCACCTCTTTTGCCTGTTTCTGCAACTCTATTGCCTCTTTCTGCAGTTCTCTTGCCTCTTTCTGCACCTCTGTTGCTTCTTTCTGCACTTCTCTTGCCTCTTTCTGCACCCCTCTTGCCTCTTTCTGCACCTCCGTTGGTTCTTTCTGCACTTCTCTTGCTTTTTTTCCGCATCTCTCTTCCTTCTTTCTGCACCCCTCTTGCCTCTTTCTGCACCCCTGTTCCCTCTTTCTGCACCTCTCCTGCCTGTTTCTACACTTCTGTTGCCTCTTTCTGCACTTCTCTTGCCTCTTCCTGCACGCCTCTTGCTTCTTTCTGCACCCCTCTTGCCTCTTTCTGCACCCTTCTTCCTTCTTTGTGCACCTCTTGCTTCTTACTGCACCTCTATTTCCTCTTTCTGCCTCTCTTTTGCTTCTTTCTGCACTTCTGTTGCCTCTTTCTGCACCCCTCTTGCCTCATTCTGCACCTCTGTTGGTTCTCTCTGCACTGCTCCTGCTTCTTTCTGCACCTCTCTTGCAAATTCCTGCACCCCTCTTGCCTCTTTCTGCACCCCTCTTGCCTCTTTTCGCACCTCTCTTGCCTCTGTCTGTACCCCTGTTCTCTCATTCTGCACCTCTTTTGCCTGTTTCTGCAACACTCTTGCCTCTTTCTGCAGATCTCTTACCTCTTTCTGCACCTCTGTTGCTTCTTTCTGCACTTCTCGTGCCTCTTTCTGCACCCCTCTTGCCGCTTTCTGCACCTCCGTTGGTTCTTTCTGCACTTCTCTTGCTTTTTTCTTCATCTCTCTTGCTTCTTTCTGCACCCCTCTTGCCTCTTTCAGCACCCCTCTTTCTTCTTTCTGCACCTCTCTTGCCTGTTTCTCCAACTCTGTTGCCTCTTTCTGCAGTTCTCTTGCCTCCTTCTGCACCTCTGTTTCTTCTTGCTGTACTTCTCTTGCCACTTTCTGCACCCCTCTTGCCTGTTTCTGCACCTCACTTGCCTCTTTCTGCACTTCTCTTGCCTCTTTCTGCACCTCACTTAACCTCTTTCTGCACTTCTCTTGCTTTGTTATGCACCTCTCTTGTTTCTTTCTGCAATTTTCTTGTCTCTTTCATCACTTGTCTTGCTTCTTTCTACACCTCTGTTGCTTCTTTCAGCACTTCTCTTGCCTCTTTCTGCACTTCTCTTGCCTGTTTCTTTACCTGTCTTGCCTCTTTCTGCACCACTGTTGCTTCTTTCTGTACCCCTCTTCCCTCTTTCTGCACCCCTCTTCCCTCTTTCTGTACCTCGCTTGCCTCTTTCTGCACCCATCTTCCCTCTTTCTGCACCTCTCTTGCCTCTATCTGCAACTCTCTTGCCTCTTTCTGCAGTTTTCTTGCCTTCTTCTGCACCTTTGTTACTTTTTTCTGCACTTCACTTGCCTCTTTCTGCACCCCTCTTGTCTGTTTCTGCACCTCTGTTGGTTCTTTCTGCACTGCTCTTGCTTCTTTCTGCACCTCTTTTGCCTGTTTCTGCACCTCTCTGGTCTATTTCTGCACTTCTCTTGCCTCCTGCTGCACCTCTGTTGCTTCTTTCTGCACTTCACTTGCCTCTTTCTGCACCCCTCTTTCCTCTTTCTGCACCTCTGTTGCTTCTTTCTGCACTTCTCTTGCTTCTTTCTGCACCTCTCTTGCTTCTTTCTGCCCCCTCTTTCCTCTTTCTGCACCCTTCTTCCTTCTTTCTGCACCCTTCTTCCCTCTTTCTGCACCTCTCTTGCCTCTTTCTGCACTTCTCTTGCCTCCTTCTGCACCTCTGTTGCTTCTTTCTGCACTTCTCTTGCCTTTTTCAGCATCCCTCTTTCTTCTTTCTGCACCTCTGTTGCTTCTTTTTGCAGCTCTCTTGCTTCTTTCTGCACCCCTCTTGCCTCTTTCTGCACCCTTCTTCCCTCTTTCTGCAGCTCTCTTGCCTCTTTCTGCACCCCTGTTCCCTTTTTCTGCACCTCTCTTGCCTGTTTCTGCAGTTCTCTTGCCTCTTTCTGCAGTACTTTTGACTCCTTCTGCACCTCTGTTGCTTCTTTCTGCACTTATTGCCTCTTTCTGCACCCCTCTTGTCTGTTTCTGCTCCTCTGTTGGTTCTTCCTGCACTGCTCTTGCTTCTTTCTGCACCTCTCTTGCTAATTTATGTACCCCTCTTTCCTCTTTCTGCACCCCCTTTGCTCCTTCTGCACTTCTGTTGGTTCTTTCTGCACTGCTCTTGCTTCTTTCTGCACCTCTTGTGCCTGTTTTTGCAACTCTCTTGCCTCTTTCTGCACTTCTCTTGCCTCCTTCTGCACCTCTCTTGCCTCCTTCTGCACCTCTGTTGCTTCTTTCTGCACTTCTCTTGCGTCTTTCTGCACCCCTCTTCCTTCTTACTGTACCCTTCTTGCCTATGTCTGCACCCCTCTTGCCTCTTTCTCCACCTCTTTGCTTCTTTCTGCACATCTCTTGCCTCTTTCTGCACCCCTCTTGCCTCTTTCTGCACCCCTGTTGGTTCTTTCTGCACTGCTCTCGCTTCTTTCTGCACCTCTCTTGCAAATTTCTGAACCCTCTTGCCTCTTTCTGTACCCCTATACCTGCACCTCTCTTGCCTCTGTCTACACCCCTGTTCCGTCTTTCTGTACCTCTTTTGCCTGTGTCTGCAACTCTCTTGCTTCTTTCTGGACTTCTCTTGCCTCTTTCTGTACTGAAATGGGAAGTGCAAGCTGTCAAGTTTAAAGGTCTGCGTACTCTTGTGACTGAGGTATATGTCTACTTGAACATGTATTCTCACATGTGTTATGCATCTGAAGATGGTAGCTTAAAAAGCGGGTGACTTCTCCTATAGGTGGTCAAATCTTCTTAGTTCTGCTCTGTCAGTCGGTTGCACAAGCAGACATGTCTTATGCATATAGGTGTTATAGAGCCCCTCAAATATACTATTGAATACCCATGTGCCCTGTATTATGAGCAGAAAGAAATACATACACCTTTTTGTACATACATTTACAGAGTATGCTGTTTGAAACACAGGTATTCAAGTATTAGTATGTTTATTTTTATGTAACATATCACTAGGTAAGAGCAGAGATACACTCTTGCATATCTTCACAATCTTGGTCAGACTTACAACAGTGATATGCTTAGGATTGGTGTTTTATATTTGGTAGGCCTAACATTCTGAGCAGTCGATTAATAGTGAACGTTCAAGAGAAAAGTGAGGTTTAAAACATCTTGGGAGAAGGATTAGTGATTAGGCTACTTTGTATGAGTCGTTTAGGTACAGTCAAAGTAGGCCTCTTTCTGCACCTCTGTTGGTTCTTTCTGCACGTCTCTTGCTTCTTTCTCCACCTTTCTTCCTCTTTCTGGACTTCTGTTGCCTCTTTCTGCATTTTTCTTGCTTCTTTCTGCACCTTTCTTCCTCTTTCTGCACCTCTCTTCCCTCTTTCTGCACTTCTCATGCTTGTTTCTGCACCTTTCTTCCAATTTCTGCACATGTCCTACCTATATAGGCATAGTTAGAAATTAGCATTTAAAAAACCTTAGAAATTCACTGAAAAAACCATAGGTTTCAGGGACGTTATAGTTAGGAATTAGCATTTGAAAAACCTTTGAAATTTACTGAAAAAACCATAGGTTTCAGGGATGTTATAGTTAGGAATTAGCATTTAAAAAACCTTTGAAATTCACTGAAAAAACCACCGGTTTCAGAGATGGTATAGTTAGATTGACATTTCATTTGTACAAAACCAGAGAAATTCGGCCGTTATAGTTGGCTGAGCTAACTATAACTCGAGCCCCCGCAATGCACTGCTGATGACATCACATATTACATCACTCATGACATGGTCAGTGACATCACTGATGACATCACTGATGACATCATCCACGTGATCATCTGATGCACCTCCTCACACCCTAATATATCCTTTGATGCACCCACTCTAAAATACAGACTACCAATATTGAAACCATAGACAGACCAATACCAGTTAGTACATACCCGCTCACTGATTCATATGTCTACATACACATCCACTCACTCACCAACACAGTCACTCATACACGCAGTCATTCATCAATACAGCTACTGATATATCCACTAATATACCCATATAGACCCTTACACACTGCCATTCACCCAAACAGTTACTCAAACACCTAGTCAGTCACCCAAAGAATCACTCACACTGCCATTTACTCAACTATACAGTTATACACACACACTACCTCACTTATTCATACAGATAGTACCATATACGTACTCTCTTCAACAATTACTGACATAAGCACACACTCATCCATGCAGCCACTGTCACAATTACTCACTGTCACATATACTCACTTATATACTCCAATACTCACATATACTGCCTTTCACATATGTAGTTACTTACACATATACCACTGAGACATCCATTCACTCACCAACACAGCTATATGCACACTCACTCACCCATACAGTCCCTAACACACGCACTCATAAACCCATACACCTTGTGAATCACCCACACACACATCCGTGCAGGGAGTCACACCCCCCCCACCCACCCATACAGATACTCAGGCACCCATACAGGTACTCAGACAACTAATCATTAACCCATATAGACACTCATGTAGCTACTTACCAACCCATGCAGCTACTTAAACATTTATTTATTTTATTTTTTATTTATTTAAAGAGTTTTATATAGCGCTGGCTAGACCCGAAGGTATCAGAGCGCTTTACATAAGGATCAACAATGTAACAGAAACAGATCAGCAATTACACATTACGTCAAAAAATAAGCAATACATTAAGAGAGGAGAGAAAGGAGAGAGAAAAGTAGTAGAGGGGAGAAGGGGAGGTGAGAAAGGGAGGATGAGGGAAGAGACAACAGTAGAGACGAAAGGAAGTCTGTCTAAAGACCGACTGGGTAGGTGACGTCCAAGGAGGGAATCCACGGCCCGTCTCCCCTATAGCTAAACCAGGTAACTCCATCGGGCATCAGACAAAATAGTTCAGTCTCAAGTGGCGTGGGAAGAAGTTCACAGAAAAACAGGGTGGGGACAAAGGGCAAGGGCAGGAGAGGGCAAAGGTCAGAAGCTGGAGAGAGTAAGAGCGGAGTGGGGTGAGGGGTGGGGGAAGGGAGAGGGGGGAGATAAGGTCAGGGGAGATGCGGGAGAGTTTGTCCAAAGTCCGGCTGGGTAGGTGATGGTCAAGGAGGGAGTCCAAAGTCCATCTCCCCTTTAGCTCGCGAGGTAGCTCCACCGGGCATCAGACAAAAATAGCTAGGTCTCAGCTGTCTAGGGAAGTTAGCAGGGTAAAGGTCCTGGTGGGTGGGTGGGGACAGGGACGGGAGAGGGCTGGTTGAGGTCCTGACGGTGATCAATGAATAAAGAGCAGGGGAGGAAAGAGCATTGCAGAGGGTCTCACTGAGTCCGCCATCTAGAACTCAGGCAGGGGGTACGAGTCATTGCTCGTTTGGATACAGTCAGTCCCCATGAATCTCTATGTCCCAGAAGGGAAGTGTTAGGGTGTCCATCTTAGGATCCGGTCGAAAACGCTGGGGCAGAGACAATTAGAGCCATTTGCTATATAAAGATCGTCTTGGAGACAAAAGCGGCCCCACAATGATAGGCATTTTCCAATCAGTGGGCACAGGTACAGCAACGATCGTCCAGCATGCCCAGGTCTCCTAGCGCAGCACCCCAGGAGAGGATGAAAAGTCCTCGTTTCGCCGCCATTTTAGGGTCAGGCACCATCCACGAGGAGATCGTCGGGGCGACTAAAACGGCCTCACAATGAAGCGCTCCTCACAGCCAACATCAGCGCAACAGACCAAAATCACCAAGACTTCAGCGACAGTACGGTGATAGCGCGCCTCTCCCCCGGCACCGGGGAGATCTCACCTCCGTTAGCTCTCGGTGTAACCTCCAGGTGTCTCGCTCGTCATGCGGGCAGTTGGCCGCAGTGAGTAGTCCCCCGATCCAGGGGTGGACCCAGGGAGAGGGAACTAAGAGATGGTCGAACACGGAAGCCGGCAGCCACACGGAGCAGCTCCCATGGCACTGGGCAATACCTCACCGCTTGGCAGGCGCCATCTTGGCCTCTTCATCGGCGGAGACATCAAGGCTCGTTTCTCCGGGATGTCAGATCGGAGAAGGGCGCTAAGGATCTACTTGGATTCAGCCCGCATTCCGGTTGCACCAACGCCGTTTAGGTGAGAAAAACAGCGTGGCGGGATGCCCGCTCTAGAAGTCAGGGAGAGGGTTCAGCACGGAGCATCAGCTCCGCGCGGCCATGATGTCTTTTACAAGACTGACATCAACTGACAGACTGATACAGACATTCACACAGATTAGTCATTCACCCATGCAAACACACATTTAAGCACTCACTTATACAGTCAGTCACGCACCCACTAAATCATCCATTCAGACACTCATACACCCACTCATTCTTCAATACACCTTTCTGTATCTATAATTAACATTCTTAAACTTTTTAGAAACACTCAGTCACTGGATGATGTCATCAGTGATGTCATTTGAGATGTCATCAGTGATGTCATCAGTGATGTCACTGACCATGTCATGAGTGATGTAATATGTGATGTCATCAGCAGTGCATTGCGGGGGCGCGAGTTATAGTTAGCTCAGCTAACTATAACAGCCAAATTTCTCTGGTTTTGTACGAGTGGAATGTCAACCTAACTATAACGTCCCTGAAACCGGTGGTTTTTTCAGTGAATATATATATATATACACACACACACAAACACACATTTCCTTAAAATCCCACAACCCCTCAACCCATACCGACCCTAAAATTACCCTACCCACCCCAAAACCCATACCCACCCTAAACCCTAAAATTACCCTTGCCACCCCAAAACCCATACCCACCCTGTACCCTAAAATTACCCTTGCCACCCCAAAACCTATACCTACCCTAAACCCTAAAATTTCCCTTACCCCAAAACCCTTACCCACCCTGAACCCTAAAATTACCCTTGCCACCCCTAAACCCATACCTACCCTAAACCCTAAAATTGCCCTTGCCACCCTTAAAATTACCCTTGCCACCCCAAAATCCATACCCACCCTGAACCCTAAAATTACCCTTGCCACCCCAAAACCCATACCTACACTGAACCCTAAAATTACCCTTGCCACCCCAAAAACCATACCCACCCTAAACCCTACAATTACCCTTGCCGCCCCAAAACCCTTACCCACCCTGAACCCTAAAATTACCCTTGCCACCCCAAAACCTTACCCACCCTGAACCCTAAAATCACCTATATTTGATCAGAAGACAGGGACAGTATTATACTTTCAAATGGTAGTCACATGAATTTTCAAGTTTGCATGGTGAGTCATTGTTGATTTTGTGACAAGAATTGCTCTGTTCCTCTTGTAATAACTGATGGATCCACATATTTGTCTTGGCTGGGAATTAATCATAATTTTTTGCTTTTCATGTTTTAGATGACACTTTTCAATCCAATGCAAAACCCAAACCAAACCTATGACGTGGAGTTCTTCTTTATGGGTTTCTCCAGTTATCCACAACTACAAACCCTATTCTTTACTGCTTTCCTCTTGATCTACCTGCTTGCCATTTCAGGAAATCTACTAATTACGATTGTCATATATTCAGACACTCATCTTCACACTCCCATGTACTTCTTTTTGGTCAATCTGGCTCTCTTGGACATCTGTTTTACCTCATGCATTATTCCCAACATCATGGTGATCCTGCTCTCTGAGACCAAGTCCATGTCATATTGGAGCTGCATGACACAAATGTTCATGCTCTCCGCTGCTTTGGGCTCTGAACTCTTGCTTGTCACCGTCATGTCTTTTGATAGGTATGTGGCCATCTGCAGACCTCTGCATTATCCAATCATCATGAGTAAAACAGTCTATCTTTCCCTGGCAGCTATAGTGTGGATTCTTGGCATTTTAAACTCAATGCTTCACGTTGGCTTGATCTTGAAGTTGTCTTTCCTTGAAAAAACTGTTGTGGACCACATTTTCTGTGAAATACCAGCAGTTAGTAAGGTTGCCATTTCTGATACTTATGCAATTGATCTTGTGACAATGATGGCAGATATCTTTCTTGGCATGATATGCTTCGCCTTGATTATCATAACTTATACCTACATCATCTTTTCAATTTTAAAGATGCGCTCTGCCGACACAAAGAGGAAGGCCTTTTCCACCTGTGCCTCTCACCTATTGGTGGTCGGTTTGCTCTATGGCACCACTAGCTACACCTATATTCTTCCTGCTATGGGCCTTAGAGGTAACAAGGACAAGGTAGTGTCAGCCCTGTATGCTGCTGTATGTCCGGTTTTTAACCCAATGATCTACAGTTTGAGAAACCAGGATGTTAAGCAGGCCTTCCTCAAGATCTGTTCCAGGCATCTTTCCATACGTATAAAGTAGCAAGATTTAGGGGCAGTCATATTTATTAGAAGGCCAGGAGTTCATGTTTTCGTGAATACTATACAATATTGTGAAGCAACGGAACCCTGTGACTTGTGTTACCTATAACAATATGTGGATGCATTTCAACAAAGTTTAATGAGAGCCCAACAACATTTAGAATAGAGTTATGGAGAAGAAATGTATAGAAACTATTATTTAAGATTATGTTTGAATTCATTGCTAAACTGACTATGTACCAGTTTCACTGATAACATCCCAAAACAATGTAGAACAAAAATATTTGTAGACATTATGTGTAGCTCATGATTAGATACAGAGCACATGTTCATAACACTTTAACTCTTTCAAGGTATAAAGATCCCTCAATTGACCCACATAGGCAAATATGCAAGGTGATATGATAATCAGTAGGTAGTGTTATGACTGCAAAGTGCAGGTTGTAATAACTGCAAAAGTAAACAGTATAACCTCTGATGTACATGACATAATTATGAACCATTATTGGGGTTTTTGTAGTGGAAATTAGTAAACAGTTGAAAGGAATGCATGTTAATCAAAGTGTATAGTGTGACATGGTCTGCCAATGTTCATCAGCATACATTTAATCATGTTGATGGGACTGATTTGATTTCTGATTATGTATAATGCTCGCTCTCCCCAGCAGGGGTTTCCTGGTGCTGTAAGGTAAACTAATAATTGAATGATCTACTCCATGGTTGTAAATAAGTGAGTTTTCAGCTGTTTGCAGATTTTATTGAGGTTTTCTCTGCCCGTTCATTTGAGAAAAGTTTATTCCTAGCCCTAGCTGTGACCACCAAAAGAGCACACCCACCCAGTCTATTCTTTATAAATTTGGGAATCACCACAAGATTAAGGGAAGTAGAACAAAAGAAAGAGTGATTAAATGTACCTTAAAACATTGCAGACATGTGAAGGGGCAAAAATGGTTTTGTGGCAGGTACACACATCCTTAAATAGACTCCTTATCAGAACTGTAGGCCAATGAAGTTGGCACAGGTGTAAAGAAATTGAGGAACATCCATTTAGACTAGGACCAGATGTGTAGCGATACCAAAGGGGATGATGGACGGAGCGTTAGAGCAAATCAAACACTCACCCCCAGTCAACTGATCTGGGTTTAATCCATCATCATTCTTTAGCTCACTCCACCACCCCAGTTCAGACATGGCCATACGCAAATCAGTCTGACCCTGTGCCTCATGGGAACAGTCCAGCCCGAACTGCCAAGCCATGTCTTCCCTGGACCGGAAACAAGCATTCTGGGACCGGTTCCGGGTTCAAAACCCTCATCAGCCAGGCTATCTTGAATCCAGTGGCAAAGTGAGCAAGGGACCCACGTCTGGGCATACCCTGCCAACTTAGGGCGAACAAAGCGATACCAAAGGGGATGATGGACGGAGCGTTAGAGCAAATCAAACACTCACCCCCAGTCAACTGATCTGGGTTTAATCCATCATCATTCTTTAGCTCACTCCACCACCCCAGTTCAGACATGGCCATATGCAAATCAGTCTGACCCTGTGCCTCATGGGTACAGTCCAGCCCGAACTGCCAAGCCATGTCTTCCCTGGACCGGAAACAAGCATCCTGGGACCGGTTTCGGGTTCAAAACCCTCATCAGCCAGGCTATCTTGAATCCAGTGGCAAAGTGAGCAAGGGACCCACGTCTGCGCATACCCTGCCAACTTAGGGCGAACAAAGCGATACCAAAGGGGATGATGGACGGAGCGTTAGAGCAAATCAAACACTCACCCCCAGTCAACTGATCTGAGTTTAATCCATCATCATTCTTTAGCTCACTCCACCACCCCAGTTCAGACATGGCCATATGCAAATCAGTCTGACCCTGTGCCTCATGGGAACAGTCCAGCCCGAACTGCCAAGCCATGTCTTCCCTGGACCGGAAACAAGCATCCTGGGACCAGTTTCGGGTTCAAAACCCTCATCAGCCAGGCTATCTTGAATCCAGTGGCAAAGTGAGCAAGGGACCCACGTCTGGGCATACCCTGCCAACTTAGGACAAACAAAGCGATACCAAAGGGGATGATGGACGGAGCGTTAGAGCAAATCAAACACTCACCCCCAGTCAACTGATCTGGGTTTAATCCATCATCATTCTTTAGCTCACTCCACCACCCCAGTTCAGACATGGCCATATGCAAATCAGTCTGACCCTGTGCCTCATGGGAACAGTCCAGCCCGAACTGCCAAGCCATGTCTTCCCTGGACCGGAAACAAGCATCCTGGGACCGGTTTCGGGTTCAAAACCCTCATCAGCCAGGCTATCTTGAATCCAGTGGCAAAGTGAGCAAGGGACCCACGTCTGGGCATACCCTGCCAACTTAGGGCGAACAAAGCGATACCAAAGGGGATGATGGACGGAGCGTTAGAGCAAATCAAACACTCTCCCCAGTCAACTGATCTGGGTTTAATCCATCATCATTCTTTAGCTCACTCCCACCACCCCAGTTCAGACATGGCCATATGCAAATCAGTCTGACCCTGTGCCTCATGGGAACAGTCCAGCCCGAACTGCCAAGCCATGTCTTCCCTGGACCGGAAACAAGCATCCTGGGACCGGTTTCGGGTTCAAAACCCTCATCAGCCAGGCTATCTTGAATCCAGTGGCAAAGTGAGCAAGGGACCCACGTCTGGGCATACCCTGCCAACTTAGGGCGAACAAAGCAATACCAAAGGGGATGATGGACGGAGCGTTAGAGCAAATCAAACACTCACCCCCAGTCAACTGATCTGGGTTTAATCCATCATCATTCTTTAGCTCACTCCACCACCCCAGTTCAGACATGGCCATATGCAAATCAGTCTGACCCTGTGCCTCATGGGAACAGTCCAGCCCGAACTGCCAAGCCATGTCTTCCCTGGACCGGAAACAAGCATCCTGGGACCGGTTTCGGGTTCAAAACCCTCATCAGCCTTGCTATCTTGAATCCAGTGGCAAAGTGAGCAAGGGACCCACGTCTGGGCATACCCTGCCAACTTAGGGCGAACAAAGCGATACTAAAGGGGATGATGGACGGAGCGTTAGAGCAAATCAAACACTCACCCCCAGTCAACTGATCTGGGTTTAATACATCATCATTCTTTAGCTCACTCCACCACCCCAGTTCAGACATGGCCATATGCAAATCAGTCTGACCCTGTGCCTCATGGGAACAGTCCAGCCCGAACTGCCAAGCCATGTCTTCCCTGGACCGGAAACCAGCATCCTGGGACCGGTTTCGGGTTCAAAACCCTCATCAGCCAGGCTATCTTGAATCCAGTGGCAAAGTGAGCAAGGGACCCACGTCTGGGCATACCCTGCCAACTTAGGGCGAACAAAGCGATACCAAAGGGGATGATGGACGGAGCGTTATCCCCTTTGGTATCGCAGATGTGTAGCAGCACATTCTGGAATAATATTTGGACGAGATAACAGGGAAAACACACAAACAGGTAGCTACAGTAGTCAAGCCTGGTCTAGATGAAAGCCAGCACTTATGGAAGAGTTTATCTAATAATACTAAACAGATGGAAACAGGTGGAAGTTAAGGTGTTTATATGATCTCAAAGGAAAGCCTGGGACCAAAGATGGCCCTCAGATTTCTTACCTGTTGGGCTGGAGTGGAAAGGAGTACCAAAGTGGTTGGCCGCCACTCAGAGCTCCATTATGAGTGGTTATCAAAAATAATAACTATGGTTATTGTATAGGTTTAAAAAAGTGCTGATCCTCGAGTGAGTACATTGTTGATTAACAATCTACTCAGTTACTTTTGCCACCAAATTAAGTAGGGAGGTGGGCTTCCAGTTGGAAAGAGTAGAGGGGACAGCCTTAGGAACATTCTCAGACAAAAGTGAGGAACTGCACAGCATGGTCAACACAGGGGCATCTATAGCAATCACCTTCTTTAATTAGCGTATTGGCACTGGGGTCTAATGGAGAGCCTGAGGAAAAAGAAGTCAGTGTGTCTGTTGTTTGATCACCAGGTGCTAGCTCAAAAACAGACCAAAAAGGATTAGGCAAGACAAACAAACAATTAGTCTATACATAGCCAGCTGTCCCTATAATAGACAGGTCTAGGCTCTTGACCAGTTTCACAATTTTTTGATGGAAACAATCAGATCAGTCCATGCAAGCTCTTGTGGTGCTTCAGTATGGGAGGCGTCTCTCTTGGGATATACCGTACCGTGATAGAGTGCAACTACTTAATGAATTAGCTTTTAGACAAAACAAAATGCAATATTAAAAATAATTGGATCTGGCCACTTTTATTTGTTTTGTAACTTGATGCAATTCTAGTCTACAGCACACAAGCTTCATGGAATTATAATTTTTCATCTATTTTCTTCCAAGCTTCTTGCTAGCCATTTAGTTGTATGTAACTCCTTGAAAACTAAGGGAAAAAAGGAATTGGATACGCAGTTTACAGATTTTTAAAGGACTCAAAACTTAAAATACATTTTTTAGTCAAATTTTAAACATCTGTGTTCTTCCCGGAGTCATCAGTAGATAAAACAGAACACAAATTATCAAGGAGAATCAACTATTGATCTGAATATAGTTTGGTCCAAGGGGAACCATAATAAGTAGGATTGAGTCTTGTACGAACCACTCATTAGAAACATTATGGATAAAAAGACTAACTTATGGTTTCTTCCTTTTAAGTGTTTCAGTAGCACAAAACTAGACAGAAGAGGAGGGATGAAAATATCCGTAAGTAGGGTCTGTCGAGCGTAGATCTAAATTAATTACCAAGCATACTTTGACTTGTTTCTGGGCATCTGCATTGGATAAGTCTTCTACCTGCAGATTAAAATATCCTGAAATGACTACAATGTCTGTGTTAAATTGATCTGCTAATAAAATTGCATCAATAAAAGAAGAGGCAATGACAGCTGAGGGATCAGGTGACCAAAAAGCAAGGCTGCATTTACAAGTAGAGTTGGGTTGTACATTTACCGTCAATGATAGACATACAGACTTCTTAACTGGAAAATCATATATTGACACAAAATATAATGAAACATTTAGCTGACCTATAAGTATTCAAGCAACTTCTCCCCCCAGCCAGTCTCCCCAATAAGAATACTAAACTGCATACCTAGAGGGAGTAGTGACTGAAATTTATGTGGCGGAATCTTCTCTTAACAATGATTCAGTAATAAAAAGAATATGTAATTCATTATAATTAGTCAACTTCTGAACCTCAATACAGTCTTTAACTAAAGAGCTGTCATTAAGTAGAGCGCATTTTAAATATTTTTTAGAAAAAGGGGAAGTTAAACACACCTCATAGCTGGATATTAAGTCACGGATTTCTCTGCCTCGAGGGGATGACTACTAACCGGATTGGGAATGGGAAAGGAAAAATAAGCTAAAATAAGCCCATTCAGTGATAGACCTAAAGGTCCAAGATGGTTTGAAAAAAAAATCTTGACTAACCTGGGCTTTGAAAGTGACTCTAGATCTGGCCAAGGTGCAGATGAGTGCAGACAGCCTTGCCTTGGGCACTCCTTTGGCATGCTATCATGTAGTGTTTGAGGTGATTCCATTGCAAGCCATTATGGCTAATGTAGTTTTGTATGCAACTGCCGTCATGTATATCATTTCTTGGTGGTGGTCAGAAATAATGTGTCACATCCAATTAGGGACCTAGCTTTAATGTGTCTCACAATTATATAGAGACTAAAAATTAATTCTCTGAAATGAATTGGATAGATTGTGTACGATAATCACTACACTTTGATCATTGCAATATGTAGTCAAGCATGTTTTTTACATCTATAAGTTTGCTATTTCTTTCGACTGCAGTACAGTATTTTAATTTACAAAGGCTTTACAGCCGAAACATGTTTCCCCACAATGGAATGCTGCTCTCAATGGAGTGCCGCTGTCATTTATATTGTTGGTTTGGTTCAACATTATTGACTAGTCTCGCAGCCTGCTATAGGCACTGACATCTTGGAGCAATATATACACTAAAAAAAAACAAAAGGTTACAGGGATGATTTAGTTAGGTTCAGATTTTACACGCACAGCCTTAGAAATTCAACAGTTATACTTATGTCAAGAAGCTATAAATCGTGCCTTAAGGTAGCTATAACTCTGACCCCAGCTATGCACAATTTTCTCATCATTAATGTTATTGCAAATGTTGCAGTGATATTATGAATGATGTCATAGAAGATGTCAGGACCAATGTAATATGCAGGGTAAATAGAAGTGCATGACAAGGGAGCGAGTTATAGATGTCTTAGGGCAAGAGCAACAATTTCTTAAGCTAAGCATAACTATAATTATTGAATTTCTATACTTTTTGTGTGTTATATTTAAACCTAACTAACGATTTTTTAGTGAATTTCCAAGGTTTTTTAAATTCTATTTTCTAACTATAACGGCTGTGTAACTTTCGTTTTTTTGAGGGGAGTTTCTAGGGTCTTTTTAACATTAAGAAATATTTGATTACGTTAATCCAACCCCCACTGCTAAATTCACATACCCTCTTCCACAGCCACTCACTTACTCAAACACTCACACACCCACACAACCACTCACATATTCACTCATGCACCCATACTGCCACTCACACACTCACTAATAGACCTACAAAACTATTCACACACACACTCAAAGACCCACACAGCCACTGACACACATACTCACACACCCACTCACACTTCCATTCAACCACTCACACACCCACTCTCACACCCATACAGCAACTCACACACCCAGTAAACCACTCAAACACCCACTCACAAACCCACACAGCCAATCCCCCACTCGATTACACACCCACACAGCCACTCACACATCCATATAGCCACTCACACAACCACACAGGCGCTCACACAGCCAGTCACACACACCCACACAAAGGCAGTGATACACCTATAGAAATTGCAATAGCATATATTTGTATTAAATGTGTTGTTTTTAGTATTTAATGTGTGCAATATAATAAGCAGACCCCTTATTTGTCCAAAGATTTCTAATGGATCCGTGGATCCATAAAATAAATGCAAATAAAGAAGGCTTGGTGCATTACATTTATAGAAAGACTACATAAGTTACCTTACCATAATTGTTTAATTTTTAGGTTTAAAATATATAATAAAAATAAATGTGAGAATAAAATCAACTTGTAAAAATGTATATTAGTAAATGGATCTGATGGGTCAAATTGTAGTACAATTTATATTTTTAAAAACTGTGAAATACACTAAAAAACCACAGGTTATAGGGACGTTATAATTAGGAATAAGAAATAAAACATAGAAATTCACTGAAAAAAACCAAAGGTTACATAAACGTTATAGTTAAGAAATAGAATTTAAAAAATCTTTCTATTTTAAACCAGCAAAGAAATATATGCTTACCCAAACCAAACTAATATATACAGATTTGTTTGTCACTCAATTAGGCATGAAAAGCTATGACTATTGGAAGGATACTTTTGACATGAAATCAGTTTGGGGTACCAAATCTTGGCAAGTTCAGGAGACAGACACCTTGTTCCAAGCCAGCTTAATTCAAACACAGATGATTTTTTTGAATGATGCAGTTTAGCAGTCTACCTGTCTAGGACTGGCAAAAATGAAGGCCATGAATGCACAAAAAAATTCCTTCCATTGCCCAATTTGACAACATCTCACTAGTATTGTCACATGGGTAGAATAGGCCTGGTTAGAAACCCCACCATTTTACATCTTCTCGTTTCTAAGTTGCCTTCTTGCTCTAAACACAATGACATTTGACCCTGTATTTGCTTGCGTGTCTGTGCAGCATAATATTCTCTGAAATTGCATTGCGTATGTTTCCATTTCTTAGGTACGTTATCACAGTACCTTCAACATTTAGTACAAGGGATAAAGTTCACCAGACAAATACTATTGTCTTGCTAATGGCTTCGGCATGGAAACATGGGGGTTGTTGATTATATAATAAATAACATCACCAACTTGTTTAGACAGAGGAGCATTTTGCTGACACTTTGAGGCTGCTTCATACCGGAATTCCAGCTCAGCTGATTCCTGTTTTCCTCCACAAGGGATGTCCGGCTCTACACCAAGATTGAAAGCCTGATGACACTTACCCACAGGTAATGGATTTTGGCAGATCACCCACCCTAGACATCCTAGGTTAGGGAGCGCTAGGTAATAGTACAATATAATACAGTACTTATATGCCCACATATATTTACTGTTATAGCACAATGGTTGAGCTATCCATTTTCCTCACCATTCTACTAATGCTAAGTACTTTATTCTGTTTCCTTCTATTGATTATTGCAGCGCATGTCTTTTATACCAGAATCACAATGCTTCAATACATATTGAAATGCCTTGCAGAGTATTTCTTGTGTATCTCTTTATGTAATGCATCAATGACTAAAGGAAAAGGATCTACTACCATGATTTCCTTGAGGAGTCAGAGTTGTCATGTTATGAAGTTGCATAATCCATCCGCTATCTGGTAAGGTTAGGGGTACAGATGGTGCACTGTGAGCTAGCAAGACTTAGGCCAACATATCCTAATGGTTTGCGCAGAATCAGTCTTACACAATCCTGACCTTTATGTTGTCCAACAGGCACACAGTTTTACTTGGAAAAACCATACTACAGTATGTTACAGAATGGTACATTTAACTCCACACTTTCGGGTTCAAATGGGTGGTTATTGTGGTCTGTAGACAAAAAAATGGTTGTTATGCTTGTTTTTCGAATTCCATACCTGACCATCGTTACTATCTTTCTCAACACTCAGGAATAGTCACCACCTATTCGGTAATGAAATTGTGCCAACAATGGTTGGAACATTCCACATTGTCTGCAGTAAAACAATATCTATCTCTTCTTTTGGAAGACATGACCTATCTGACATTTTATAAGGTCCTATGTCGCCACGTTCAAAAAGATTTATCTATGCCACATATAATGAAATTTGGAAACTTTCACAAATGGAAGCTACTGCGCATTTAAGACAAATTGATCAAGATAATTTGGATTAAGTGTTTGCTGTTGTTGATGATAGTATTAATATGTTGTCTTTTTGTATTTACAACTTGAATAATATTGTGTCATCTGTTATCAATATTATGCACAGTGACATGTCTTTATTAAACCATGGGAAAAGGCAGCTTAGATCTATCATGATATTTAGTTGGATACTTCAGGTCCTCATAAATGGCTGCATGCCATGGCGTTACCTCAATTCTATGCAGCTATTCTTGTCTTTCAATCTGACACGTTAACAACGACTCATGGCTAAGAAAGACGCCACTTACACAAAATAAAAATTTGAGAAGTTAAAACAGCTCCCATTCACAATAGCAGGAATACCCCCCACAGTGTGGTTAATAAATGGGGTTATATCTTTGCCAATTTCAACATATCAGTTCATAGTTTACATGAAACATTTTCCAGTGGGTAGATATGAGGCCCTATGAGGTAGCTTTATTCATGAGCTATGGTCATCCCATTCGCTTATTTAAGTGCGCGAACTGAGAAAGAGGCATTCCTTCTTGGAAAGGAATACAACTCTTCTGTTGGTCACTCACTTGTCTGTAAACACGTTACCATTCTTGGCGCATGCAATGCTTTAGGACCAAATTTGGCCTGTTTTCTAAAAGGCATATCAGCCCCTTCGATTCTCCCCCAAATCACTCTCATTTCAAATGGAAGCAATTTAATGTATCCGACCAAAGCTGTTGTGGCATGAAGGGCGGGATCGCTAATATTTTATTGGTCTCCCAGATAGTGACCTTCTACAATATCAGGCTTTTTCCACCTACACATACGGTTTCAGATAGTTCATTGTGGCCTTCAATTCCAACTTCTAGTTAGTACCTCAGTCCTAAATAGGATGCCAAACATCTTTGTTGATTGCAAAAAGAACAATTGATGGACAGAATGCAGAACAATGTCATAAATTTACCCCAATACAGAGATCTGGGCCTAAAGCCATCGTTTTTTGCTCCCCATGCCATTCCAGTTTGAACCCAGCCATATGCAAATCAGCCTTGACCCTGCTCCCAATGGGAACAGTCCAGCCCAAACTGCCAGGACAGGTCCTCCCTGGACTGGAAACAAGCATCCTAGGAACAGTTTCGGGGTTTCACCCCTCATCAGCCAGAATAGCTTCACTCAAGTGGCAAGGAGAGCATGGGACCCACGTCTGGGTATACCCATCCCCATCGGAGTGACAAATGCAAAAAGATCAATTGATGGACAGAATGCAGAACAATGTCATACATTCACCCCAGTACAAAGATCTGGGCCTAAATCCAATGTTTTTTTGCTGCCCATGCCATTCCAGTTTGAACCCAGCTATATGCAAATCAGTATTGACCCTGCGCCCAATGGGAACAGTCCAGCCCGTACTGCCAGGCCAGATCCTCCCTGGACTGGAAACAAGCATCCTAGGACCGGTTTTGGAGTTCCACCCCTCATCAGCCAGGATAGGTTGACTCCAGTGCCATGGAGAGCAGGGGACCCACGTCTGGGCATACCCGTCCACTCGGGGTGACAAATGCAAAAAGAACAAATGATGGACAGAATGCAGAACAATGTCATACATTCACCCCAGTACAGAGATATGGGCCTTAATCCATCGTTTTTTTATTTTGTTTGTGTTTTTTTAACTTATTTTTTCTTGCTCACTTTGCAACTGGATTCAAGCTAGCCTGCCTGATGAGGGGTGTTACCCTGAAACTGGTCCCAGGATGCTTGTTTCTGGTTCAGGGAAGACCTGGCTTGCCAGTTCGGTCTGGACTGCTCCCATGAGGCACAGTGTCAAGACTGATTTGCATAAAACTGGGTCCGAACTGAGGTGGCGAAGTGAGCTAAATAACGATGATGGATTCAACCCAGATCTGTGACTGGGGGTGAGTGTCTGAAAAGTTTCAGCGCTCCATCCATCATCTCTTTGTGTTTGCTTTGTTCGCCCTAAGTTGGCAGGGTATGCCAAGACGTGGGTCCCTTGCTTACTTTGCCACTGGATTCAAGCTAGCCTGGCTGATGAGGGGTGTTACCCTGAAAACAGTTCCAGGATGCTTGTTTCCGGTTCAGGGAAGACTTGGCTTGACAGTTCGGTCTGGGCTGTTCCCATGAGGCACAGGATCAAGACTGATTTGCATACAGCGCGGTCCGAATTGAGGTGGCGAAGTGAGCTAAAGAATGATAATGGATTCAACCCAGATCTGTGACTGGGGGTGCATGTCTGAAAAGTTTCAGCGATCCGTCCATCATCTCTTTGTGTTTGTTTTGTTTGCCCTAAGTTGGCAGGGTATGCTCAGAAGTGGGTCTCTTGCTCACTTTGCAACTGGATTCAAGCTAGCATGGATGATGAGGGGTGTTATCCCGAAACCGGTCCCAGGATGCTTGTTTCCGGTTCAGGGAAGACTTGGCTTGACAGTTCGGGCTGGACTGTTCCCATGAGGCACAGGATCAAGACTGATTTGCATATAGCTCGGTCCGAATTGAGGTGGTGAAGTGAGCTAAAGAATGATAACGGATTCAACCCAGATCTACGACTGGGGGTGCATGTCTGAAAAGATTCAGCGCTCCGTCCATCATCTCTTTGTGTTTGTTTTGTTTGCCCTAAGTTGGCAGGGTATGCTCAGATGTGGGTCCCTTGCTCACTTTGCAACTGGTTTCAAGCTAGCCTGGATGATGAGGGGTGTCATCCAGAAACCGGTCCCAGGATGCTTGTTTCCGGTTCAGGGAAGACGTGGCTTGGCAGTTCGGGATGGACTGTTCCCATGAGGCACAGGGTCAAGACTGATTTACATATAGCTGGGTCCGCACTGAGGTGGCGAAGTGAGCTACAGAACCATGATGGATTCAACCAGATCTGTGACTGGGGGTGAGTCTCTGAAAACGTTTCAGTGCTCCGTCCATCATCTCTTTGTGTTTGCTTTGTTATCCCTAAGTTGGCAGAGTATGCCCAGACGTGGGTCCCTTGCTCACCTTGCCACTGGATTCAAGATAGCCTGGCTGATGAGGGCTGTTACCCCAAAACCTGTCCCAGAATGCTTGTTTCCGGTTCAGGAAAGCCCTGCCTTGGCAGTTCGGGCTGGACTGTTCCCATGAGGCACAGGGTCAAGACTGATTTGCATATCGCTTGATCCGAACTGAGGTGGCGAAGTGAGCTAAAGAACGATGATGGATTCAACCCAGATCTGTGACTTGGGGGGAGTGTCTGAAAAGTTTCAGTGCTCCGTCCATCATCTCTTTGTGTTTGCTTTGTTTGCCCTAAGTTGGCAGGGTATGCCCAGACATGGGTCCCTTGCTCACTTTGCCACTGGATTCAAGCTAGCCTGGCTGATGAGGGGTGTTACCTGGAAACCGGTCCCAGGATGCTCGTTTCTGGTTCAGGAAAGACCTGGCTTGGCAGTTCAGGCTGGACTGTTCCCATAAGGCACAGGGTCAAGAATGATTTGCATATAGCTGGGTCCGAACTGAGGTGGCGAAGTGAGCTAAAAAACGATGATGGATTCAACCCAGATCTGTGACTGGGGGTGAGTGTCTGAAAAGTTTCAGCACTCCGTCCATCATCTCTTTGTGTTTCATTTGTTCGCCCTAAGTTGGTAGGGTATGCCCAGACGCTGGTCCCTTGCTCACTTTGCCAGTGGATTCAAGCTAGCTCGTCTGATGAGGGGTGTTACCCCGAAACCGGTCCGAGGATGCTTGTTTCCGGTTCAGGGAAGACGTGGCTTGGCAGTTCGGGCTGGACTGTTCCCATGTTGCACAGGGTCAAGTCTGATTAACATACAGCTGGCTCCACACAGAGGTGGCGAAGTGAGCTAAAGAACGATGATTGATTCAAAACAGATCTGTGACTGGGGGTGAGTGTCTAAAAAGTTTCAGCGCTCCATCCATCATTTACTTTGTGTTTGCTTTGTTATCCCTAAGTTGGCAGAGTATGCCCAGACGTGGGTCCCTTGCTCACCTTTCCACTGGATTCAAGCTAGCCTGGCTGATGAGGGGTTTTACCCCAAAGCCTGTCCCAGGATGCTTCTTTCCGGTTCAGGAAAGCCCTGGCTTGGCAGTTCGGGCTGGACTGTTCCCATGAGGCACAGGGTCAAGACTGATTTGCATATCGCTTGATCCGAACTGAGGTGGCGAAGTGAGCTAAAGAACGATGATGGATTCAACCCAGATCTGTAACTTGGGGGGAGTGTCTGAAAAGTTTCAGTGCTCCGTCCATCATCTCTTTGTGTTTGCTTTGTTTGCCCTAAGTTAGCAGGGTATGCCCAGACATGGGTCCCTTGCTCACTTTGCCACTGGATTCAAGCTAGCCTGGCTGATGAGGGGTGTTACCTGGAAACCGGTCCCAGGATGCTTGTTTCTGGTTCAGGAAAGACCTGGCTTGGCAGTTCGGGCTGGACTGTTCCCATAAGGCACAGGGTCAAGAATGATTTCCATATAACTGGGTCCGAACTGAGGTGGCGAAGTGAGCTAAAAAACGATGATGGATTCAACCCAGATCTGTGACTGGGGGTGAGTGTCTGAAAAGTTTCAGCACTCCGTCCATCATCTCTTTGTGTTTCATTTGTTCGCCCTAAGTTGGTAGGGTATGCCCAGACGTTGGTCCCTTGCTCACTTTGCCAGTGGATTCAAGCTAGCTCGTCTGATGAGGGGTGTTACCCCGAAACCGGTCCGAGGATGCTTGTTTCCGGTTCAGGGAAGACGTGGCTTGGCAGTTCGGGCTGGACGGTTCCCATGTGGCACAGGGTCAAGTCTGATTAACATACAGCTGGGTCCACACAGAGGTGGCGAAGTGAGCTAAAGAACGATGATTGATTCAAAACAGATCTGTGACTGGGGGTGAGTGTCTAAAAAGTTTCAGCGCTCCGTCCATCATTTACTTTGTGTTTGCTTTGTTATCCCTAAGTTAGCAGAGTATGCCCAGACGTGGGTCCCTTGCTCACCTTGCCACTGGATTCAAGCTAGCCTGGCTGATGTAATGTAATGTAAATAAAATTTGTAGAGCGCAACTAATGCCCGAGGGCGTCTTGGCGCTGTCGAAAACTGAAACAAGTGTGGCAGAGGGAAGAACTGCTGCTAGAGACGGGACTAAAAAGATTTTATACGACTTGTGTAAATAGCCAGGTTTTTAGGCCCTTTCTGAAACTAAGCAAAGAGGGAGCTGTTTTTAGAGTAAATGGCAATTGATTCCAGAGCATCGCTGTTGCCCTGAAAATACTCCTACCTCCCCATGTAGCCTTCTTAGATGGGGGGACCATCATATTCTTGGCCAAACCTGACCGTGGAGTTCTTGTTGGCATGTACCATTTCAATTTGTTCTTAAACTGGTCTGGCCCCAGTCCGTACAAAGATTTAAAAGCCAGGCAGAGGGCTTTAAATTTACATCTTTGTCTGACTGGCAACCAATGCAGTTTTCTGATGGCTTCTCTTGCTGATTCGTTTTCTGGAATTTTAAAAATGAGGCGAGCTGCCGCATTTTGTAAAATCTGAAGTCTGTTAACAAGACCTGATGCAAGAGTGAGATAAAGACTGTTGAAATAGTCAATCCGTGTAAGGACCATTGCCAAGGTCACTGTTTTTAAAAGTTCAGCCGGTATATATTTTTTGATTTTATTAATCAACCTATGGAACAGAAAGATGCAGATGTAATTTTGCTAATTTGTTCTTTAAATTTAAGTTCCCCATCTATTATAATACCTAGGTTCTTTACCTTAGTTGAGGGTGTGGGCAGTGTGTCCAGCTCTGGCGGCCACCAATCCGGCATCCAGAGGGAGGGTTATTGCCAAAGATGATAACCTCGGTCTTTGAGGCATTCAGCTTCAAGCAATTTCTGTCCATCCATTCGCTCACCTTTCTCATACATGCGCTGAAAGCCCCTCCAGGGCTATTTTCCCTGTTTGTCAGAGACACCACAATTTGGATGTCATCTGCATAAGAGGCTAAGGTAAAACCAGCGTTTTTTATAATTGACGCTAGTGGCGTGACATAAAGATTAAAAAGTGTAGGGCTCAGTGCCGAGCCCTGTGGGATCCACATAGTAGGGAAAACTGCCTGGAGACGAACGTCCCCATTGCCACATTTTGCTGTCGATTTGTTAGGAATGATTTTAGGAGATCTATTGCTGTTCCTTTTATCCCTAAGTCATGGAGCCGGTCAACCAAGATCTCGTGGCTGACCGTATCAAATGCCGCCGAGAGGTCAAGCAGCACCAACGCCGCCTTCCCCCCTCCGTCGAGAACTTCACGTATTTCTTCCGTTGCTATAATTAAAGCAGATTCAGTGCTATAATTTTTCCTGAATCCATGTTGTGATTCATCTAGCAACGAGTTCACTTCTATGTATTCTGAGATTTGTTTGTTCATGATTTTCTCTGCCAGTTTAGCAGCAAATGGGAGTCTCGAAATAGGGTGGTAGTTGCATGGCTCAGCGCTGTCCAAATTGTCTTTTTTCAAAAGTTGGAGAATTGAGGTACGTTTCCACTGGACAGGGAAAGTCCCGCTGGTGAACAAATTGTTAAGAATTTGCCCCAGGTTTTTTGCCACTTGGGCAGGTATCAGGTGCATTATATTTGGCGGGCAGGGATCATATGGAGAACCTGATTTAATTGACAGAATTAGGTCTCTAAGTTGATCCTCCGAGGGGATCTTAAAGGTGGAGAAACTGTTTTTACTTTCACAATCAGGAGGTGTGTGCTCAGCCCTATGATACACTGCTTTGTTAGCCGCAAATTTATTATAGATATTAACCACCTTCTCTTGAAAGAAACTAGCTAATGTGTCACAAAAATCTTGATTTATTCCAGTGTTACTGGCATTAGTAGGGGTTACCAGCTTCTTAATAACCGAGAAAAGGGTTTTATGAGCATCACAGGCGTTTTTTATAGGCTCTGAGAAATATGCGGTCTTTGCTTCTAAGATACCCTCTTTATGCTTTGCTAGTTTAGCTTTATATCTGATCTTCTCTTCTACCTCATAGTTTTTTCTCCATCTCTGTTCCTGTCTACAGCATTCCTGCCTTGATAGTCTGAGATTCTCATTGTACCAGGGTTGGGACATTTTTTTTGTTGCATTTTTATAGGTAGTTGGTACTATCTTGTGCAATGCTGTGTTTAGCCAATGTGAAAAAATATCCACATTTTGCTCCACATTGTCCCCCAATTGACAGGGGGTGGAGGTAACAGCCTCTCCTAGTTCAGCCGAACACATTTTATGCCAGGCTCTGCCCTTTATATATTGAGTAGGTGCTCTATGCATGACGTTTTTTTTTATCTTCATTAGCCAGTTAACCACCCAGTGATCTGACCAGGTCACTGGAATGGATGGCAACAGCTTGATGTCCTCATAGTTAGAAAAAATACCATCCAACATATGACCAGCCCTGTGTGTAGGACCCTTGGAGCTTAGGGGAAGTCCAAAGGCGTCCATAGCATCAATGAGTTTTTGCGAGTCTGGGTCAGTTATTTTCTCAAGATGAAAATTAAAATCCCCCAGCACTGTGAAGTTCTCATTGATTATTAATGTTTCTATCACAGTGCTGAGTTTATCAATGAAATTGCTCCTAACACCTGGTGGACGGTATACTAGCATCCCTTTTAAAGCTGATGAGTCTGGAGGCTGTATCAAAAATGTCAACGCCTCGTAACCCACGATGGTTAATGGTTCAAATCTAGTTTTAAAATTATTGCGATAAAATACTGCCAGACCTCCTCCGCTGATGAGGGGTGTTACCCCAAAACCGGTTCAGGGAAGACTTGGCTTGACAGTTCGGGCTGGACTGTTCCCATGAGGCACAGGGTCAAGACTGATTTGCATATAGCTGGGTCCGAACTGAGATGGCGAAGTGAGCTAAAGAACGATGATGGATTCAACCCAGATCTGTGACTGGGAGTGTCTGAAAAGTTCAGCGCTCCTTCCATCATCTCTTTGTGTTTACTTTATCACTAAGTTGGCAGGGTATGCCCAGACGTGGGTCCCTTGCTCACCTTGCCACTGGATTCAAGCTAGCCTGGCTGATGAGGGATGTTACCCCGAAACCTGTCCCAGGATGCTTGTTTCCGGTTCAGGAAAGCCCTGGCTTGGCAGTGTGGGCTGGACTGTTCCCATGAAGCACAGGGTCAAAAATGATTTGCATATAGCTGGCTCCAAACTGAGGTGGCGAAGTGAGCTAAAGAACGATGATGGATTCAACCCAGATCTGTGACTTGGGGGGGAGTGTCAGAAAAGTTTCAGTGCTCCGTCCATTATCTCTTTGTGTTTGCTTTGTTTGCCCTAAGTTGGCAGGGTATGCCCAGCCATGGGTCCCTTGCTCACTTTGCCACTGGATTCAAGCTAGCCTGTATGATGAGGGGTGTTACCCGGAAACCGGTCCCAGGATGCTTGTTTCCGGTTCAGGGAAGAGCTGGCTTGGCAGTTCGGGCTGGACTGTTCCCATGAGGCACAGGGTCAAAAATGATTTGCATATAACTGGGTCCGAACTGAGGTGGCGAAGTGAGCTAAAGAACGATGATGGATTCAACCCAGATCTGTGACTGGGGTTGACTGTCTGAAAGGTTTCAGCGCTCCATCCATCATCTCTTTGTATTTGCTTTCTTCACCATAATTTGGCAGGGTATGCCCAGACGTGGGTCCCTTGCTCACTTTGCAACTGGATTCAAGCTAGCCTGGCTGATGAGGGGTATTACCCCGAAACCGGTCCCAGGATGATTGATTAAATTCAGGGAACACCTGGCTTGGCAGTTTGGGCTGTACTTTACCCATGAGGCCCAGGGCCAAGACTTATTTGCATATAGCTGGGTCTGAACTGAGGTGGCGAAGTGAGCTAAAAATTGATGATGAATTCAACCCAGATCTTACACTGCGGGAGAGTGTCTGAAAAGTTTCAGCCCTCCGTCCATCATCTCTTTGTGTTTGCTTTGTTCGCCCTAAGTTGGCAGCGTATGCCCAGACATGGGTCCCTTGCTCACTTTGCCACTGTATTCAAGCTAGCCTGGCTGATCTGGGGTGTTATCCCGAAACCGGTCCCAAGATGCTTGTTTCCGGTTCATGGAAGACCTGGTTTGGCAGTTTGGGCTGAACTGTTCCCATGAGGCACAGAGTCAAGACTGATTTGCATATAGCTGGGTCCGAACTGAGGTGGTTAAGTGAGCTAAAGAACGATGATGGATTCAACCCAGAACTGTGACTGAGGGTGAGTGTCTGAAAAGTTTCAGCGCTCCGTCCATCATCTCTTTGTTTTTGCTAACATCTTTGTTGAGGCATTCAATCGAATCTTATCTTTTGATCTCCAGGCCTGCAGTACTCCTGTGTCTCTCGATATCTATGAATGTTGAACCTTAATTTCTCATAGTCAAAGCCTACTGAACTATGTCACAGAAAGCACACTTTCTGGGTAAAGTTTAAGCTTTCTAACAAATTTGGTGTAATTCTGTTCACCCTTTTTTGATTGAAGGTGTGCCTAAAGTTCCCTATGGAAAATGCATCAGGACAACGCACTTTGGATCCCCCTCTTTTTTTTTTTTGTTTCATATTTATTTATTTGAGAAAAAGAAATTCACAATACATAGAAACAAGAAAATGTATACAATATTCTAAAATAACTTTTGTTCATACAGAGTAACAATAAATCATATATAATTATATACAATAAGTATTAGATAAGTTATATAAAATTATAGAACAAGGGAGGGAAAGTAATTTTACTACACATATTAGAAAATAAGTAATATAAAATTTGTAGAGTAAAAAAGGAAAAGGTAGTAGGGAGAACCTAAAGGAATAAACAGATATTAGGTAAGTAATAAAGTATAAATATGTGTAAGTAAATATATATAAACTAAAGAAAGATTAAGATATAAGGTGATATGATATGATAAGAGTGTAAAGAGATAAGTTCAAGTATTGTGAAGAAAGGGAGCCCAAACTTGCTGGAAAACTTCCTCTTGATCCTGTAATCTATAAATAATACATTCATGAGAAGCAGTTTGAATCATTGCAATCATCCATTCTACCTGCATAGGGGGACTAGATGATTTCCAATGTCGCAGGATACAGTTTTTAGCAGTGGAAAGTGCAGTATGTAAGAGATGACGTTGCGGCCGTGTAATAGTTACAAGATTTCTAAACTCATGTAATAAAATAATAGAAGGAGTAAGAGGAGTGTGGAGAGAAGGGATCAAGTCCTTTAATGTGTTTCCTACATATGCCCAAAAGTGCAGCATGGAAAGGCAATGATAAAGTATGTGGGAAAGATCACAATTAGTATCAGCACATCTCCAACATTTGGAGTGCGGAAGGAGTCCTGCTCTTTGTAATTTTAGAGGTGTCCAATGCCAATCATGTAGGATCTTAAAAAGGCAGTATTTCAAGCGATCCTCTCGGGTACCTTTTGATTAGGGCTTCTAGCATGTCCGACCAGTCACCGTCTTCAATAGTGATATGTAGACGATTTTGCCATTTCTCTTGAAGAGCTTTAAGAAGAGGTTGTGAATATAGGTGGTGAATTAAGACACCATATAGGCCTGATAATACCCCTTTATGCCGACCCCAAGTAAGAAGATAGTCTAAGATGGGTGAAGAATTCAGAGACCAGGGAGGAGAACCAAGACATCGTTTGAGACAACACTGCAGTTGCAAGTAACGTGTGAGCTGATGAGGCGGGAGTCCAAACTCTTCACTAATTGAATCAAAGGATTTTAGTTCTCCATTTAGGATAAGTTGATAGTCGTGTGTATTCCTCTTGATTTCCAACTAGACCATTGGAGTGCACAACCACTTATACGAATACTTTCATTACCCCAGAGTGGGGCTTTATAGTGTAATCGGTGGGCAACCCGGAGGATACGATGTGCACGTTGCCATGTTTGGTAAGGAGCTTGCATTACAGGATGTGGTGGAGAGGAACGTGGAAGGCGGGATCCATAAAGGAAATCTAGTCCATCACTTCGATTAAGTATAGAATGTTCTGTTGCGACCCACTGTGTAGGATCTTTTGTACCCGGAAGTAAGTAAACTAGCTGCGAAAGATGTAAAGCTAAAGAATAATGTTCTAAGGATGGTAATCCCAAACCACCATAAGAGCGACGAGCCAATAAATTAGAAGCAGCTAGACAAGGCTTTGTTGATCCCCAAACAAAAGATCGAATTCGAGCATCCACTCTGCGAAGTGTGGACAAGGGAACAAGAAGTGGAAGCATACCAAGTATATAGCTAAAGCGAGGTAAGGTAACCATCCTCACGGCTTGTACCCTACCCCACATAGAAAGACCCAAGAGAGACCACTTTGCAAAGTCAATTTCCATTTGTGTTATAAGGGGTGTGATATCTGTGATCATATTTGATAAGCCTTTTGTAGTAATCCGTTTAGTTAGGAAATGTTTATTCTACTTAAAGCATTCTCTAGTTATATGTATATCTTACATTGTAATGTATTGGTCCCTTTAAGAATGTTCTCCTGCTGCTTAGTTACCTTGGAATGTACATAGGTATTCTTGAGTTGGTGTCTGTTGGAGCTGGCTGCTCCCAAGCCAGCTCCTCTTCCATGTAACCTTCAATAAATCTACTCAAGACATCCTGCAGTTTCCTGGTTCCTTACTACATTTGATTGGCGACGATCCTGGTTACATGGACCACCCAGCGTGCAAGTTTCTTCCTATTTGAGAAGAATTCTACCACCACTTTCAAGACACCTCCAGCTTCCAGCCTCCTACAACTGACAAGGACTCTGAGCTAGCTCACCACGTGTTACTCCACCCTCCCTGACCCGCCTGCTGGCCGAATACAGACTACAACTAATTCTACCCAGCCAACGGTAGGGAGTTTTTATTTCATTTACTACGTTTTTTTTTATTATTCAACGACTCCGTGGTGTTTCCGTGGTGTTTTCGCGGTGTTTCTCCACCACTTGACTTTACTGCTCACGACTCTTCTTTACTGCCTAAGGCCTTGTCTCAAGCCCTGTGAGGTTTATTTTTGGTCTTCCTATCGCTGCTGCGCCATTGCGCGCTGCCTGCGCATCTTTCAAACTGTGCCTCAAAAATCTTTCAAACTGTGCCTGTGTGCATTCCGTTACCTGGCATCCTCTGTGTTCTGCTCGTGGAGCGCTGCCATCCTTGCACGAGCTCTCTCCTCGTTCCTGTCACCACCAGCACGTCTTGTCTGCGTCAGCACGTCTTGATTGCGTGCGTGCCAAGACACTCTATCCGTCTGGCTCGATGCCTTGACATCTTCGCCCACGTCTGCGCATGACTGCCAACACGGCTTTGTTCCTCCAAGCGTGTTCGGTTTCCTGGCAACCACACTAACCGATGTTGCGCACACATCGTAATCTTCAACGCTGATGCGCACAGCTTATCTCCACGCATTTGAACACATTTGTTGTTCACGCTTAATACTTACATCGCGCACAGACCGCAAATTTCAACGCTGATGCGCACAGCTTGTCTCTTCACATATTAAAGATTATGGTTATTTCTTCAAGATGTAGTTGACATCGCTGGTACACACAGCTCGTTCTCTTCATTGTGTGTTAGCGTATGATACACACACACGTTTTTTTTTATCCTGTGTGCATTCTACGGTGACACACACACCTGGCTTCTTTATTTGTGTACTTCACACGGTGATATACACACCTACTCAGCGCTTCAACGTTTCCACGCTTCAACGCAACTTCTATTCAGTGTGCATTTTATGGTGATTCTCACATCCTTTTATGTACACTTGGTTTAAAAACTATAATTCGAGCTATTTCACAGCTTCCTCTTCGTTTTTTTTTATTTTACACCTACCATCTGTACCCTGCAGTCAGTCAATTCTCCTCCACCATTTTTCGACACTCCTGGAGAACCAGCAATCAGATGGGAGGTTTGGCATGACGCCTTTGAAACCTATTTAGGAGCCATAGGCGCATCCAGGTTCAGCGCAGATAGAAAGAAATGTTTACTCTTACATTCTCTAGGTTTTGAGGGGAGGTCTGTCTTCAAGCATTTACCAGATCTACCTCAAATTGAAGGCGCACCGAACGATGAATACAGTGAAACTGTACAAAAACTCAAACTTCGCTTTGACAAGCAGCCAAGCCTTATGGTTCTCAGGCATAAATTTTTTAAGAGGAAGCAATCCGAATGTGAAGATGTTGATTCATATATTTCTGTTTTGCGCAGGTTGGGAGCAGACTGTAGGTTTGAAAACTTTACAGACCAACTCATCAGAGACCAATTTGTGTGTCATTGTAGGGACAAAAATATTAGACAGAAATTACTTACCATGGGGGATCCGTCCTTAGATGATACTATTAAATTAGCCAAGAGTATAGAAATTTCTATGGTTTCTCTAAAAGAATTAGAGGAAAAAGTTGTAGAACCTATTAATGCTATTAACCTCAATTCATCTGGTAAGTCTGTTAAAAAAACTTTTAGAAGCAATTCAAATAGTTTCAACAGGTCTACTAAATCTGGTATATCAAATAATATTGAGCCTACTGTATGCTTAAGATGTGGTAACCCACCTCATGCTAAGGGATCACGGTGTCCTGCGTCCAACGTCACCTGCAATTATTGTAAAAAAGTGGGGCATTTTGCAAAAGTCTGTTTAAAGTTAAAGGGACAAAAGAGTTATAAGAAACCTACTGTGTGTATAGTTGACTCTGAGTCCTCCTCTGACTCTGAAGTAGTCTCTGTTGTTTCTGATTATACTGGAGGTAATGTCATTGAAGGTGATCCCAAATCCTGCGTTGACCCTGTTGTTGATATCACTGTAGGAAACAAGTGTATCAAACTCTTAGTTGACTCTGGTGCCAAAATAACCATGATCACCAAAAAACTTTTTGATGAAACTTGGATAGGTACTCAAGCTCTTCTTCCCCCGGATCGCACACCTGTGTCATACGAAGGTTGCAAAATTGACCTTTTGGGTTTCTTTGAAGAAGAATTGTGCTTTAAAGGTAGGAGAATAAAAGGGAAGATCTACGTAGCTGTTAAGGGGTTGAACATATTAGGGTGGTTCCACCAAGGACTCTTCGGCATGATCCTTAGACCTGGAACCAAAGAGCAAGTCCTTGTTGTTGGGTGTTCTGATGAGGTCCAAATACTTAAAGAGAAGTTTCCTTCTGTTTTCAGCTCTGAATTAGGTAAAATTAAGGGTTTTAAACACAGAATCATAGTTAAAGAGGGGTCTCTACCCGTGAAACACAAACTCAGGGGTGTTCCCTATAGTGTCAGAGATGACTTGGAGAAGGAGTTATTGCAACTGGTTGAGAAAGGTGTTATAGAGCCAACTGAGTTCTCCTTTTGGCTTTCACCTTTGGTCGTTGCTAGGAAGAGGTGTGGTCAACTCAGGGTGTGTGTTGACTTAAGGTCCCTTAATAAGGAGATCTGGGTTGACTCACATCCTCTTCCGAAAATCAATGATCTGTTTGCATCCACCAAAGGTGCAAAATTCTTCACCAAACTAGACCTGGCCAGCGCATATCACCAGGTTGAGTTGCATCCGGATTCCCGTCACCTCACAGCGTTTGTGTCCCCTCTAGGCACGTTTCAATATCGACGCATGCCGTTTGGGTTAGCATCGGCTGCATCGGTATTTCAGAGGGTGATGTCGAACATCCTTAGGGGAGTTGACGGAGTGCTAGTTTTTCAAGACGATGTACTGATCTTTGCCAAGGATGTTTCTTCACATTACCTCATTCTACACAATGTATTAGGTTTATTTCAGCAACATGGAGTTGTTTTAAAATTAGAAAAATGTAAATTCTTTTGTACCGAAGTAGAATACTTAGGTCATATTCTGACTCAAGATGGTGTTAAACCTAGACCTGGTCTCCTGGAGGCCATCACCAATGCCTCCACTCCCATTGATAAAACTGGAGTCAAATCCCTTTTGGGGCTTTGTGAATATTATTTAAGATTTATTCCCCACTATGCCACAATAGTCCGCCCCATCAGCAATCTTCTTAAAAAGGGGACAAGATTTGTGTGGAGTGATGAATGTGTGTCCGCATTTGAGGAAGTCAAAAATCTCTTAAGAAAAAGTGCTGTACTCAAACCTTTTGACCCCAGTTTATCTTGCTGTTTAACCGTTGATGCCAGTCATGTAGGGTTAGGTGCCACCCTAACACAAGTGGAGGATGGAGTCGAGAAAACGATAGGATTTGCATCTAGAGTACTGAGGTCACCTGAATTGCAATACTCAGTCATTGAGAAAGAGTTGTTGGCCTGCTCATGGGCAATTGAGAAGTTTCGCCCATATGTGTGGGGAAAGCGTTTTTTACTTCAGACTGATCACAAGCCTCTTGTCAATATCTTGGGTGGAAGTCTGAGTAAATGCTGCACTCCCAGAATCATGCGAATGGTTACCAAGTTGTTGCAATATCAATTCGATATCAGACACATTTCTGGGGGTAAGAATGGGAGAGCAGACTTTCTCTCTCGCTTTCCTCCTACAGATCTTCAAGAGGATGAAGTTTTCTTTTCTGACCTCATTGAAGAGGATTGTGAGGATTGTCTGGTGGCTGGTGTGGACATTCCTGAGCTCAAGTTTTGTTCTGAGGATGAATGGAGAGTTTCATTTTCCAACGACTGTATACTCCAAGATGTGTGTAATCTTGTTAGGAGTGGGTGGCCAAGAGAAAAGGTTCTGCCTCCTTCACTTCAACCTTTTTCTAAGATTGAGGACGAGATTTCTTTGGAAGATGGTATTTTGTTGCATAATGACAAACTCATTCCTCCGCACTCATTCAGGGGTGGAATTATTGTTAGAGCTCACGAAGGACATTTGGGTTCCTTGTTCACCAAGCGTCGCATCCGTGACACATTTTGGTGGCCAGGAATGGACTCAGATATTGACGAATTTGTAAAGGATTGTTGTATTTGCAAATCCTCAGACAAGTCCCTTAAAACTTCTGTTCCCCCCCTTATACCTGTTGAGTGTCCTGACCGTCCTTGGGCCAAACTTGGTGTTGATGTTATGGGACCTTATATGACGCTAAATGGGAATTCAAGATTTATTTTGGTGTTGGTGGACTATGCATCCAAGTGGCCTGAGTACAAACTGGTTAGAGAAGCTGACACTAGAAGCATTATTGATTTTCTAAGCGAGGTCTGGTTTAGAGAAGGTTTTCCTGAAGTAATTGTTTCAGACAATGGGAAACAGTTCGTCAGTAAGGATTTTGAATCGTTTTTGTCTGTTTCTGGTGTAAAACACATAAAAAGTTCCCTTTATCACCCTCAAGGAAATGGACTCGTGGAAAGGATGAATCGAGTGATTGGGGAGTGCGTGAAATGGGCTAAAGCCAGCAACCATGATATAGTCAAATCCCTTAAGAGCATGATATGGTTCTACAGAACCACGCCACATTCATCCACCAAAGTGTCTCCCTTTGAATTGATGAGGGGAAGGAAGCCTAATACTTCCTTTCGTCCTGGGTGGATGTCTAAATGGATTAATGCTGAGTCAAATGTACAAGAATTGATGTCGATTGTTAAAGGAAATGTTTCTCTCACGCAAGCCAAACAGAAAGAATGTTTTGACACTAGGAAGGGTTCAAAGACCTCTATCCTCAAAGTTGGGGATATGGTTAAAATCAAGAAATCTATTCATGTTAATAAAGGTGAAAGCAAATTTGGTCCACCTGTCAAGGTTATTATGATAGTGGGGAATGCTATTCAAGTTGAAGGCGGGTTTTGGTGGAACTTAAGCAAGGTTGCCAAAGTTCCTTGTCCGGCTCAACAAGTATTCCCCAATCATGGTATTAGTTTTTCGCTCGGGACTGAACCTGTCCCAGGGAATGCCAGGAGGAGTTCCCGTAATGTTGTTAAACCTGTTAGGTATAGAGATTACATTTTTTTTTTTTGTTTTGTTAGAAGAAGGGAAGGTAATGTAGTAATCCGTTTAGTTAGGAAATGTTTATTCTACTTAAAGCATTCTCTAGTTATATGTATATCTTACATTGTAATGTATTGGTCCCTTTAAGAATGTTCTCCTGCTGCTTAGTTACCTTGGAATGTACATAGGTATTCTTGAGTTGGTGTCTGTTGGAGCTGGCTGCTCCCAAGCCAGCTCCTCTTCCATGTAACCTTCAATAAATCTACTCAAGACATCCTGCAGTTTCCTGGTTCCTTACTACACCTTTATTATTTAAGATTCCTAAATATTTTAATTGGGTTGATTTCCAACAAAAGGGAAATCCATCAATTGATGCTTTCGTGGTACCAGAAGAAATCGGCAGAGGTTCACTTTTATCCCAGTTCACTTTGTAACCAGAATGAGTCGCAAACCCATCAATGATCTTAAGTAAAGCTGGCAAAGAGTGAGGATGATCTGTTAACGTGAGCAGAATATCATCGGCATATAATAAAGTTTAGAAGTACCTCCTGCTATATGTATACCTTGTACATGAGGTGAATGCCGAATGAGTGAAGCAAGAGGCTCAATTGCCAGTAAAAACAAAAGAGGGGAAAGAGGGCAACCCTGTCAGGTACCTCGCTTAATTGGAAAGGGATCAGATAAAAATCCACCACAATTGACTTGGGCTGTCGGAGTGTCATATAAGAGACGAACTTTAGAGATAAATTGGTCACCTAGGCCAAAACGTTTCATAGCTGCAAAAAGGTATTTCCAGTCAATGCGGTTGAATGCTTTTTCTGCATCCAATGAGAGAGCAACAGCATCTTTCTTCATCGTATTTGCAGACCACAAAGTATAGGCCAAGGTACGAAGATGGTTCCTGGAGGAACGGCCTGGGACAAAACCAACCTGTGAGTGGTGTATAAGAGAGGGAATGACTTTACGTAAGCGTGCCGCTAAAATACTAGCTAGAATCTTTACATCACTATTTATGAGGGAGATAGGTCGGTAACTACTACAGATAAGTGGATCTTTGCCGGGCTTGGGAATAACCACAATCAACGCTTTGTTAGAAACAGGACCAAGTGACAGCGTTTGAACCGCCTCTTGAAAGTCAGTAAATAAAATATCAACAGTTTCTACTCCGGTCCATTTGTAAAATTCCGCAGGGAAACCGTCTTCTCCCAGGGATTTGTGATAAGGCAGTTTAGAGATGGCTACAGCAATTTCTTCTTTGCTAATATCACCACCAAGCAGAGCTCTACCTTCATCTGTGAGGCAGGGGAGATTAATATCTGCTAAATATGAAAGTATTTGATCCTCAGTTACTGATGTTTCAGGGGTATAAAGTTTTTTATAGAAGGATGCAAAGGTATCTACAATGTCCTGTGGTCTCATAAGGATCTCACCCCTATCTGAGCGTAAGGCAGGAATAGCCATAGCTGCTTCACGCTGTTTCAATTGTGCTGCTAATAGACTACCTGCTTTTTCACCCTGCTCATAATGTCTAACCTTTAGGCACTGAAGAGCATACTCCGCTTTAGAAGAATATAATTTATTAATTTCCAATTTAGCAAGCTCAAGTTTTCGACGGTTGGGTAATGTGGGATGAGACGTATATATATGTGTGAGAGAAGTTATTTGAGTTTGTAGTTCTATACGACGTAAAGAGTTAGACTTATTAGTTTCCGCAGCATCCCTCATCTATTTACTGCGAATGGTTGCTTTAGCAGCTGCCCAAACAATTCTGCCAGAAGAGACAGATGATTTGTTAATAGTTAAGTAATCAGAAATGTGCGAACGGAGTAGAAGCTTACCTTTGGGAGAGCAATATCTTTGGATATTCATACGCCATGGCTTAAGACCTGGAGAAGCTAAACCAATTTCCAGAGTAATAAGGATAGGGGCATGGTCTGATAGTGCGGCCTCAAGAATACAGGATTCAGTGGTGATTGCTACCAATGAATGAGAGATGAGGAAATAGTCTATCCTAGACTGTGTGCCGTGGGTAGAAGAGAGAAAGGTGTATTCTTGGACAGAGGGATGACAAAGACGCCAATGGTCCACTAATCCATGATCTGATGTTATATCTCCCAACAGGGCTCGGTCTCCCTCATTGCATCTATCTAAGGGGCCCGTTCTGTCAGTTATAGGATCTCGGGCCAGATTCCAGTCACCGCCAATAATGTAGCTAGAAGCACCAGTTTCTACCAGTAAACGATTCAAACTGAGAAAGAAAGCACGTTTAGCTGCTGTTGGAGCGTAAACCGAGCCAACACAAAGGATCTTATCACCTATCTTGAGTTTTGCAAAGATAAATCTGCCATCTGGGTCAGTCCAAGTCTTGATTATTGTTACAGGTAAGGATTTATGAAAAAGGATAGCTACACCGCATTTTCCTGGATGGTTCTCGTGAGGAGGAAGATGTGTCGTAAGCCCGCAATGAATGACTTTTCCCACCCAATCTCTACGCAACTTTGAGGATTCTAGAGCGTCTAAATGGGTTTCTTGTAAAAGAGCTATGTCAGTCTTTTTTGTTTGGAGGTAGGAAAGTATTTTTTTACGCTTAATAAAGTGTGTGAGGCCATGAACATTCCACGATATGATGCGTAGAGGATGGGAAGTAGAGGAAGTATTAGCAGCCATGTGCGAGTTAGTGAAGAAAATAACAAATTATACGTAGGAAAATAAAGAAAGGAGAAAGAATCAAGGATTAGTGTAGGAGAATGAAGAGTGATACGGGTAAGAGGAAAAAGGTTCCAAGTAAAAGGAGAGAATGAATGTAAATTACTTAGGAATATAGAGGAGAGATTGAAAAAAGACCTAAAGTAGAAAAAATTAAAATGTCACATAGACTAGGGAAAATAGGAAAAAGAAGAGCAAGGGTAAAGATACTACACAGGGAAAAGTTGAAATATACGGGAAGTAGAACTGTGCTCCGCGGGTCCTGGCTTGCGGGCTATTCACACCGGGGGAAGCCCCGCACAGCGAGAGGCATAAAAAGAGTGAGTATATATGGCAAATAATGAACAGTATCGGAAAAATTAGAAAAATTATAGATATAAGTAAATAGTTAAATATTATAGTGTAAGATACGATATAAGAAGATAATGAGAGAGGTAAAAGAGAGCCATGGAAGAAGTAGATATTGAATACAATCATTATAAGACTTAATAACAGTTAAATAGGATAAACATAAAATAATTACTTAATGTAACAGGTAAATCTTATCAGAGTTGGTTAATATAAGGTAAGACATATTAATTAAGTCATATAATTGTTGAATACATTTTTTAAATATAAACAATAATGAAAATAAAGACATATGAGAAAAGGGTATAAACAGTACTGAAAGAAGAGAATAATAAAGAATATCTGTTTCTAAGAAGTGCGCTTTAGGAAAAAATCTGAGGGAAGAAGAAAAACTGAATCTTTTGAAAAATTGAAATAGATTCTAAGTTAAGAACAATTAAACAGCATATAAATAACTTTTAATAACACTATAAACCTAAAGCGTAGTGAAAGAACAAAAAATCTAAAGAATAAAATAAATATACAGTAAGATGAAGAAGTAATAATAAAAATACTTATAAAGGATATACTGCATAATTTAGAGGCATTAATTCATATATGTAATATAATACTTCATATAAATAATAAAATATTATAATGTGAGATACGATATAAGAAGATAAAGAGGGAGGTAAGAGAGAGCTATGGAAGAAGTAGATATTAAATATAATCAATATAAGACTTAATAACAGCTAAACAGGATAGAAAAGAAATAATTAATTATTGTAACAGCAGAATCTTACCAGAGTTGATTAATACAAGGTAAAACATATCAAGCAAGTCATATAATTGTTGATGACATTTTTTTAAATAAAAGCAATAATGAGAATAGGGACATGTGAAAAAGGATATAAACAATATTGAATGAAGAGAAAAGTAAAGAATATCCGTTTTTAAGTAGTGTGCCTTAGGAAGAATCTGAATAAAGAAGAGAAACTGAATCTTTTTGAAAAATTGAAGTAGAATCTAAGTTAAGAACAATTAAACAGCATATAAATTACTTTTAATAACACTACCAACCTAAGTCTAATGAAAAAATATTAGTAAAAATACTTATAAAGGATGTACTGTATAACTTTGAGGCATTAGTTCATATATGCAATATATTACTTTATGGAAAAAATATATATATATTTATCAAAGGATTGTAATAAGAATAACAGTGCGATCAGACAAAAACTTTATAACATAGTGAAAGTGAGTACAGTTAATCCATATTCTCTATACACATCGGGCCAGGACTTCAAAGATAGTAGTATATGCCTATCTTTGTCGATTCTTCAAAGTATCAATAATAGAGTGGTAGGACAATTTCAAGGAACAGCGTCATCAAGTGATAGAAGAGGTTTAATTGGGGAGCCTGATTTGTCTCTGTCTCTCTCCTGCGCGAGAGTAGCTACTGCTTGTAGGGCTTGAGTATGGTCTCCAAATGAGCGTATATTTCTACCTGGATCTCTTCCTCTGCTGTGAGAACGAGTTGGGTTACGCTGGACATTATGGAACTTTTGTGTTGTTGATAAAGAAGATGAAGAATGGATCTCTGATGAGGAATCAGTATATTCCATTTGTTGGGTGGAAACATTGTCTAGGAAGCGTCGAAGGTCATCTGGGTTGAGGAAGTTTTTTGATATGCCATCTTTGGTGACTCGTAGCCGTGCTGGTTCAAAAAGACCATATTTAATGTCTAGCTGATGCAGGCGAGGCCGAAAAGAGAGAAAGGCTTTACGGCGGTCATTTGTTTCTCTAGAAAAATCTGCAGATACACGGATCTCATGACGGTCAAAAATATATGGACCATGTGTACGTGCTGCTGTGATTAATTGTCGAGCTTGTTCATGTCGCAAAAAACATACAATAAGTGTACGTGGCTGCAAGTTCTTTCCTCCTTTAGGGGGGACAATACGATGTGCTCTTTGCATTTCTAATGGTGGATCGAAAGTGAGTCCTGTAATTTTCGGAAGAGTTGTTTTTAGAAAGGATTTAGCATCTGATCCTTCTATTCCTTCCGGAAAACCAAAGAAGCGCACATTATCTCGGCGGTTTCTGTCTTCCAAATCGATCACTTTGCTTCTGAGGAAGAGAAGTTCTTGTCTCTGTCAGGTATATTTTGGAGACAATTCTCAACTGTGGTTACTCGATCGGCGAGACCATCAAGGTGTTTCTGGAATCCTGCAATATCAGCACGTATGGACTTAGTCTCTGTCGTAAGAGCAGAGATAGATGTCTCCAGTCCATCCAAACGTCGTCCAACAGCAGTAATCTCCTGAAGTATTTGTTCCATAGTAGAATCTGAACCAGTCGCCATCATAGAATTGGATGACGTTTGAGCTGTTGGAACAGTGTTACAGGCGTCTGAGGCAGAACGACTCTGGCTTAATATCTCAGAATAAGAGGGTTGTTTAGAAGACTTACTAGCTGATTTACCAGAAGACATTTCAAGCCGCCGCTGCGGAAAAGTCGTACTCTGATAGTTTGCTTCTTCACAACTACGCAGGTCTCCGAGATAAAGCTGTTCTTATCAAAATAAGGGCATTACCCCTTTGTCAGTTGTTTGGTATTAATACCCACAAAAACACCTTAAAGCAGTATCAGGAGGAAAAAGGAGGAAAGAGCAGTGTTTACAGGTAAACACTATCAAAAGCAGAGACTCCTTCTTTTCCGGTATAAAATATATTGGCTTATTTGCCTAAGGTTAGTTCAAGCATTACAGGTATCTGGTAATTGAGTATAGAGTGCTTGTATTCAAACTGATGGTAGACAGTAAAGAATAGTGCCTATTTATAAGGGTTCTTGTGAGATGAAGAACTCAGCACATCATTTTACTGATAATAGAATAAGAAGGCAGGTGAGTGCATCACTCTTGAGAGACTCAGACCAATTGCAAATAATACAGTCAGTAATGTATGATTTCTCACATCTTGAGAAGAACAGAGACAAAGGCAAAACTGATTAAAGTCAGGAATATAAGCCACATTAAACAAATTCGTATTGTAAGTCTTCAAGCAGCAAAGGCATCTAGTAGCAGAGTATGTAACTAACTCCTCAAGCTAATATCAAGCAATGAAAAATAGTCTATATATAGAAAGCTTGCTGTATTATAAAGAATTCAGTCTATTTATTAACTGGCAAAAAATAGTGTGAAGGCAGGCAGAGGCATCTCTTCCAAGCAAGTCAGGCTGATTGCAACATTGTAGCCGGTAGTGCGTGTATATTTTCACACAGCTGACAGGAAGTGAAATGAAGGCAAATCAAATTATAGAAAGGAATGTGGGGCTCCATTTAGCTAATTCACGCTGTCAAACAGAAGAAAATGATTTTCAAAACCAACCGGAATGTTCCAGAGTCCTAAATCACCTCAGAAGCGTCTGCGCGCGCTTCACTGAGCAGCTCTCTGTTCGTCTCTGAGGCTCCGAAGGAAGGTCGATAAAACCTGTAACTGGAAACCTCTTCAGTGACAGAAAATATATCATTGTGACCCCCAGTCCTTCCGCAGCACAGGCAGCCTGTTTACATGGGCTCACAGGACCTCACAAAGCACTCGTCGCAGCCCCGGGCTCCCCACGGCACGGAGCTCTGATTTCAAGCGGCCATCTTGTCGCGCGGCCGGATGTGCAACCCCCTCTCTTTTTCTTGACCCCCCACTTGATGGATCACCCCAAAGCTACTAAGGAATGAGCTGAGATGGATGAGCCTTTGTTGGAAACGTTTGTTAAAATCAGTCGAATGGCAGCAAAGATTTAGCAAACTAAAAAATCAGTTTCCTATGGAAATCTGGGCCTAACATTAACTACATGAAATTTTTTTTTTTTTTAATTCTATCTAATTTAATATCCCAAACACATGGCTTTAAAGTCAATACTCATCAGAAAAAGGTATTCTTACCATAATTTAGGAGATCTTCTCTTCAAAAATATTTTAATATGATATTTTCGTCATTACATTATAAGTATAGAAACACAGGGGCCTATTTATGAGAATGTCACGCAGTGCAGCACAGCAAGTCACCTTGCTGCGCTGCACTGCGTGACAAGGAAAGGGCAGGACTGTGCCCTATTTAAGGCAATATGGTGCATTACTGCCTTTTCCCCTGTGTTGGTGCTCTTTTGGCAGCCTAGTGCCAACGCAGACAGCCTTGCACCATGGTGCAAGGGTGCCTGCATTGTATGCAGGATTGTTTTTGTACAGGAAGGGATGCCTTCCTGCACAAAAACAATCCTGAGAGGCATGCTCCATTTTCTATGTGTGCTGCATTATGCAGCACACATAGAAAGAGAAGTAACGCCTCACCTGAAAAGGCGTATCTTTTTGGCACATTCTCAGGTCTACCAGTTCTGGTAAATCTGGGAATGCTCATGTAAGTGGAGGGTAGCTGTTCCTATCAAAAGAGAGAGAGGAAGTAAAGTGTAGATGGAAAACTTAGTGATTAAGGGTGTCTTCCTTATTGGAAGATTGAGCCCTCATACACCCAAGTCGGTGTCATGTTTCCGCATAGGGCTTAGCTCCTCGTGGGGCCAGCGCTGCAAAACTCCACGAGCCCCGCAATAGGGCCTCTTGGTGGAGACCTTGTTTTTAAGACGTAAGGATGAGTGAGTGTCTGTGGAGGTAGGGTGGTGTATTGAGTGAAAAATGGTGTCTTAAAACTACCTAAGGGGTACCATCAGGTTCTTTAATCTATGATCCTCTTGGCAGGGTTAAAAACAAGAGTGTAAAGATGGTCAATGGGGTATAATGGGTTGTGCCAATTTCTCAGTGTGTGATTAAATGGTCAACATGTTTCACACCTATATAGTCCAGGAGGGATCTGTGGCGTTTCTTCAGGACCGAATGAAGTTAGTGAGTAATCCCTATACTACACCTGAGTGGGTTGTGTTTACTTAAAAAAACAGAGAGCAATGATCTTCGGGGATATCTCAGGTAATCTGTACCTGCATGTGAAGTCCCTAATGAGATCTCAATATCGAACCTACACAGAGTGAGAAGAGAAATTATACAATATTGTGAGAGTCACATGAATGCAGTACATATGGTAAGTAACTTCCTGAAAACCTCCTAAGAAATAAAGGTAAGAATTCATAGTCATATTTCTTATGCTGTAAAACTGCATCTAAAACTTGCTAGGTGTGCAATCTTAACTCCTTTCTGATCAGTGAAAATAGAGTGCACACGTATCTGGCAAGTGAAATGAAGGTGGTGTACAGACATTATCAAACCAAGACAAACAGCTGTCATCGAGAGGTTTCTACACACTGATGCTTTTGCCCAGCAGCTGACTGATATCTCTGTGAAGGGTGTCCAGCTTAAGAGCAAGAAGGGGTCCTACACTCTTTCCCATCAGGTAACGGGGTGGATCATGGATCATCCAGTATGGGGATTCTTAGCAGAACATACACATACACCCTAGACACATAGGTTAGGGAACGCATAGTAGGAGGACACCTGATTGTTATAATGCTTCATATGTTTGCATATATATGTTGTTTCAACAAGATGGTGGAACTTTTTATTTTTTTCACTGTCATGATACTTCTCATAACTTTCATCTGCTTCAGTCTATTGATCATTGCAACACAGATATTCCAAACAAGAATCACACTTGTTCAAAAAACATTGGAAACATCCCTCTGTGTATTCTTTGTATATTTCTCTGAGCAAAGGAGAGCACGAGTGTCTAAGCGAAAGGTTCTCGATCTGTCACCACGATTCCTGTGGGATTGGGGTTGTCATGTTCAGTGGCTGTCAGAACTGTTTGCTCCCTGTCTAGGTTTAGGGCATCTTTTGGTGGCACTGTGATCTATCTGGTCTATGGGAAAACATATCCTGAGGTTGTGCACAGAATCAGTCTGGCACAAGCCCAACCTTTATGTCATCCACACTGATTAGTGGAAACTAATGTTGGTTAAGTTTCAGAAAACATTTTCTTTTTTAGGGGTGTGCCTTTACATTTATACATTTTATTTTAAGTGGAGCTCCGGAAGCTGGCTCCCAATCAGGGTGACTACTTTTTTTTTTGAGGAGACGATGGGTGTTTATTCATGGGTTACCTTTATTCTTTCTTATGAGTAATCAGTTCTCCCCCCTCACCATGACAGGAGAGAATATATTTTGTTAAGGGGTGGTTTTTGTAGCTTGTGGATGGTCTAGGCTCTTTAACTAATGTTTTATGGGTGTTGCTAGATGTCTATTATCCAACCTTCCCTAGTGAGGGCGTGCCTTTTGACCTACACGTGTGTGGGGTGATGTAAGAAGAGGGGGCATGCCATGATTAGGTCTTGTGAGCGATCGCAGCATGCTCTGGGGTCACGTCTACCCCTCTAGTCCCAACATGCGGCATGCAGTAGGACCATTCCTAATGGCGCCTGGTGTCTTGACTATGCCCTTTTTCTAGAGGGTTCTTTTTGGCCCAGCTTTGGAGTTCTTTTAGCTGGCATCTTGGGCGTTTCCCTAGTTTCTCATGTGCTTTGGTCATTTCCATTGTTGTGTATCCAAGGGGGTTGGAGAGCTGTTCCGCGGCTTCATGTGTTTCTGATGTGACAGTGTCTAAGATTGGCCTTATTTGCTTTCCTAGACGGTATGTGTAAGGCCTTGTATGATGTCAGTTTCATCGCTAGGCCAGATACGACGGTGAGCCAATTTCTGAGTACCTCGCACGGAGCAGTAATGGATTTTTTGCGGACTCTCTCCTTCCCGGACCCCCTTATCCCTTCAACTAAGTACTATCCAGGGCTTCTTTGGGCTTGCTGTTACCAACTGTGGCCAGGGACTTCCAACCGGCAACACACCACCTTCGTTGTTTTGGAAGGACATGACTCAACGAGCAGACTTTGGGTGTTTGGAGAACTTTGAGGGAAAGGAGGAGGCAGAATGTTGCTAAATGGAGAGTCCGCTGCGAGGCCAGAACTTCGCCTGATACAGGTCATAAACTGAGATGACCGATGTTCAGGTGAACTGCCCTACTGACTTGGCGCCATGTGGTGGGTTGTGATTGGTCTTATGCATGCTGTGGACATTATGGGGTCTACATCATCCCAACTGTGCGGGACACCTGGCTTCCGACACTGGAACATTGCCTCATTTTGGAACTGAGAAAGGGCCTCCATTGGCCTGGAGGCTGTTGGCTTCGGTTGGAAGCACACACCATGAAGGAATTCTGGTCCCTGACCAGCGTTTCAAGAGCGGGTCCGTTTGATCAGGTCATTGGAACCCTTCCCTATTGGACTTGGGTGAGGGGACCTGTGTCCCTGCTTTTAAGGAGTTGAACAGGAGCCGCTCTGCCCCCTTGTCAGACTGTCTTCACCCCGGGCGTGGCTAGCCAACCCCGCATTGGGGGATCAGCAGCAGAGAGGGGCCTAGGCTCCTGTGGGCACCCGACTGACAGACTCTAGTGTGGATTCTCGATCGACTCAATGAACAGGAGCCCTGTTTTTCCTGAACGCAAGTAAAGAATTAGAATTCCTAATGTTGTCTTACTAGTCTTTATTTTGAAATGTGTTTTGAGGTGTGCGTGAAGTGTATGTTCTGCAGTGGGGGTTTGAACTTACTGCGTAAGTGGATTTTGCAATTGTGTAAAGGCATTGCATTTCCAGTTACCCATCCCTGCTGCAGTCCCAGTTGGACTGGGGTCCCTGTCTGCTGCTGATGTTACCACATATTTGACCAACCACCTGCTCCCTGCTGCGGTTGTGCTGTGGCTGTCTGCCCTTCATGCGGCTGTGCGTACGGTGCATTCGGGTTACCTTTGGCTTCGTTTTGAGGATGGGGATTTTGCGGGTACTGGCTCAGATTTATCGATCTCTGCTCGTGATATGCTTTTAAGTGGCATCGGTCGGCCACATGGCCCAACTGGTGGCAATAATAACATTCTCTGAGGTCCGGCTGCTGCCAGCCTCCCTGAATTCCGCTGCTATAACTGGGTTGAAACCCACTGGGGTTTTGCGGTGGAACTTCCTTCAAGACAGGTGCCATTTGTATGTGGGAAGCCAACACCGCCCCCTCGAGGGCGGTCTTTTTCAATTTGTGTTGGACCAACTTGGCGATGTCTCTCTAGGCTTGCTCCTGTTTTTTCCTGGTGGGCTACTGTGTGGGAGGCCCGTGTGGCTGCCTACCCATTCCAGACTCAGGGTCTCTCCCCAGGTGGTTGGTGGGGACACTTCCTTTGGGTGGTTTTCTATTTGCTCTATGTGCTGAATTTCCGATGGTGGTTTTGGGCCTAGGTACTGCATTCAGCAGCAGGAAGGGGGCTTGAGGCATGGGGAACGTACCACATAGTGTCAGGCAACCACGTTTGCACCCCCTCTTTACATGTAGAGGTCGTATGGTGGCGAAAGGGGCTAAGCTAAGTCATCTCAAAGGTATATGTACTCTGGCTGCTAACTCCATTGCCCCTATTCACCTTGGCCCTGCTTCCCAGCCAGGCTTGGGAGACCCAGCAGGCATGCGTATGTCATGGTCCCAACTCCCTTCCTCCCTGCATACCCTGTCGGTTATCAAGGTTCTCTTGCTTTTGGTTGCATCAACTAGGAAGTGGTTTGTGTGGCATCCTCATTGCCAGGCTAACCCGTATCGTTCGAAGAAATTTCCTGTATATTCCCGGACTGCCTCAGTGAGGGGGTCTGATTGGCCGGGACTGTCCTTGCCTGTGAACATGCAGTATGGGAATGCTTTATTGGTCTGCATTCTAGGGAAGAAGCTCCAAGGAAGGAGCAGGATATAGTTCAGTTGTCAGCAAAATGGATTAACATTTCTTGCTTGGTTTTTAAGTCTCATCCTAAGATATTAATGAGGGCTGAGAGAAGGTATAGCAACTGTTCCCTCATCCTACTCCCCCTATCTCCAGCATGAGAGGGGTTCTAAGATGAGGATACCTGCCACTGTTCAAAGGACTCCTTGTATAGTTGCATTGTGTCTTGATATGGAGACTGTCCCTTCCCATAGGCATGGCCTCGTCGCCCCTGTGTCCACCAGAAAATTGCATGGTGTCTTGTTCACAAGCACCATGACCATGGAGTCTTCCTCTAATCGGCCTGGGGTGGACAGTAGAATGTGTGTGCTCTTGGGTGTTTTGCCGGTTTCTGGCATAGGCTCCCTATTTTTCCCCTTGGTCTGCTGGGCCGACCCTGTAGCTTCACTCTTGTGGTCGGATCGCGGAGAACTGGGGCCCTCCGCCTCACTTTCACTAGTTGTATCACTTCCACTACTGATATGAATCTCCTGGTCTCCCTTATCTGGGTCTAGTAGTTTGTTGTATGGTCAGGGGCCCTCCTGCTCCTTCGACCGGTGCATTGGTATAACCTGATGAGGGGATGGCAGGCATCGGAGAGTGCACCTCCATTCCTACATATGGTGGGGAAGGCGTGGATGCCTTAGTTGTAGGCTCTAGGATAGGATTGTCAGTCTGGGCCTCCATCTGGGCCACCCTAAAGATGGCCCACAGTTCTAACAGTGCCTCTCTTCTGGTCTTCTTTGTCCTACGTATTTGGTTCAAAATTGTGTTCTCATGTGTTCAATTATGTTAGTGTTGAAGGTTCCCTCCAGGGGAACGCGTTTGCCTTATAGTGTGTGTGCCATTTGTGGCAATACTTGCTACGTTTTTTCTTATCTGTATGGGGAACCTAGTTTGCATGTGCGTTAGCAGCGACTCCATGATAGCTGGGAACTTTTTAAGGGACTGACACGCTCTGGCTTCTCGGCTTCAAACAATATTAGATTCTACTTTGATCAATGGGGAAATAAATAAATAAATATCAAATCATAATATAAAAAATAATACTGAAAATGTCCATACAAAAGACTCATTAACACCGTTAAGTCAGAGGGATGTGATGGCAAGTGATATCCTCTTCAGCTGATGCAGAAAGTTGCGTACAAGCGGAGCAATCCCTAGCATCCATAGCGTCAATGTACCCATAAAGCAATTTGTATTAAATATTTGAAGAAGGATCTCCTCTAGAAGCATTTATGTATAATTCTCTCTCAACGAATTAGTGCATTCTATCATCATTAAAAAGTGGGGTCTTAAGGGTAAGTATAGCCTTAGTCTTCTCTAAACTAGGTGAAGTGGGTAAGTGTAATACCAGAATCAACACATTTGCAGTTATCAACACACCTGCTATCATGTACCTACGTCTATTTGTGTGACTATCATTACTATTATTCGGACCTATAACTTTTCTGAACTCAGACAGTTTATGTGAAAAGCAGCAACAGCAAAAGTCTTTTTTGTTAGGTTTCCAACTGTGCAAATAGAAAACAATGTCCATGCAGTTGAAATGCAATTATAGTATTTACAAGGTCTTTCTGAGCCTTCTTAGCCCTACTCTGTGTTTTTCTAAGTTTTCTAAGTTTTTCCTATGCTCCTTCAGCAGTCTCGGGTCTAGGTACTCTTATAAATTCTTTTAGCAACATCTATTTGCAATATCTCTGTTCAAAAGCGCATTTCAAAGTTCAATCTAGAAATCAATTTAAGGGCAATTCAAGTAAATCTGTTCTGTGGCAAAACAAAGTCAAAACACAGTTTGGGCCACAATTATGTATTCACTGTGGTTCAGCTGGATTGCACTTTGACTCTCCAAGTACCAAAACTCTTTTGCTTGGGCATTCACTGCAAGGTATGTTCATTCAGGTGAAGAATACCTCCAACAGGGTACACTTGATCTATTTGATCCCCTTACTTCTGGCCCTTCATCATCACTGCCAATTGGGCCAGATTCCTCAGTATTTTCTGGGATAGTGTGTGGCACACACACTCCAGGCAAACTTTGTCTTCTTCCCTCCTGTCCTCTTGGCCACTAGTCTCCAGGCACTACTCACGTTTCTGCAGCACTGGGCCCTTCACCCGGGTCTGATTCTGACGCAACACTACAAGATGTAACCCTCTTGTTCTCACTTCAACTGTTGACTCATTCAGACCCTCTCTCAGGCCAAACATGTGCTGCCATAGACTCTTGCTGGTCCCCAACATCTTGACTAACCAGCTCCCTTTATCTCATTGTAACCACCGGCACTTCAGAGAAAGGTGCTGTTACATCATCAAGGTGACACAGGAGTCTGCAAGTATGTGCGGTGTGCACCCAGTTGAGAAGACCTCCGCACTTCACAGCTGTTGAACTGACCAAGATGACTTGGTAAGGTCCTCACCACCGAGGCTCCAAACATGTTTTGCGCACTTGCATCTTCCCTACAACCCAGCCACCAATACTGAGGTCATGGCACTGCTCCTGATGAGGCAGGGCTGTAGCCTCTCCAACCTGATGAGACACAGAATGCACATCAGCCAGTCCTTTGCAGTAATCAAGAACCATGTAATCTGTAATGTTCACAAGCGCATTCACAGGCACAGCTGGCAATCTCATGGCTCTGCCCATGATTATCTCATGGGGAGATAATCCTGTCCTCCTATCAGGAGTACTCCGAAGACTCATCAACACAAAGGACAACCCATCAGACCACTTTAGAGATGTTGAAGCACACACTTTAGCAAGTCTGGATTTCAGCATCCCATTTACTTGCTCCACAATGCCTGAAGCCTCAGGTCGGCAACTGCAATGCAGCCTCTGCTCCACTTGCAATGCTGCACACAACATCTTCAGGATCTCAATATTAAAATGAGTTCCTCATTCTGATTCGACCCAACACAAGAAGATGCACACAATCACCAGGACATGTCTCAGCCCATTACACAGAGGCATCTCAATAAAGGCCAGTTGCATCCTACTGAAGGGACCTCCTGATCTCCCAATATGACTCAGCGTCACACCAGTTGTTCTTCCTATATTCATCTGCTGACACACAACACACCTATGACACAATCCTTCAGCCATCAGTGTGAACCTAGGATTGAACCACTTCTATATGGGAGTGGCCAGGTTGACAATAAAGCATTCAAAAGATCATCATTAGAACCACTATGACAGGCCTCATCCTCACTCTCTCCATTTTCTGTCTTTTTCCCTTTTTTCTTTTTCTTTTTTTTCTTCTCTCCCTTTCCTGTCTCTTTCTCTTTACTTGTTAATGTGGGGTACAGTCTAGCTCCTTCTATCATATTGGTACTCCACCTCTTTTGTTCCACATCCCATCTAGCATCAGCATAAGTGCGCACTGCCTGTCTGGCTCTTCTCTGAACCATTTATCATCAGCATAAGTATGCACTGCCTGTCTGGCTCTTCTCTGAACATTTTCCTTCTGCCTATCCTGAGCTGCTCACTCCCAAGCATTAAGTGCTTCCTACTGTGCGGGTCTAGGATGCAGTTTCATTTCATATAGGACTCTCCTCAGATTTTCAATGATTCCCAATTTAAATGTGCCATAGCATGGAAGCATCAATGCACCTTCTTTCTCAGTGTTCTTATGCCATTGGTAAAACCAAATACATGCATGGATTCCTATATTTATAGTCATATAATGACCTAGCGTATCCTCAGGTAGTGCCTCTTCTCCCTCATGAACAGATATCTTTACATCTCCCCTAAACATGTCTCGTACCACTTTAAAGAATTTCATTTTTCAACAGTAAATTAAGAATTAAAATAAATCTTTTTGTTTCAAAACAGGAAATAATATCTTTATCCATGTTTCTCATTCAGCGACAACAACCAATGCAAGCACGGCACTCTATGACGTAGACAACCAACCTCAGCGCAGTTTTACACTAACCAGCCAAGTCCAGCGCAGCATACTGTCACACCAATCTCACTCCTTACAGAGGGTCACCCTCCTTTACAATTCTTCACAAATGCGTCTTGTTAGCAATTTCTTACAAAAGCAATTGCAAGCAATTTCAACAACTAACTTTGGCTGCTCCTCTAAAAAAGATAAAGTATTCATACACACAAGAAACAGTCCAGAATAATACTTTCTGACCTACCCTGATGCACTCTAAAATGAAACCTCAACCAGTGGGGTCTCACTCGGATTGATACAGTTCCTCCCTGTGCACTGAGACTCACTATACCAACCACACCTCACAATGATACAAAGAGTAAGTCCCTATCTCAATTGTGCTGTCAATGACATCTCACAACTAGCACAACAACATAGCAGGCAACTATAATACATTGTATTCTACACTTTTATTCCTGGAATCCTAGGCCATATAACCACTTCAACTTCCCTGGATTAAGTGCCACATTCAGACAACACCTTAAACATCTCCACAGAACACCACAAAATCACTGCAAAACACCGCAAGCTAAGCATAAACAATTGCAGCGTGCAGCCCTATTAATACTTATACCTCAGCTGTTACAACTCAGTCCACCGCACAAACCATGGGCATTGTCGTATGGCTCATATTATCTCAGTAAAAACTGTGAGTTTGTTGGTGACCATAAACATCAAAACTGTGCAAGATTGATTCTACCCACACCATCAGGATATGTTGGCCTTAGTCCTGTTAGCTTACCATGCACCATCTGTACCCCTAACCACAGTCAGATAACAGGTGGTATGTGCAACCTCAGAACATCAGAACATGACAACCCTTAATCACCAAGGAAATCATGGAAAAAGATCTAGAACCATTTAGTTTGGTAACTCATGCATACCCAAAGAGATACACAAGAAATCCACAACGTGGCGTTTCAACATTTATTGAATCATGATTCTTGGGTAAAATTTGTGTGCTGCAATAATCAATACAAAGAAATAAAACAGTGTGTTCAGCATCACGAGAATGGTGACGAAGATAAACAATTCAACCATTGTGCTGGTACATAGGATATATGCTCGCATATAAGTACTGTTATATTTTGTACTCCTACCTAGTGCTACCTATCTAATGTGTCTCGGGTGGGTGAATCTGCCAGAATCCCCATAGGGTGATCTAACTTCCCCGTTACCTATGGGTAAGTGTCATTAGGGAGCCTGTCTTGGTGGAGAGCTCCATCCCTTGCAGGAGGTAATCATGAATCAGCTGGGCTGGAATTCTGGCATGGGGGTGACCTCAGCAGTGCAAAACACACAAGAAGATGGACGGAATGTTGCACATTGGCAAACATTCACCCCCAGTCACAGATCTGGGTTTAATCCATCGTTATTTTGCTTCACCACGCCACCCCAGTTCAGACATAGCCATATGCAAATCAGTCTTGACCTTGTGCCTCATGGGAACAGTCCAGACCGAACTGCCAAGCCATGTCTTCCCTGGACCGGAATCAAGCATCCTAGGACCGTTTTCAGGCTTTCAGCCCTCATCAGCCAGGATAGCTTGACTCCAGTGGCGTAGTGAGCACGGGACCCACGTCTGGGCATACCCTTCCCACTTAGGCGAAATGCAAAACACACAAGAAGATGGACGGAATGTTGCACATTGGCAAACATTCACCCCCAGTCACAGATCTGGGTTTAATCCATCGTTATTTTGCTTCACCACGCCACCCCAGTTCAGACATAGCCATATGCAAATCAGTCTTGACCCTGTGCCTCATGGGAACAGTCCAGACCGAACTGCCAAGCCATGTCTTCCCTGGACCAGAATCAAGCATCCTAGGACCGGTTTCGGGCTTTCAGCCCTCATCAGCCAGGATAGCTTGACTCCAGTGCCGTAGTGAGCACGGGACCCACGTCTGGGCATACCCTTCCCACTTAGGGCGAAATGAGGGTGACCTCAGCAGTGTCAGCGAAATGTTCCTCTGTTTTAACAAAGGAATGATGTTGTTTATATAATACATTGCACTTATGTATTCACGTTGGAGCCCCAATCACACAGCTATTGTTGATTCTTTAGTGAAATATTTCGTGATAACTCAGTCGCCGGGCAGACTATAACAACAGTATCTTGCATAGTGGACCTAGGCCTTGTGCAGAATGTTCAAGGCGCTTTATACTATGCCTATGAAAAAGTGTAAATGTAAGGAAAGCCATGCTATGGTGACCTCTGAGTTGGACTATGCCGACAGTCTGTACGTAGGGCTGCCTACCTACCTGATAAATCGACTACAGATGGTACAGAATGCGGCAGCAAGATTAATACAATGGGTCCCTTGCCGCCATCATATTTCCCCTCATATCAGATAACTTCACTGGCTCCCAGTAGCTAAAAGGATGGAGTTCAAGGCTTTGACCTTGGCCTTTTGAGCCATCCATGACAGGGGCCCTGGCTACCTTAGGTGTAGGCTATGTCCATATCAACAGAAAGGCACCTTGAGATCCAACTTCAAACACCTGCTTTGTGTTCTTTGCTATGCCACGACTCTGAATGGGAGGGACGTCTTTCATGGTCAGGCCCGCCAGGCTTTGGAAATCTATGCCCCCTGTATGCGCCTGATTGAGTCAGAACAAGAGTTTAGGAAGACCTTAAAAACTCAGCTCTTTAGTCTATGTTAGCTCCATTGTTTGGCCAGATCACTGCTTGTAATAATCCCTTAGCACCGGGACACCTCTGTTTGAGGTAGCTGTCGCGCTCTATAAATGCCTATTATTATTATTTCAGAGAATATTGTCCTGCACAGGCACTCAAACAAATGTGTGTCAAATCTCAGCGTTTAAGAAAAGATGTCAACTTTAAAACTTGAGCAAGTAAGATGGTGGTGTACCTACTCGGGCCTAAATGTGACCACATGACCGCTTTAGGGGGTTTGGACTGGGTTTGGGCAATTTCTAAACGGGATACCCTAACTCTCTCACTTCAGTGAATAACCATCCGACAATGCTACCAGTTGATCCAGTGCTGGGCCGCCCTCTTAACATTGGTCATCCAATGGGTCTTTCTATGCGACTTAGAAGTGATGGGATTTTGCTCTTGGTCAAACACATATAATTAACAGTGTAACCCATTTGGCTACACAAAAGAACCAGCAAACTGTAAATAAACTCAAGTAGTTTTATTGCAAGTTAGCAGTCAGGTTGATGTAAATCAATCTTAATACCATGCTGTAAAGGTACTGAATGACAACTGGATAGCCAAACCTCCTGAAGAACTTCAGGCACATCAGTATGTGACAAACAAGAAGTTCAATCACAGAAATACAAAGAATTAACAGCAGAATCTGATGCTCAGACAAGAGTCTTCGATCTTCTCTCCTAAACATTAGTAATATCTGAAGTCCTCAAATCTAGAGTTTAAAGCTAATAAAGGAAAATAATCTAAAGGAGTCTGAAAGGTCAGTGAATGTGAAAAAGAGAACAATTGTGGAAGTATGCAGAATGGTGTCAGCATTTCAGAAACTCGGTCAAGAGGCTTCTAGGGATAGGGAAGTAACTGTTAGCCTAAGCTACACTCAGCAAAGAATCAAAGGTGGAAGCATAGAGGTCTGTACCTCTCAAAGTCCAAGGAAAAGTGGCCAACATCAACGTGTGAGAACACCAGTGCTTAATTTTAGCTGGTTGTTTCCAGTGCTCACCACTGGCACTTAATCATCAACACCAGTGCTCTTCATGAGCACCAGTTAACGGCACATTTATTTACGGGGAGATTAATTAATTTGCCCAGAATCACAGGATTTTGAGCAGACGCTGAGACTTGAACCTGGTTTCCCAGCTCCGAAGTCTGCAGCTCTGGCCATTACTCCACATCCTCTTCCAACTTTTATGGTTGGTAGTTGGTTCTGTTTTAGGTGGCGCAAACAGGAGAAATGGGCAGGTGGAAGCTGCCTCTTGACGAGAGCCCCATCACTTATTGTTTTACAAATTAACCACTGGAGAACACTAGTTTTAAAAAACAAAGAATCATCTGGGTAACATCCATTGATCACACCATCATGGGCTCCATTGTCCTTTTCATTTTCACGTTGTGAGCTGCAACATTAGCAGACTCTCCCAGGCCAGTCCTGAGAATGGCATCACCCTTGGTCACCTGTGATACTTCGATATAGTACTGCAGTTAACCCTCTGGCTCTCCATGTTCTTTATCAAGGTCTTCTTCTCAGGCTCTCAATCGCTAGTACAGAGATACATCTATTCGCGCACTAACAAACCATGTGAACATACCTGCAAGGAAACAACAACAGGCAGAAATGGAAAAACTGTATTGTTAAGTTAATACACTGGGCAGTTTAAGTTCAGGATCTTTATTCCACCAACAGCAGACACAACCTTCTTGCTTCTCCTTACAAATCCTGCCCACTGGCTGCCCCCAACATACCACCAGTTACTATGGTATTGGAGCATCACTGATGGAACACTAGATCATTGATATTCTGAGAGCAAGCCACAACAAATGCCCCCCTTATAGAAAATAAGTATAACCCCTATTATACAAAACAGGTAAAACAAAAATGAATAACAATATGGAAAGAAAAGAACAACTAGAGCAACAACAACGACAATAAAAAAAAAAAAAAATGAGAATTAAAACAAATATATGCATGGGAGAACTTATACTACACTTATACTATACAATAAACTAAAAGATGCAAATGCATGAAATCATCCTATAATACTATGAAATACCAGATTGCAATAGATACAGCATTGATTTACCAGCTTGCAATAGATACAGCATTGATTTGAAATTGCAACACATAAAGCAGCTCTGGTTTACCATCTCTACCATTTACCACCCAAGTAAGAATCTATCAGGTAGGGTGGGGATTTCTAGAACGGAGAGTGCAATGGTACCGTTCATGTGATGTGTTAAAATGTTCACTCACCTTCTACTTCCATCGCACCTTGCCAACTTGGACATACTCCATACACCACTGTCACACAAAAGCACTACATTCAACTTCACATGGACGATGCGTTTGGGACCCCATTATTTTGATTTCCCCTTAGGTGAGCATCCTGGTTTCTTTATAAAAACATAATCACCTATATGCCAAGCTTGTATTTTGCCTGGAGTCTCTGCACCACACCGGAATCTACCACCTTCATTCACTCCTCACAGTTAACCCAGGCTGGATTGAGTTTGGACCCAGCAAGCCTTCTTATCAAACATTGGAAAGGTGAAAGTATGGTCACAATACTGGGTGCATTGCGTTGTGTCCACAATTGTTCCCTGAGCGCAGACCTGAGTAGAACTGAGTAGAACTTTTCTTTCTACCGCTATCTGAGTAAATGCCCTAACCAGTCTGTTCATGCTCTCAACCAGGCTGTTGGCCTGCTGTGAGTGCAAAGCAATGTGTAAGTGTTTGATGGCTAACTCCTCCAAGAACTCCCTCATCTCCCTCATCTCACTGGAGATGAACTGAAACCCATTGTCAGTGACAATGGTTTTAGGGATCCCTTCTGAAGCAAACACATCCCTTAAAAATTCCAAAATACTTCTGGTCCTCACAGTACTTATACAACAAGCTGAAACCCATTTTGAAGGGTAGTCCAGCAACACCAGAACAAACCTTTCTCCTTGAGACAACAAGTCAAAAGGACCAACAATGTCCAATTCCAAATTAAGCCAAGGTTCCTCCGGGACAACTACTGCTGACAATGGAGCAGTTCTGGTTATCTTAGATTTGTCATTTGCCGCACACAGGATGCAATCCCTCACTACATTGACTTTTTCCCCCCTCACCACCTGTAGTCCCACCCCTCTTCCCCTTGAACCTCCACCCCCCCTCCCAAACTCTGGCTGGAAGAGTCATCCCTAAACCTGACTGTCAGAGCCAACAGCCCTGGGAGCTTCCGCCTGCCCATGTTCCCCACCATACCTACTACCTGACAGTACCCACGCCACAATTCCCATTGTCACCACCCTCCTCCAACACATCATCCAAAAAGAAAAGAAAAGAAAAAAGAAGAAGGTAAAGAAAGAGAAAAAGGGGGGAAGAGGAGTTCTAATTAACGGAAGAAGAAACTATAGAAGAAACCCCCTCCCCAAGAACTCTCACAACGCCTAAGAAATTGGCAATTTGACTCATTTGTACATGGCTTCACCCCCTTATTTTAGACAAAATCTGAACTACTTCCTGCTCTGTAGAGCCGAACCATCTTTGACCCCCTCAGACAATTTTCAGCCTAGCTGGCTCCTGCAAAAAAACGTGTGCTCTGGCAGCCTTTAATGGGTCTATAAGTTGTCGTATTTTCCGCTGCCTATCCATTGTAGGATTGCAGAAGTCACAGCAAGCTATTATTGTCGTCAAGTCAACTAAAACTGGAGCTGTTGGTCAAGCTATAATATAAATAGCTTGCCCCAATAGAAAGTTACCAATGTATTTCAATACCGGACATGCATTTGCCCCTACACTAAGATCAGAAATGTTTGACTTAGAAGAGCGATTAATGGGGAGTCTGTATGCTCTCTGTATTTGTGAGTCCATATCCCAATCTGACAACTCCAGAAAGTGTACCAACTATACGCAAGTTGTTTCACCTCAGTCGATTTCCCAAATCTTCGATCTTAGACTGCGCAAAGTCCAGGTATCTATTGATCCAGCGGGTTACTAGCAACAAGCATTCATACACAAAATACTCACTTTGGGCCCATACATTCATACTACGCTAGCAATTTCCGCTGGTGGGCCAGTTGGTACCCTTTATCAAATCCCTGCTACCAATTACCTTCTGATTGAAGAGTAATGACTTACCAATGAATCCTTTGCTAATTGGGAAATTTAAAATGAGTGACATTCCATACAATTCATAATTTCTAAATAATCACAGAGTCAAGAAGTTTTAAAATTGTTTATCTAAAGTTTTAGCAGAGTAAATTACAAAGCCATATAGTACTTGAATCAAACCTCAAGGAGGGAGCACAACAATGATTTATCGATTAATGACGGTCCTTAGGAAAAGAGAAGATAGAGACAGCTGCGCAACTAAGGTTTGCATTTATATTTACCTAAGTGCGAGAACCAAACCCCTTGGCCAAGGAGTTGGAAAGATAGGACCCTGAAGGATGAAGAGCAAAGACTCCTCCCGGATCAGGACAGGACCGGTGACCTCTCTACCCATGACGCCTGCGTCGTTCCCCTCTCTGGTACTTCGCTTCTCCTCGATTCTCCCGTTTCTTCCTTCTAATGGATTCCGCCGCCCCCACCTCAGGACCTCTCTGGACAGCGGTTCAGTCTGCAATCGATCAGCTCGTATGTCTGGTTCCAGAGCATTCTCTTCTAATGCTAATTGCTATTGCTATATCTATTATACCCTTCTACGCCCATGTACCTCCCCTTAATGTTGCTAACTTATGGGGCCACTACTTCTGATTGGACAGGGACAGGGGGTTGATCCTCACACCATATTGATTTTAATCCTTTTTCTTAAAGCTCTTTGTTTTAGAATACCGCCCCGTGCTTTATTTCCCACCCGTCTCATGACAAAGTTTGTGCCTTTTCATGTACAATGTTACAATTTTATGAGGACATTCATGAATATGACAATATAGGCCATCAGGTCGCGGCCTTGGACGACGTCCAGGTTGACTTCATCCTTTCCGCTCTGGGCAGTCTTTCAAGGAGCATGCGCAGAACCCACGTCATTCGAGTTTTCAGTTCACCAACCCCAGGCCCAACATTTACGAACTAATAAAGTCAAAGAAGAAAATATTAAACTCACAAATAAAATGTTTCACTGTATACGCACTCTGTCTATTCTATTCCCATTTACTTATAAACTTATCCCCGCATTAATAGCGTTAGAATATCACAGTTTAAACAAAACATAAGAGCAAGCTGTAGCATGTGAGAACATATAGCAGCCATTTTAAATCATACTGCGCAGAAGCAAGAATTTTCCCACCAAGCAAAGAAAGACGTCACACCACGTGATATGGTTGAGACATGCGCAGTAAAGTTCCCGCGTTTTAGCGGCCATTTTAGAATAGACAAGCGTTACTTGTTAGTAAAAACACATAAGCAAGCTTCCTTGCTATTTATATTCGTGTGTGCAATGGTTAGTATAAACAATACAATTTAATACATTAATACTTTAAGAGGATTGCATCCGAGCAAGTCTCATTTGTGAGTCCTTGCTCCATCAATCCCCTCTCTGATGGCGTTTCTGAGCCATCAAAATACTACCCACAACCAGATGCCAACTTTTAGCATATTATGGTTTCATTTTCATTTTTACACTTTCTACTTTTCACATCTCCTTTCAGTTTCTTGTATAATTCACTTCTTAAATCTTCAAGTTCAATCTCATCAAACTTTCTCTTCTTTCCTTTTTCTGTCACATTATATGATTCCTTCCTTCTACAACATTTGCACCATATTATTATTGAAAATACTATTATTGCTAACCCTGCTAAGGGTACTAATATTTGACCTATAAGTCCTTTCCCTATATTAGCAAACCAGGTTCCAATTGACCTAATACTACTGGTCAATCTTTCCCATACACTATCAACTTCCAGTGGTTTTAGTTCCTTCTCAAGTTTAGTTATATTCTGTATATACGTTCCAATTTCTGCACTTTTATCAGGTATGTAAGTGCAACAGTGTTTTGTCTTCAATAATTTACAGACTCCGCCCTCTTTTGCCAATATAATATCAAGAGCAAGTCGATTTTGCATAACCATAGATCTAATCGCAACCATTTCCGCATTAATCATTAGAAATCCTCCAGCAGTGTCAGTTGATAAACGATCAACCACTGTAGATAATTTACATATTTTCCTTGAATTCAGAATTATTCCCACTGAAGGTATCAATGCACCAAATATATCACCTAAAATTTCTGAAAAACTAGCTCTTTTTCTACGTGTTAATTCACTAGTATTTTCATTGCTGCCAGTGTTTCTTTTCACGTGGTATATTTTTGGAAATACTATTCCAAAGTAGCAACTTCCTTACCACCGTGCAGGAAGCCTAAAGTAAGCCTTATTCCCACATACATAATAGATTCCAGTAAAAACTGAATCTGTTCCTCCTTTTAGTCCCCAACCTCCAAGAATTAAGAAATTTTGTTCACCTTCACTGGTACCAATGAAAACATTGTTATACTCTGTCTTTAACCTATGAAGACAAATTTTCCCTGTCTTTTCAAAATCCAGAGCCATAGCAGCTTGAGCCTTGCCAGGTGTGTAACTACCCTCTTTCTCAGCCCAAGGTGGTAAATGAGCCTTATGCTCAGAAGCTTTCTTTTGGAAATCCTGTCTTCTACTCTCCACTAAATTCAAAAACACCTTTTCTTCTTCATGTAAAGAACATGTTAGATTGCTTCTATGTGCATGTGTTATGTCTATTGATTTCATTGTTAAGAAAAATTCTCCCATAAATTGTGCATCTTTGCTACTAAGCACTGGATTCATATTCTTTCGAATCGGAACCTCAGAAAATATCACATCTATATTTGAATAATAATACTGAAGTCGCCCTGTTCTATAAAATAAACTAGTTAATACACTACATGATATGCCATAGGTTAATGGTAAGTGATGATACGTTAACCCTTCTGCTACTGATTCAGGTAATTTCATACAAACATAACAATTACTAACTTCCATAGTATCTACATATTGAAATAATAACTTTGTGAAAACATTTAAACTAGTGTCGTTATCTGTTACTTCATGATGTAATTCTGGTTCGTCTTCTGCCTTTAGTTCTACTCTATTGCCCTTTAAGTTACCTATTCTTTCCTTAGTTTCGTTGTTAATCTTTCTATCTATTATCATAAGATAAGGAATTGCTACGATCACAACTAACCACACTATAAGCATCACTACCAGGTTGCATATGCATATAGCACAACATCTTTTACAACCTTTCTGCTTTGGTCTCCCAGTAACTCTATCGTCAGTCATTTTTGACAAGGAAGATTGCTCTTCTTATCGTATTCTTCAAGTCTTTTCACGTTCTCAAGGTGGTTCTATTTCTTTTTCATAGGTCAGTTCTGCACTCGTTCCTTCGTCACCACTTTCACTTGATTCTGAACTTTCGTAATCTTCGAGAATAATATAAGTCCAATCAGGACCTTTAAATTTGTTATTCACAAGTTTCAGTCTTTTGCTTCTTCGTTTTTCACTTTTATTTCTTTGTTCTGTTTGACTTGTTACTTCATTCACTTGTTCTGGATCTCCACTTCTGGTTGTTATGTGGTATTTTACTCTTTTGATGACACTAGGCCAATGATCACCTTTTCTTGTTTTCTCTGTTTGTACTGTCTCTTTATTTCCTTCTTCAGAAATTCTTTTGTTTTCTAGTTGTGGCACACTCTCGTTTTCTTTTATTTCAGTTTCTTCTCCTTGTTCTTTTCCAGGTCTTACTGTTATTTCTTCTTCTATTTCACTGTGGATCTCTTGTAACTGTTCTTGTTCTTGATTTACGATTTCATTCTCGAAATTCTCAAGATCTTCTTCTTCTGTGTATTTTTCTTGATCTAACTGGTTCTGATCAGGGCTTATTGCACTTTGAACTTCTGCAGCCTGACCGGATTCTTCTAAACCTGTCTGTCCCTGCTCAAAGTCTGATTGTTCTTCTTTAATTTGAGCCCAGTTTCCTCTCCCTATCTGTTCCTGCTCAGGTTCTTGTGTTTGTTCTTCTTCTTCTTCCTGAGCTGCTTCTTCTTCACCTATCTGATCTTCTTCAATTTCTTCTAGATTTACTTGACTTCTTGTTCTGTAGTAGATCTCAGGTATTTCCACCACTGGTATCCAGTCCTGACTTGTGCTCGGTTGTTCTTCGTCAGCTTCCCTTGAATCTCGAACCTGAGATTCTTCAGCTGGGCAACCTTCAGCTTCCTCAGTAATTGATATTATCTGAGTATTTTCTTCTTCAGGATCTGGTACTCTTTTGGTGTGGCTTACATGAATCCAATTAGGAAATCCTGCACACTTCACTGCTGTGTTCGTAATCAGTATGACCTGACATGGTTCGCCCCACCTGGGTGATAGACACGTTTTTCTGGTGTGATTCTTCACTACCACCCAGTCTCCGGGACTCAGATCATGTTCTTGTTCAGGCTGTCTGGAAACTGCGTCTTCTCCAACCTGATGAGAGACAGAACGCACTAAGTCAGCCAGTCCTTTGCAATAATCCAGAACCATATCATCTGATATATTCAGCAGTTTATTCGTAGGTACATGTGATTGTCTCATTGCTCTTCCCATTATTATCTCATGCGGACTCAATCCGGTGTTTCTATCAGGAATGCTTCTGAGTCCCATTAAAACAAGAGGCAATGCGTCTGGCCAATCTAATGATGTTGAAGCACACATTTTTCCCAGTCTGGATTTTATCGTGCCATTCAATTGTTCCACCACTCCAGAAGCTTCTGGACGATATGCACAGTGTAACTTTTGTTCAATGTGGAATGCTTCACAGAGTATTTGAACCACTTCACTGTTAAAGTGTTTTCCTCTATCTGATTCCAAAGTTACTGGAAAACCAAATCTAGGTACTAGTTCGCGTAATAACAACTTTGCAACTGTAAGACTATCATTCCTTCTGGTAGGGTATGCCTCCACCCACTTGGAAAATAGACACACTATGACTAGTGCATATTTCAGCCCTCTACATGGTGGTAACTGAATGAAATCAAGTTGCAGTCTCATGAATGGGCCCTCTGCCTTTCCAATTTTCCCAAACCCAATCACTGTTTTTCTTCCTGGGTTATGCATTTGGCAAGTTAGACATCTCTGGCAAAGACTCTCTGCTACTGCCCTAAACTTTGGATTGAACCAATTTTGTCTAAAGAGCCTGATCATTGTATCTCTCCCTACATGTGTGTCTCCATGATACATCCTAGCCATTTGTGAAAGCAGACAATCAGGCATGACTGGTCTGCCGTCAGCACAAATCCATACATCATCCTCTGCTTTTTGAGTACATCCTGTTTTAATCCATATACTCTTTTCGCTCTCATCAGCATCATCTTGCAATCTTTTTACATCATTCCATGTTTCAGGAGGTGCAAACAGCATAAGTTGGCAGCTGATTCCCATTCTTTCCACCCTTTTGTTTACTGCTAATCTGTTTTTGGCACAATGTTGAGCCACCAGATCTGCGTATCTATTGCCGACTACCACCCAGTCATCTCCTGACTGATGTGTGGCACATTTCACCACAGCCAATTCTTTTGGTGATTGTATTGCTTCCAGTAGTTCTTTTACAATCTGTCCATTTTTAATGGGGGATCCTGAAGAAGTCATGAAATCCCTCTGCATTACTGGCCAAAATCATGCACAACCCCGTAACCATATTGACTATCAGTGAATATAGTTACCTTTTGGTTCCTCCCAATTTTGCAAGCTTTTATTAAAGCAATCAATTCAGTTATTTGTGCAGATTTTACCCCTGGTAAATAGGATGCTTCGACTATTCCAGTTAGTTCACATACTGCATATGCTGCAGTTAGTTTTCCATCTTCATGCCTTTGGCATGAGCCATCAATAAACAGCTCCCTGTCTGGCTCCCTGAGAGTTAGTTCCTGAATATCAGGACGCAGTTTTGTGCACAATTCTGTGACTTGTAAACAATCATGCTCTTCTTCGTCATCTTTAACTTCCTCATGATATGGGTCTGGTAGTAAGGTAGCTGGATTTACTATTGTGCACCTTACAATGGTCACATTCTCAGCACCCAGTATTATTCTTTCATACTTAGTCAGTCGACTAGGAGTAAGATGCTGAGTTCGGGTTCTTGTCAGCAAGATCACAACCGCATGTGGGACGAACACTTTTACAGGGTGTCCCATTACAATTGACTCACTTTGTTCAATGCTCAAACAAGTAGCAGCTATCGCTTTTAAGCAACCAGGCAACGCAGCTGCCACTGGGTCCAATGTAGCAGAAAAATATGCTATAGGACGTCTGGTCAAACCATGTCTTTGGGTTAGGACTGAAAGTGCCCAATTTTCTCTTTCATGGCAAAATAATGCAAATTTTCTCTTATAATCAGGCATGCCTAGGGCAGGTGCTGCACACAAAGCATTTCTTAGTTTTACAAATGCACCTACACTTTCATCATCCCATTCAACTGGGTCTTTTGCCTTCTTTTTCGTCATCTGAATCAATGGTTTTGCTAGTAGAGAAAATCCTAATATCCATTGTCTACAGTACCCTACTATTCCAAGGAACATTCTTACTTCTCGTTGAGAGACAGGCATCTGCATTTTCTTTATTAGTTTTATTCTTTCATCTGTTATTCTCCTTCTGCCCCTCTCAATTTGGTGTCCTAGGTACTTTACTGCTGTAGTACAGAACTGTAATTTTTCAGGTGACACCTTATGACCTTCTTCTGCTAAATGATTTAGTAATGCTATTGTGTCAACAACACAATCCTCTCTGGTGTTAGATGCCACTAGTAAGTCGTCTATGTACTGCACTAAGACTGAGCTTCCTGGCATCACCAGTTTTTCTAGACACTTTTTCAATATCTGGTTAAAGATGGAAGGACTTTCTGTGTACCCCTGAGGAACACGATTCCATACATAGACTTTGTTCTCAAATTTAAATGAAAATAGATACTGACTATCTGGATGCAAGGGTATCGAAAAGAATGCTTGGCATAAATCGATCACAGTAAACCATCCTGCACTCCAAGGAATCTGGTATAGAATTACTGCAGGATTTGGTACTATAGGACAACAAGGTTCCACAATCTTATTTACCTTGCGCAGGTCTTGAACGATCCTATATTTTCCACTTGGTTTCTTTAGACCCATAATTGGTGAGTTACAAGGGCTACTCATTACTTCCTTTAATATGTCTTGTTTTACCATTCTGTCAATTTCTTCAATGACTCCTGCCTTTACTTCTGCACTCATTTTATACTGTCTGGTGTTTGGGTAAACCGCACCTTCCTTTACAGTAATTTTTACTGGGTCTATTTTGGCCATAAGTCCTACTTCCTTTCCCGTGAAATCCCATACCATGGGATTCACCGTAATTTTCAGTTCTTCTGGTAACTCATCTTTTGTTATCAGGGAAAACATCTCATCTACTTCTGTACCTTGCTTTGCAATCATAAATTTATATACATGGTCTTCATCTGGGGTCTGAATTGCCACACCATCCGGTGTGCAGAAAATTGTACAGTTCATCTTACAAAGCAAATCCCTGCCCAATAAATTTACTGGACTGGAATCACATACTACAAATTGATGCATTTCTCTAAAGTTTCCGATTTTTACTTCCATTGGTTCGGTAAGAGGTGTTCTAATCTTCTGATTAGCCACTCCCACAACTTGGATAGTTTCTCCAGAGAGAGGAAGGTCTGGGATGTCTACTGTTCTCACAGTAGACCTAGTAGCACCAGTGTCCAAAAGAAAAGTAATATCATTACCTTTCACATTTCCTTCAACATATGGACCTGACTGATCTACCGGTAAGGATGCACCAAGTACGCACTCCTTCTTCCCCTCTCCTAGGCACCGTCAATTATTATAGGTACAAAAATCGTCCTGTAAAAGAAATTGTGATGTTACATAATCATTCTTACCACTTCCTCCTTGATATCCGACGTCTGTACCGTGCTTTGCTCTGCTTACATTACCCTGTATAGGTGCAGGTGGCAACTGACTCTGAGGATTTACACCCTGCTGTGAGTCATTCTGCGTCTGTGGATTTAAATTTTGATTTGGGCCATTATTATTCCGAATCTTTTTACATTCATCCTTCCAATGCCCTAATTTTCCGCATCCATGACAAGGAAACTTCTTTTTAGCCTCTTCTCTGCTCATTCGTCCTCTCACTTTTCCTCCGTTCCCAGTGTCACCATTCGTTCCAGAATCTTTTCCTTGATTATCATTTGGATTATCCAAATTAATTCCCTGTCACTCAGCCATTTTCACCTGAGCCCACATCACCTTCTCTTGCAATTTCTTGTGTCTATCCTCAATGTCATCTCCACAATATTTCGCGTATTTCAAAATTTCATCAATGGGTTTCCCTTGCCAGCACAACATGTGCTGCTTAATCATCTGACAAATCTCTGGCTTCAGACCGTAAACAAATCGGTAAACAAACTGACTCATGTTTTTATCTCCAATGTCCTCAAATCCACTATACTGCTTAAATACCTGCAATAAACGCTCATAATAGGCATGTACCGATTCACTGGCTTCTTGGGTAGTTCTGTCTATTTTCACCCAATCTGTTTCTTTTGGTGGTATTTTCCCTTTCAAATAAGTTATCACCTGCTGATACTTTTTCATTACATCATTGGACGGGGCACCTGTCTTTGGATCTCTAGGATACTCCTCACTGGGCCAATCAATCGTGATTTTGCAATCTGTCCATAAATCGGCAGGTACCACTATGTCGAACAAACCATCCAAGTCTTTCAACAATACCTTTGACACCTTCACAAACCTTTCAACCTGCTTGTACCACTCAATTGGTTTTTCTCTCAACTTTGGAAAATCATTTGTAAATGACAAAATATCCTGTCTGCTCCATGGGACATGTACATATCCCCCTCCTGGAACTTCTCGCATCGGGTACATTTGATCTCCTTTCCCTGCTTCCTTCATTAAATATTCTGAAGTGGTTTTACTATATCGTGCCTCTTCCTTTTTCTTTGTCCATCTAGCTTTCCATTTATCTAGCTCTCCCCATTTCTGCAAGACTGTCATTAATTCCTTTACTTGTAATTTCCTTCCTGAGGCGTTCATATTCTCTAAATCTTTGTCTGAAAACTCTGCTCTATAGGGTTTTTGTAGCACCTTTGACTTCCCTATTTCAATTCCCATCTGATGAGCTAAATCTGATAATTTCTCATGAAATATTTTTGCATTTCTTGTGATGCTTCTGCATACAAACAATAATTCTTCTTCATCGTAAGTATTTAGGCGATCTACTCCTACATTTCCTGCTATCATTTCTTCTAATTCAACTTTCAATTTATAAATGTCCATAATCTTTGGTGGTGAACTCTGTTTATCTGATCCTTGTGCCCACCTTTCTAAATCTTCAGGTGTAACTACTGTGGCACTTTTAGTTCCTGATGAGGTTACTATGTTTACATCTTTGGAGCAACTAGGTGTTACTCTTCTTGGAGTATTATTTACAGAATCTCGAATGGGCAAGTCCATTAATGAAATCATAGACTCACAATCACTAAAGTGATCCTCAACCATTACTACTGCTTCTGGTTTAGGAACATTCACAGGTGTAGGTACAACTAGAGGTTTGGGATAAATTACTTTGTCACCATATAAGGGAACCACTGGACCAATCGTTACAGGTATGGTCAATGAATCAGGATGAACACTCAATTGCGTTACTTTTTGAATTAATTCTGCTCTGTTTCTATCTATCACTTCCTTTTCTTTATCGTGAAGCACTCTACTAACTGGTGAATCATGTAATACTTCAGGCACCAAGGGTGTCCGTAACAAGGGTGCACTTGGGGTGCATCCACTTGTCCCTTCTTGATATGGTGGTGGATTCTTTAATAATGCTTCCATAAATTCGTCTTCGGAATCTCCAAATCTAGCCAAATGTTTGGTCTTTTCTGTGCATTTACTCCCTGATGATTCTACTGCCAGCAATATGGGATACAAACCCTCTGTAAGCATTGCCCTTCTCCACTGTTTCATCTGACCGTCTCTTGACTCGTTTTGGTATTTGGGAAAGAATCCCCGATAACCCCTATTACTTCTGGATCGGTCACGTTCAAATGCCTCAGTTTCCCATTCTTCTAAGGCTTCGTATTGAGTCAATCTAGGTCTGGGTTCTAAATCATTCATTCTTAATCTCAAATTTTGAAGAATCCTCCCATTGAAAGTACCATTTTCTGGAAATGCTAATATTCCATCATTTTTGGTATATTCTATCCAATTTTCTACCCATACACAAGTATGATAACCTCTCTCCATCATCATGAATGAAGCGGGCGTTTTAGCTGGGGGAATGATAATCCCTTCTCTAGTCTTTATTGTTTTGTCCTTTTTAAAATAATTCTTAATCTTCTGTAGAACTGACATTTTTCTCTTTTCTCCATACATTCTGGGTAAATATCTGTTTATTGAATTATATTCTGCAAAACCTAGGAATCTCCTGTCTGGACGAGTTCCTATTAAAGTCGGATCGCGTTTAAACATACAATTTCCTCTGTCCACTAAGATTTCGACTTCTATGTTGACAACCAATTAAGTTCCAGCTAACTTATGCTTCTGGACCAATCCTAGCGCGGCTTTTCAGTGACGTCTTTTCTGACGACCCCTCCTTTACAATCTGCGCCTTTCTGTCTTTCGCTGTTTCAACCAATCCCAGCGCGACACCTGTGACGTCAGTGTTACTCCTGACTACTGACCCCTCCTTTACAAGAGTCTTTTCACGCCCGCGGTTTAACCAATCCCAGCGTGGCGTTTGTGACGTCAGCTTCCTCTCCGGCAGCTGACCCTCCCTTTACAAAAACGTACGCAAAGTTTTATTCTCCCTATTTTCTATTTAAATTCAATAACAACATAAAACATTCGCTATCGTGTCAGTTTCGCTAATTTGAAAAGATAGATTCTCTCACTTCTTAGTAAAACTCTTCCGTTTACTAATCATACACTACGAGTAAAACATTTCCGTCTAATCTTCACGCAAGCTTCAGAAATACCTGTTACTCCTTCAATGTTACCCTTTCTAGGTGATATAACATCAAACTTTCACTAGCATATTCCCTTGCTATTACTCACACACATAGAGTCCCTAACCAGTACTGATAGTCCTACTTAACTTTTTCAGTACTATTTCTGCCTGACAGATAACCTCACTGCAGTATGGCTTCCACTTACCAACCGCTTCTCAATTTTCCCCGGGGATTCTAGACAACATAAAACAAACTTTAAACGAAAAGCGGATGTTAGTTCATAAAAATAATAATCTCATTACCCAATTAACAAAGCACAACCATCCTCTGCTACCAGAAAACTGATCCAGCGCGTTACTAGCAACAAGCATTCATACACAAAATACTCACTTTAGGCCCATACATTCATACTACGCTAGCAATTTCCGCTGATGGGTCAGTTGGTACTCTTTATCAAATCCCTGCTACCAATTACCTTCTGATTGAAGAGTAATGACTTACCAATGAATCCTTTGCTAATTGGGAAATTTAAAATGAGTGACATTCCATACAATTCATAATTTCTAAATAATCACAGAGTCAAGAAGTTTTACAATTGTTTATCTAAAGTTTTAGCAGAGGAAATTACAAAGCCACATAGTACTTGAATCAAACCTCAAGGAGGGAGCACAACAATCATTTATCGATTAATGACGGTCCCTTAGGAAAAGAGAAGATAGAGACAGCAGCGCAACTAAGGTTTGCATTTATATTTACCTAAGTGCGAGAACCAAACCCCTTGGCCAAGGAGTTGGAAAGATAGGACCCTGAAGGATGAAGAGCAAAGACTCCTCCCGGATCAGGACAGGACCGGTGACCTCTCTACCCACGACGCCTGCGTCGTTCCCCTCACTACTTCTGATTGGACAGGGACAGGGGGTTGATCCTCACACCATATTGATTTTAATCCTTTTTCTTAAAGCTCTTTGTTTTAGAATACCGCCCCTCAAATTTAATACATTTGCTTTATTTCCCACCCGTCTCATGACAAAGTTTGTGCCTTTTCATGTACAATTTTATGAGGACATTCATGAATATGACAATATAGGCCATCAGGTCGTGGCCTTGGACGACGTCCAGGTTGACTTCATCCTTTCCGCTCTGGGCAGTCTTTCAAGGAGCATGCGCAGAACCCACGTCATTCGAGTTTTCAGTTCACCAACCCCAGGCCCAACATTTACGAACTAATAAAGTCAAAGAAGAAAATATTAAAATCACAAATAAAATGTTTCACTGTATACCCACTCTGTCTATTCTATTCCCATTTACTTATAAACTTATCCCCGCATTAATAGCGTTAGAATATTACAGTTTAAACAAAACATAAGAGCAAGCTGTAGCATGTGAGAACATATAGCAGCCATTTTAAATCATACTGCGCAGAAGCAAGAATTTTCCCACCAAGCAAAGAAAGACGTCACACCACGTGATATGGTTGAGACATGCGCAGTAAAGTTCCCGCGTTTTAGCGGCCATTTTAGAATAGACAAGCGTTACTTGTTAGTAAAAACACATAAGCAAGCTTCCTTGCTATTTATATTCGTGTGTGCAATGGTTAGTATAAACAATACAATTTAATACATTAATACTTTAAGAGGATTGCATCCGAGCAAGTCTCATTTGTGAGTCCTTGCTCCATCAATATCATGGCCATCTATAGTTTTTTTAGTGCCCATTCCGGCGTCCTCTATATCTGTAGCTATTTTACCATTAACTTCCACCAATGTACTCAGTATAGCTATGTTATCCGCTCTGACTTGTGCATAATGTTGTTGCGCCTCAGCCCGTTGGGCCTGCAGCATCTGTAAAATCATTAATAGCATTAGCTCCTCTTCATTGTCTGACATAAAGGGGTCAGACGCAGCTGCAGGCGGGGAGCAAGAGGTAAGAGCATCCCTTGGTGAGAGAAGACTAGTCTCAGATGGGGCCAGCGTCCGTGGATTATTGATAGTTAAAGATATTGACTTTGAGGGGCCTTGTTTGCCCTTCATGCCACCCTTGCCATGATTTTGAGAATCAGCTGATGCAGTAGACAAACTTGATATTAACGCCCTGACGTCTCCTTTGGACACTACCCAGTTCCGGAATGGATTGCTTTTGGCAGTCTAATGCATTGCCTGATTTTTCCCACCTGCAGGAATGTATTTACCAGCTTCTTGTTCTTAATAAGCCCTTGAGGCTCTATCTTATCTCCTCTAGTGCTAGTAGCTGAGGCCGGTGTGGCCGTTAGGGCCCCTGGTGTTATTGTGGGATTAACAATATGAGAGTCCCCCTGCACCTCACTTGACCCCCCCACTGCTGCAAACCTTGATACCTCCTCCAACCACACCGTCAGCCAAGCCCACTGCCCCTTCACTACTCATGGCGTCTGCAATGTCCTTGTCTCTTTCACCAATCGACAGGTTGCCATCTGAAAGTAATGTATCCAGCTCCTGCTCTCCTGCAGCTATGTTGCCATCCAAAGCCATTAACAAAGTATCCATATTCCCAACCGGGGCTTCAGCAATCAATATATCAGCAAGCAAAGTTTCTCCTCCTGAAGACTATCTGGTATATGCCTGAAGTATTGAGGCAGAATCAACTATTTTATGCAATTTTAAGATCAGTTAACCCATCGAGGCTTCCGAGATATCATCCCACTGCCGAGGAGGCTCCTCCAGCCTCTTGTTGTTTGCTTCGGGACCAGATTTAGCCAGATTACAAACTCCTCTGTCTCCACAGCTAGTGTTCATTCGAGGCAGTGCCATTCCAGCTTTAATCTTGTCAGCCCCTCTGAAAAAGACCAGAGCCCGTTCCGTCCAAGGACCAAATGCTGCCACATATGCTGCCCACAGCACAGCCCTTCCGTGGTTTACACAATGAAAAAACTCCCTTAGCCGGAGCATGCTGTGAAGCCTCAGATGACAGCAGCGTTCAGAGCAGCGGTCCATGTCAGGTGTGAGTTCAGGAGAAACACTGGGAGGAGCTCCCTGTGGCGAAATCCTCCCTATTATACTTATTTTCAAAATAAAACACACATATATATGAATATATATTTATTTACATATATTCATTTAAAAATATTATTAAACTAATAATTTCATTTTATATTGTATTTTTTTTAAATGTTATAATATATATATATGTTCACTGAAAAATTAAAGCTTACAGGGACATTATAGTTAGGAAATAGAATTTTAAAAAACAGAGAAATTCACTATAAAAACAAAAGGTTACAGGGATGTTATAGTTAGAAATTAGCATTAAAAAACGTAGAAATTCACTAAAAAAATCAAAGGTTACAGGGATGTTATAGTTAGGAAATGGAATTAAAAAAACTTCAAAATTCACTGAAAAAAAACAAAGGTTACAGAGACGTTATTGATAGGCTCAAGTTTCACTCTTACAAACCAAGAGAAATTCAGCAGTTATAGTTAGCTGAGCTAACTATAAATCGCACCCCGCAATGCACTGCTTATAACCTCACATATTACATCACTCACAACATGGTCAGTGACATCGCAAACTGATGACATCATCCAGTGACTGTGAGTGTTTTTAAAATGTTTATGATATTCAATGGGTGTGTGATTGACTGTATAAGTGAGTGATTAGGTGTCTCAGTGAATGTATGGGTGAGTGACTAGGGTTTGAGAATATCTGTATCAGTTACAGGGACGTTACAGTTAGGCTGAGATTTCACTCATACAAAAACATAGAAATTCAGCAGTTATAGTTACCTGAGCTAACTATAACTTACTCCCCCGCAATGCACTGCTTATGACCTCACATATTACATCACTCATGACATGGTCAGTGACATCACTGATGACATCTCAAATGACTGGTGACTGACTGGTTGTATGAATACTGTATGGGTGAGTGAGTGGTTTTGTGAGTGAGTAAGTGGGTATGTGAGTGGCTTTATGGATGAGTAAGTGGTTCTGTGTGTACTTGTATAGGTCTGTGAATGGGTATGTGACTGTTTGTGTGGATGTGTGAGTGGGTGTATGAGATGTTGCATGGTGGTGTAAGTGGTTCTGTGGATGATGTCATGAGTGATGTCATTTGAGATGTGTTAGACTTGGCCCTTTTTGCAGGCTCATCCCTGAACTTTTTGCCTTCCTCCTAGTATTTTTTCTGACCTGTTGGTCGTGGTTTTAGGACTCTGGGCATTTTATCACTGCTGTTCAGTGTAAAGTGCATGTGCTCTCTATGGTAACCGTGGTAATATTGGTCTACACCTTTTTGGCGTATTTAATTTACCTATCAGTCCCCTGTAAAGTGGTATCTCATATTCCCGGGGCCAGTAAATTAAATGCTACTGGTGGGCTTGCAGCGCTGCTTGTGCCACCCACCAAAGTAGGCTTTCAAACCTGTCTCAGGCCTCTGCCATCGCAGGGAGTGCGCGCAGTTTACTGCCGCTGTGGCGTGGCACATAAAGTGGGTGCCACATCTGTGACTCCCCTTTTACTACATATCAGTCACCCCTAAGGTAGGCCCTAGCTAGCCCTTTGGGCAGGGTGCGCCATAGGTAAAAGGTAGGACATGTGCCTTAACTGTGTAGCATGTACTGATAGGGACAAACTGCCATTTTGGTTTCTCACTACAGTGAGGCTGCCCTCTCATAGCAATGCATTGGGGATTCCCTGATATGTGTTTCAGTGGTAATTCCTGATATGAGAGGAGTAGCGTGATCAAGTTTGGTATGTTTGGAATAGTGGTAATAAATGCTGTGTGATGGTGTTCGCAGATTTATTATCACTATTTTAGAAATGCCACTTTTAGAAGTTGGCATTTCTGTGTGCTATGTGTCTTTGTGCATGTTGTGTATTGCATGTATGGCTCTGGAGTGAAAGAGACTGAGGAGGTGCAGTGGCTCCAGAGGGGCTGGGTGAGTCAGCGCTAGGCTGAATAGGCTGATCTGCATTTGGAGTAGTGGGAGGAGTAGCCCCTGACCCTGAATAGATCTGTGCCTGCCTTGTACAATGCTGGTCAGCCCCCTGTGGTGTGTCTGGGGCCAGAGCCTACACTTGCAAAGGAGGTTGTTGTGCACTGTAAATAAAATGTTAAGTGCCCCCCAGAACTGGTTTGGACCGGGCACTGAGCCCTGTGCCAGGGGGAGAACAAAAGACACTCATAGTATAAATATTGGGGCTGTGACCCCATGTTTGTTGTACCTGCTTGGAGCTAAAGGACTGCTGGGCATCAGGAGGGACTGCTGTGGGACCCAGCTGATGTCTCCTGGGGGTCCCTACGTGCTGGCCTGCCTGTGCCCAGCTCTGCCCTGTGGGGCCTAAAATCCAGCGCATGGTGAGCGCTTGATTCATGTCCCTGCTTCGGTTTCTGGCCTCTGGACTGGGGAAGAGATCTTCGCAAGGGGAGCGCTGTACTTCTGCCTCCCCTCACTGATTGCGGTGTCGTGGCATGCTTTGGCGGGGCCCAGGAACCAAAGGAAAGGAAGGGGGGCTGCTATTTGCCCCACATTGCTGTGCCCCAACCCGAGGGGCGCAGCAGACGCTGCACCCGCTGCTCGTTGAGCCTGGGGAGAGGGCTCTTGTGGTGGAAACTGCGAGAGCAGCCGCACCACGAACAGCATCGAGGAAGCCAGGTGGGCTGCCTGGTTGCGGGCGGGGCCTTGACGACGAGCGAAACTGAGCCTCGTGGGCTCGTACCCACTGTAAGCTGCCAAAGTGCGGTGGCGTGAGGAGCAACGCCGGAAGGCAGGCAGGAACGAAGTCTGACCGGGGGCATGACTGGTTGAGGAGAGACGAGCCCTGTGTGTCTGCCGTGAGACCCCACGTTCTTGGCCCAAGAAGGGGCGAGGAGGAGACTTCGCTCTGTGCATGCCTGTCCCCGAGGGACCTGCGGAGAGAGCCTGTGTGTGACCAGAGTTGAGGGCTCCACCGGAGATCACATGGCATGGCGAGGAGACCGGAAAAGTCTAGAGAGGCCCCGGTGAGTGGGGCTGAGCTCCCCTGTCATTTTTCCCCTGGCGACCGCATCCAGCCTGCTGGCTCACTTGGCCCACAATAGAAGCCCCGGTGAGTGGGGCTGAGAGGGCACACGGTTGGTGCCTGCTAGTTGCACCAGGAGGAGTCCAGTGAGGGGTGCTCCCAAGGCACTGTTGGTGCCGGTTGCAATTCACACAGCTGCACCACCAGATCGCGGTAGCTGCAATGTGGGGGGGCATTTTAGTGTCATAAGGAGACACGGGTGAGCTGCACCCTCGCCCCCATTATTGGTACCGGCCTGTTGGGGTCCGTACCCTGCTGCATTGGCTGTCTGGTGGCAGACCAAACCATGTGCTCAGAGAGCCCTAACATTTGGACCAAGGGCATTACGGGACAGCCCAGACGGGCCCTGAGGAAGGCCAGTTGGCCTGGAGGTCACCTTGTGTTTTGGTGGGGTGTAAGGCCCTTAGGTGATGTGTGCATAATGTGTGTATACTACATGCAATAATACCAGTAGTTACTGGTTGTGATTTCACTAATGGTGTGTTCTAATGGCGATGACAGTGGCCCGATTGGCCCAGTAATGTATATAATCCCCTGTAAAGTAATACCTAGTGCCAAGTGGCATAGTGTACATATGTGATTATGCTCTGATGTGTTTTATGGATAATACAAAGGCTAATATTTTATATAACCTTGTGTGGAGTTTCTTCTGTGGTGTGCCTAGTGTGCCACTGCTGTGTGAGTGTGCTGCGCAAAACGCTTTACACATTGCCTCTGGGATAAGCCTGACTGCTCTGCCAAGCTACCAAGGGGGTTGAGCAGGGGTTATCTTCAGTGTGTAACTCCCTTGCCCTGACTAGAGTGGTGGTTTCTGCCTGGCTTAGGTGCATGCCCTAGCCAACCAGAAATCCCATTTCTAACAAGATGTCATCAGTGATGTCACCAACCATGTCATGAGTGATGTAATATATGAGGTCATAAGCAGTACATTGCGGAGGAGCGAGTTATAGTTAGCTCATGTAACTATAACTGCTGAATTTCTATGGTTTTGTTCGAGTGAAATCTAACTATTATGTCCCTGCAAACTTTGTTTTTTTAAGTGAATTTCTGAGGTTTTTCAAATTCTGTTTCCTAGCTATAACATCACTATAACCTTTGGGTTTTTTCAGTAAATACCTATGTTTTTTTTAACTAGTAGTCACATTTGCAGAGTGGTGGAGAAAGGGGGCAGGGACTCCAACCAGCTCTCAGGAATCCCGCTGTGTCATACTTATTAGAGGTAACAGGAGGGCTTCTTGGCCCTCAAGGGCCTTCAGCATCCAAGAAGACTTCATCCCCCAAGCAGTAGTGCACCAGGAAGTACATTTGCAGAGTGGTTTAGAAAAGGGTCTGGCCTCCGACTAGCTCTCAGCAATTGCGTTGTGTGGAACTTACTGGAAGTGACAGGGGGTGTTCTTGACCCCCAATACCCCTCAGCATCCAAGGGGACTTCATCCCCCAACCAGTAGTGTACCAGGAGGTGCGTTTGAAGAGTGGTGGAGAAAGGGTTTGGGGCCTCCAACCTGCTCACAGCAATCCCGATGTGTGGGACTTACTGGAGGTAACAGGAGGTGTTCTTGGCCCACAAGGACCATCAGAATACAAGGGGACTTTATTCCCCAACCAGTATTGCACCAGGAGACGCATTTATAGAGTGGTGGAGAAAGGAGGTGTGGCCTCAGAAGACCTCTCAGCAATCCCGCTGTGTGCAACTTACTAGAGTTAACAGGAGGGCTTGTTGGCCTCCAAGGACTCTCTGGAGCCACGGGGACTTCATTCACCAACCAGCAGTGTGCCTTTGAAGTCCTCTCAGCAATCAGGCTGTTCGGGACTTACTGGAGGTAACAGGAGGGCTTTTTGGCCCACAACGACCCTCATCATCCAAGAGGACTTAATCTCCCAACTAACAGTGCGCCATGAGGTGCATTTAAAGAGTGGTGAACAAAAGGGGGAGCAGCCTTGGGGGACTTGCTGGTCTTTTTTCTTTTCTTTTCTTTTTCTTTTATTGGGGAATGGGGTGGCCACATGACCTCCTTTCCCTGGGCCGATTTTAGCCCTGGGGACCAGCCTTTTTTATAGAAAATGTTTTAATAACTTATAGGGAGCTGGTACAAGTGGCCCCCCTCTTGGGCCAATTTCGGCCACGGGGACCCCGTCCCCCAGGGCCCTACCTCACTTGTGGGTGTTCCGATCCTACCCAGGGCACTCACTCTGTTGGGGACCGAGGAGAGAGCCTCAAGGCCACCACCGTCCCTGCGGGATCCAGCAGGGCATTGACAGAGAGGGAGCTGCTGAACATGCAGCTCCCTCTCTGTCAAATCAATTGTGCCCACCTTGAGCAAACAAGAGAAAAATGCTCTTGCTTGCTCAAAGCAGAGCACAGTTTACTATGACATGGCGGAAGCTGAAAAGCACCCGCCAAACCATAGCAAGCAGCTATGTCCCGGGACATAGCAGGAGTTGGCCTTGGGGGGTGGCGGTCCACAGGGCCATGTATGGCTCTAGGATAGGGGCCATGCAGCTCCCCCTCTTTTCTTCTTTTAGGTAAGGCCTTCCCCTGGGAAGTGGCGGTCCCCAGGGCTAAGAATGGCCTGGGAGGGGGCCCATTTTAATAAAAGAATTTTGGCCCCCCGTAGAATAGTGGTCCCTGGGGTGTCCGAGAGGCCCCCCATGTAAAAATTATACAGCTTCAGGAAGGTGGTGGTCACAATGGCAGGGGGGATTCACGAGATGCCCCCATTTCATTGCAATTAGTCCGGGGGAGGCAGTGGTCCCCAGTGCTGCAGGAGGAGGCCATAGTAATGGCCCTGGGGAGCTTGCAGTCCTTGTGGCTGTGGAGGCATGCGGTCCTCCCTGTATAATTTTAACATTGTTTGCCCCAGGAGGTGGCCCATCCGGAACCTTCCTATATAAGATGGGCTGGAGCCTGCGCATCCTTTTTTTTTCCAATTTTGCTGTTGATCCACGGGTCCACCAGTGACTTCACAGCAAAACTGAATACAATAATTGGTTTTAACCCCAGCTGGGTCCCTGTGGGACCCCCCACTATATCTGAGGGATCAGGGTATTCCTACCCTGCAACCCTTTCTTTCTTTTTAAATTTTTTGTGGGACTCTGCTTCAAGCCAAATACCAAGATGGGTGCTAACCCTTCCTGGTTGAAGGGTTGGCAGCCAATCAAATTTCAGCACGGGGACTGTGGATCCGCGAGTCTACTGCAAGGATACTCTTCCCCAGATATCTATATTTTTTTACTTAAATATTGCTAAAACTACTAAACGGATTTACACCCAATCACAAAGAGCATGCTTTCTGGACTAACATCTAACTTTCTATCTAAATTTGGTGTAATTCTGTTCAGCGGTTCAGGCTGTAAACCAATTCCCAACAAATATAACTCTAGAGCCTCCAATCTTCTCTGTAGACCAATCATCGAATAGTCTTAAAGAATCAAGTCATCTGCATAAAGGAGTCATGGGATATGCAATGGGCCCACCTTTGGTGAGAATGACTTGGTGAATTTTAAGACAGAAGGCAAATCTGCCACATATAGACTGAAAAGAGTTGGCACCTGGAAGTAACAATGGCAACAAATATTAAATATTTAAACTTTTCTCGATAGGCGTCCTGACTTATCCAGTTCCACCTGTGCTCAATTCTCCCCAATCAAAGCATGGATCATATATAAAAGATCACCAGGAATATTCCAGGCTCGCAAATTATCCTAAAGCCATCTTCTTACAACAGTATCAAAGGCCATGAGGAAATCAATAAAACAACAGCACAACTTCTAATTCATTGCTAGTGAATTCCTAATGATAGCCTACAGGGCCAAGCAATGGTGCAGTGGCATGACCCTCCCAAAATCCACTGTTGTATGGGGATGGGATAAGCCACTGAATGTGCTTAGTGGTAGGTTGAAGGTCTGAAGTGAGGCTTATGAGGATGTCTTTCGGCATTCTGCGTGATAACCCGGTATTTGTAAAGGGCAAACTAATCACCGCTAAGGGTCTCAAGGCGCTGGGGGCCGTCTGGAAAATTAAGTGAGCTATTGCTCAAAGTCACATGGTGCTGGGCTGAGTTGCCCCCGGCGCCGGGGATCGAACCAGCAGCCCTGGCCTCTGTGCCACACCTCTCCTGGTGATGATGATACATATTATGCATGATTTCCCAAATCAGAAAATATCTTACCCTTTGAAGCCTTTCACCAAGCCTAGCATCAAAACCTACTTCCACCACTGGTTGTATTGCCCATATTGCAGGCTGAATATACTGGTTCGTATCTGCGACACGTGGCAATTTCAAAAGTACAAATCCCCATACAATAGCACTCACACTGTGTGAGTGAAGCTCTGCCCTGCAAGACATTGGAGTATATGTTTAAGGGGGGGGTGAGAACCCACTTGAAATAATAATCAAAGTCTTTTGGGAATCACTGAAGACCCTATATAAACCTGTGTTTAACGCTCTTGTAGCTTGGCACATTGCAGTCAGGCTTAATTCAGAGGAAATGTGAAAAGTATTTATGCAGCACTCAAAGAGCAATATAGTGAAAACACAACACAAGAAAAATCCCAAACCAATTTAGAAAAACAGCGAATATTTTCATAAATAAAATGACACAAATGACAAATATCCAATAAGTATAAAAGGAGCTAATAATTTTTCGCCTTTGGATTAAAAATGGTGCCAAAAAGCATAAGGCAAAAACTGCGGGTGTATGGTTGTGCTACATCGACTCAAAGTCAAAAGTTGGGGATGACCATGATGCATCGCCGGTCAGATACAGGGACCTGGTTCATCCCGATGGAAAGCTTGAATTCTGATGGCTGTAGCTTCAATGCCGACCCTGGTCTCTGTTGGAGAAATGCACTCTAGCACCAGCCAAGGGTCCAGAACCTGGGTGGCACTAATAGGGGGGTGTCCTGCAGCAGAGTCTTTGGCAGGACCAGTTAGAACTGGCCAGCTGAGCGGTTGCAGGGAGAGAGGCTTCTGAAAGCTTGTTGTGTTCCTGTAGCTCAAACAGGAGGTCAGCCGACAGAGCCTTAGTATCACTTCTGGGGTTCTGGGTTCAATGTAAGCAGGTCCAGTTTTCCTTCAGGTTCTTCAGGCAGCAGGGCCTTCCTGCGCAGGAGTGTTCTAACGAGAGGGCTATGGGCTCCAAATGTATGCCCAGTGCCACACATAGATGGAGGGCAATCTAGTGTCCACCCCTTAAACCAGTTCTGGTCAGTTCTTTCCCTCCTTCTTGGTTTGGAGCCAGCCTGACTAGAGTGACAAAAAGAGGCAGACCTAGGTGTGAGCTTCATCTGTGCTCCACAGGCCATCTTCCTCCACAAAATCCCCTGAGGCATTTTCCTCTTTTTATGTGTGCTGCAGGATGAAGCACACAAAGAAAGAGGAAAACAAGAGGAGAAACAAACATTTCTCTTTGCTACACTTCCCCATTGGGAGGCATAGGTTTTTTGTGCTTTCCCAGGTCTACCCCTTCTGGTAAATCATGAATGTGTCAAAATCCATGGATGCTGTGTGCGAACACCCATGCAACACCCATGGAACTCCTCCCTGGTGCAGAGTAAGGCAACGCAGGGATTTGTACTGCATTACTTTAGATTTATGAAGCCACTCAGTGCCAAGCAAGGTGGCCTTGCTTGGCTTCATAAATCTCATTTTTGAGTTGTGTCGCTTTTGCACCACATTGCATCATGCAAAAGCAAAGCAATGGGGCTCGTAAGTATACCCCTTAGTATTTTTTACTTTAAAAAATCAAGGTCATTTTCACAATGCTGCGTATTGCTTTTTATCATATCTGATAATATGATAATAGGCTAGCAATGGTGGTAGAAAAGAATGGGCAATGGAATAGTATATACATTTGGCATGGAATTGATGATTTTAGTTTCAACGAAATCAAGGTAATTTTCATAATGTTATAGATCTATGCACGCATTGCTTTTTGTATGAAAACTCCATTAGGAAGTTGACAATATATATTGAGGATTTCCATAATTTGATTAGGTACTTATAAAATTAAATTGGCATGGTAGGTTTTATTGGTTCTTTTGATGGATTTATGGTATCCTGTCTTGTGTAGATTGAATTAGGAATAGTACTTTGCTTACTGTGACAGGCTACCATGTTTGGCTGGTGTGAAGATAACAAAATTGGTTGATGTATTTTGGCTGCTAAGCACATTGACTAAAACTCCTCAGAGCTTATGTTTGTGTTACATGTAGGGTGGATGAGTGAATGAATGAATTTTGAATTTGTAAGGCGCACAGCTACCCCGAAGGGTTTCCCGGCGCCTGCCAGAAAGACGAGAAAAAGCAGTGCAGAAGATTACTGGTTAAACAACCAGGTTTTTAAACATCTGCAAAAGTTACCATAAACTGTTTTGCTACTTAATGATAAAGGAAGAGAGTTCCATAGGACGGGGCCAAGGTACCCATACGCGACAGTCTAATTCTGGGAACCGAACATTTCAACTGAGAAGAAGAGCGAAGAAGGCGTGATGGTGTGTAAGGCTAAACCAAGGATTGTAAGTATTGAGGGATAGGGGTGTTATTTTTGTTGTGGGCAATGAGCTAGTATATTAGGCTGGCTAAGTTGATGAAAGCAAATGAGTGATCTAACCATATTTATGGATCCACTTCCTGGCTTGCTGAATCACAGTTATGAGTAAAATATATCATCCACAGTTTGGCTGGCAATAGACTTTGGGTCACTCATCCTCGGTTGGAAGCCTACTGCATACTGGTTCTCAACAAGGTCCTTTGTGTGTTTTTAATCCCATAAAATGAAGTGTCTCAGGATCACGATTTTGGAGTTATGGAATATCAGGTCAGAAAAACCCTACAGTAAAGTTGTTTTTTGTCCCAGGAATGAAAGATCACAGCTGTTTTATATTTAAACTATCTGACCTATATGATCACCCTGGCAGACTTGCAGAGAGAGCAGATATCTGTAAATACTAGGGAAAGGATCAGCACACATGAGATCAGTCACAGGAGGACCATGACAACCAGTAAAAGGCTTTCTAAGAGGTTCAGAGTCGGGAACACCTCTGCCAAGAGGAGTGAACCAATCCCCAGTGCAACTGCAACCCGGAAGACCAAGGATAGGACCAGGAGGACTAGGATCATTAGATGGAAGACAGGTGAAGCAAGAGAAAGATGTGCTTAATGTTATTCTAGGCCACATGTATTAATTAGGACACACCCATAGTTACAGAAACTATGGTGCACTCTTGCCTTTTCCCCTGCGCTGGCTCCATACAGAAACTATGCTACTCTGTATAGTACACAATGGAGTTTGCCACTGTGTAGTTACAGTTAGTATCTGCTCACCATAGCAAAATAATTTTCTAGTTCGCTAACAACTTTGGCGCCATTTGACAAATCTTCACAAAACTTTCAAAGAAAAAAGCTCATCCACCTCAGCTCCTTACTTGAAAGTTTCAGAGGGATACACCAAGCAGAGGGAGAGAAAAAAGGGGCTTCCCAAAGTGCAATTTCCCCATGCAATTTCCATTCGGAATTTTAGACTCTGTTACATCCAAAATGGCTGAAAAGAATTGCACCAAATTTGATAGAAAGCTGAATCTTTACCCAGAAAGTGTGCTTTTTGATATTTGAGAACATTTGTTCCGTTGTGTTTGAGAAATTAAGATGATACATTTATAGATATTTCAACAGCTGACTACCCTGCAAGAACATAACTCCAATAATGATAGAGTAATCAGATCAATCGGCTGCCTTGCTCTAGTGCAGTGATACTCAAAGTGCAGCCCGGGGGCTGCATGCGGCCCTCCTTTACATGTGGCCCCTGGTTGAACAGCAGCACTAGACTGCTGTTTACTTTACAAAGCACTAATACTCGTAAAGATATAAAATAATTGGGAAGCATTTATTTACAGTCAAACTGAAGTAAAACAAAAGAAGTAAAGAAGCTGTCCTGCACCACTTAACGTTAAGAAAACTTTAACTTTTAAAGACATCTTGCAACAAACGTATAAAAATAAGGTAAAGTCCCTGCAGAAATTCAAAAAGTGTATTTCATTCACCTACAGAAGCGTTTCACCTTAGTACATCAGATTATAAAAGTGCAATGCGATTTTATTTTTAAGTGACAGTTTTCAAACATGAATTTAGAAACATTCATGCCTCCCCCCTTCACCCTGACAACAATGCCAATAGGTAAAGTGAAATAAAACAATTGCCCAGAATCACACAGTTTGGTCAAGTGTGGAAGCTGGAATTGATCCCAGGTGCAATTCATCAACTAGATGTACATGTGTCGCTTCCCCTTGGCCCAGCTTACACCTCACATGCCATGACTGCCACCATGTTGGCATTAATGCGGTCCTCAGTCACACCACAGATGACTTTTTTGGCCCCTGGGAAAATGTTGCTGAGTACCCATGGTCTAACGGGAGCAAGAAGCTCCAGCGAATCCTGTGGAAGCTCGTGCTCTAATTCGCTGGCCACAACATGAAGAGAAATGTTGTGGCTACCACAACAGGACAAGGGGACTTGATCCTCGGGTCCTGAGCGTGAAAAAAATAAATAAAGTATAAGACCAAATTCTTATTATTTATTTTTTTGGTGCCTCAATCAAGCAGGAATCTAGTGGGAGCCATCAGAGGCCCATTCTGCTCCTGAGACAGTCTTGCAGGAGTGCAGGGCAAACGCTGGCTCCTGCGAGATGCCAAAGGGCATGCACAGTGGGGGCCTGCCATCGTCACGTATGGAAAGAAAATCTTGCTTTACGTTTGAAAACCATAGAAATTCTCCGAAAAATTCAAAGGTTAAAATGACATTGTAGTTAGGTATGGTAATAATATCTTTCTTTACATTTAAAAAAACAAAAATTTAGAAATTCAATGAATTCACTGAAAAAACAAAGATTAACTTGATGTTATAGGTAGGTGAAAATGGCAATTTAAATGTAACATTTAAAGCTAAAAAAACTCTAAAATTCACCAGTTATAGTTAATTTGAAGTAAGTATAACTTGCACCCTCGCCATGCAGTGTTGTCCTCAATTATGTCATTTCAGATGTCACCCGTTGTTGGAAGGTGGTTTATTAGTAGGTGTAGGTAGATACTTACGACTACTAGTAATAAGGCCACAATCACAATATGAAGTCTAGTCAAGGTCTCAATAAATTATTCGCTTGTTCAACCCTTAGTAGATGGCTGAGAGCAGGCAGGCTTAACTTAGGAAACAGGTGTGTAAAGCATTTAAAAACACCAATACATTAAATAAGTAAGACACACCACACAATAAAAATCCAACACCAATTTAAAAAATAGGAACTATTTCTATGATTAAAATGACACCAAAATGACACAAATCGAAAGTAGGGAACCAGAGATATTAGTTTTTAAAGATTAAATACTTTACAGTGCCTAGAAATAAAAAGCGCCAACTTCTGACATCTAGTCGCACCTGACCCAGACATAGTCAAAGTTTGAGGCCCACTGCAATGGAGCGCGGGTCGCATACACTGAGTAGTAGGCCCCTGTCAAGTTTTTACCTTCAGACATAGCCGTGTTTCTGGAGCTTTTTCTCTCAATGTTGAACGAGGCACCTCGTCAGGCCACGTTTCAAGTCAATGACATCGGTTTGGTACAGTGCAAGGCCTCAGTGAAATCCTGGAAATCTTGAGCTCCAGAGGTTTCAGTTGGACGACCCTGAAATCCAGGCTGGTTGCAGGTTGACGACAGCGTCTTGACTCTCGATTACGGGTCGGAGAACGTTTCCAAAAATTCTCCAAACGATCTCAAACTTCTGGATCTTGTTCCAGAAGGTCCTTTTGGGGATCCAAAGTGTCCACAACACTAATCCAAGGTTCTAGAATCTCTGAGTTGCTCCTTAGAGTGTTGGGACTATGTCACTCACAATGCACCTCTCCAAATCCTTAAAAGTCCACTGGACGCTGTTCAGCTAGGTTCTTCTTGGTGGGGATGATGCATGTGTAACTCTTTTAACTTGTTGCTTGCAGGGAGCCCACTCCTTCAACCTTCAAAGCAAGGAAAAGTCCTTTTTTGACTGAAGACCCAAGGGTTCAGCATGGCAGTCCTTCTTCTTGTAGCTTTAAGGCAGGGATCTGAGTTGCTGGGCAGCTCATATTTATCCATGCTTCTGGGCTGACAAGCAGGGGAGCACCCCTGACCAATGAGGTGCAGGGTGCCACCCTGAAGCATGACAACTTCCTCCAAGGTGTGGGATATTCTTGTCCCAGAAAGCACTATTCTTTAAATTCAAAAATGGAGAAACTCTCTCCTGGAGTATAAGATCTGACTAAGCCAACCCACTGGCATGGCTAACTTTCCCTAACACTCCCCTTCCATCCCCTATGCTAATCTAATTACTGGGGCTCCTGTCTAGCTGGGAGTGCAGGAAGTGCGTGTGAGGCTGTGTCCTGTCCTAACTGTCATTCCACCCCAATCCTGAAGATGCACATCTCCTCCCACCAGATGTCCTTTGTCTTTATGCAGGCCTCTTCATACCTCATCACTGCAGTTTGGCTCAGCCTGTCAAAGGCTGGCAAAACAGGAGAGGCTGCTGGTAACCTGGATTATGGTTCATCAGAAAAACAAGTTCTATAACTTCTTTTCTGTGATGGTTATAATAAATTTAACCTTGGCAAGTTGTTGGATTTATTCTATCATCTTAATACTTTGAAATATATGTTGAACTCACTCCTATCAAAAGTTATATTTTATTAAAGTATTCCCATGTTATCCTAAGGAGTCAATGCTCTACAATGGGGGAAAATAAAAATTGCTAGTTTTCCCTCACAAGGGCATATAAAATATCTTTTATAATGTTCCTGCAGATATTTACAAGGTACCCTACCCCTGGGGCATCTAGAGGTGACTTATATGGTAGTTTAAGACATTTAATTCCAAAGTCGAATTTGCATATATGTTACTTTTAAAAGCAGCCTGCAAAGAAGAGCCTCTTCTAGCCCTTTCTGTGCCAAGGACGTAACGGTCACGTCCTCCGCCACGGTGGCCGTGTGCCAAGGACGTAACCGTTACTTTTTTTGTTTTGTTTTTCTAGCCTTGGGAGCAGGGGAAGAGCTTCCCCTGCCATTTGTTTCGGGAGACCTGGGGAAACGCTCGGTGGAAGTAAGTTTGTGGCTCCCTGCAGATTCCAGAACTTTCCATAACAGAAATGTGAGGAAAATGTGTTTTTTATAGTCAATGTTTAGGGTTTGCAAGGGATTCTGGGTAATAAAACGTGTTGAGAGCCACGCAATTCAGCCCACCCTGGATAGTCCTGAGTTGGCTAGGTTTCCCTGGGTGCTAGCTGAGCTAGGGTCCAAAATCTAGGGGAACAAAAATGGTAGAACAAGTGTTATTGCCATTTTTGCCAGGCCCAGGGAGCCATCACCTGCGTTGCAGGGTCCTGGAGGAACAACGGGGCCCATGGGCCCAGCCAGGCCCCTGGGCGGGCCCTCCCACCTTGGGCTCCATCCTCCTGCCTGCCGCACTGCCAAGGGCCCGAGACGGGGTTGCTTTGCTGGGTTCAGAAGCTCTGACTGGGTGAGGGCCTCCTATCCTGGGCTCCGTGTTCTGGCCCACCGCATAGCAAAGCACCCGGGTCTAGGTCCTGCAAGCCTTGGGAGGCCTTCCCTTAGTGTCTGGGCCCAGAAGATCTGCCCGGGCCCCGCCGGGCCTCAGGGTGGGCGCTCCTGCCCTGGTGTCCATCCTCCAGCCTACCTCACACCCAAGGGCACGGGACGAGGTCCGTCAGGCCAGGGAAGGCTTCCCCTACTTGGCCGGGCTCAGGAGCCCTGACAGTGGCCCTGATGGGCCCTGGGATGGGTGCCTCCCTGTCCTGGGCTCTGTCCTCTGGCCCACTGTGTGGCAAAGCACCTGGGACGGGGTCCCATGAGCCTGGGGAGGCCTTCCCTTTGTGTCCAGGCCCAGAAGCACCAACCGGGCACCGCTGGGCCTCGGGGCGAGCGCACCTGACCTGCGATCCGTCCTCCGGATTGCCGCAGTGACAAGGGCATGGAAGGTAGGTCCATCGGGCCCAAAGAGGCTTCCCCTGACTGGCTAGGTTCTGGAGCCCGGACTGTGGCCCTGCGGGCCCTGGGGTGGGTGCCTCCCTGTCCTGGGCTTCGTCCTTTGGCCCACTGTGTGGCAAAGCACCTGGGACGGACTCCCACGAGCCCGGGGAGGCCTTCCCCTCTGGCCTAGGCCCTGAAGCACCGACCGGGCACCGCTGAGCCTCTGGGCGGGTGCTCCCAACCTGGGCTCCATCCTCCAGCCTGCCGCCCTGACAAGGACCAAGGAGGTAGGTCCATCAGGCCCAGAGATGCTTCCCCTGCCTGGCTTGGTTCAGGAGCCCTGACTGTGGCCCCGATGGGCCCTAAACGGGTGCCTCCCAGTCCTGAGCTCCGTCCTTCGGCCCACTGCATGGCAAAGCTCCCGGGACAGGGTCCCGTGAGCCCGGAGAGACCTTCCATTCACGTCCGGGCCCAGGAGCTCCGACCGGGCGCTGGGCTCCGTCCCCAGCCTGCCCCAAGGCCAAGCTTCCAGGTCAGGGGTCCACCGGGCCCATGGAGGCCTCCCCCGTATTACCTGCATGTCAAGGTGCCTTCAGGCCCCGGGTGGGTGCCCGTCAGGGCTCCCCTCGCAGCCCCGTGCCTGAGGCACAGGTGAGGCTCCGAGCCGCAGGGCTGCAGAGCCCCAGCCCCCTCCAAGGGCAAACAGGAGCCCAGTTAGTTAAGACACAGCATGACCAGATGGCCGTCCTTTGGGCCCGGCCATCTGGTTGTGTGTAGTGCCTCCCAATGGCGCTACCAGATGGCTGGGCTGCCATGGAAGTCCTGATGGGGGTTCTTTTGCTCCCCCGATCCCAGCCAGGGCTCCAGGAGGCTGGGTGCTTTCGCGGTTTCGGTCCCCTCTCTCACTTGATGTGCATGCATGACAAGAAAGGGGGGTAGCCTTCCTCCAGATTACTAGGGACAGGGTACTCCGGACCGCCTTGGGGTCTGGCGGTTCTCAAACAGTGACCAGATGGGTCTGGACTGGCCCGCCTCCATCCTGGGCTCCGCCTTGGGCCCCCTGCCTGCCAGAGCACCCAGGACGGGGTTCCGCCAGCCCGGGGAGGCCTCCCCTGCACATCTGGGTCCTGGAGCCCCTGGTGTTGTATTCTCCTTAGGATGTCCATAACAGGCTTTCCAAATATCATGTCCTTATATAGGCACAATTCTCCCTGCCCTTATATAGGCATAGAATCCCAGGCCTTATTTAGGCATTAAACCGTGCACTCCAAATACAGGCATGGTCTCTGACATCCGTCCACCCTAACGTCACAACGAGTTCATGAAGAACAGACCCTTAGGCTGCGGGAGTTTCCCTAGCCCAGGACTATTGATTTCTTCAAGGCCTCATACATTATGCATGAACCATTATTCCTTAGGGGTTCATCCATGACGTCTTTCGCTACTCAATTCACGTCAATGCTAACATTCCTAAGGTACTCTCAGGTATAAATATACCTTCCCAGCCCTTGTAAACAGAGGAGACCTCAACTTCAGAGGAGCCCGTATCCCGGCCTGACGCACTGAGAAGACGCTGCCATTCCCTGCACGCAGAGAGCCCAGCTTCCAGCTTCCAGTGATCTGACTTCCCTTGCGGGGTGTTGGAGTTCGAGTCTGGCAAAGAGATTCCAACCTCTCTCATTCTTCAGGTATGGAGCTGATAAGAACCTAGAGGGACTCTTGGCATACTAGGCATACTAGACTAAACATACTCTTAGTATACCATAGTAAGGAATACTTCACCTATTTCATACCTCGTCCTACACCTAGGTTAGGTTAGGTACATTGGGGTAGAACTAGCTTAGCACCGCATCGTATGAGTACTCGCATTTTTAGTCTGTGTTATTTATGTAACAGCATATGTACTAAAAGATAATGCTATTGCAGTATTATTTATTTCTACTGCTCACCCTGTACATTATTTATCTCGCATACTGTCTTGTGATCGTAACAGCACATTATATTTACACCAGAAACAAGACTGTTCAATAAATCTTTTATTGAAAACACTCGTCTATTATTTCTGTGTAACTCTGAGTAAAACTAAGCATGCACGACTGAGCTGAGTGAAATAGTTATCTAGTGTTTCCACAACTCTGGGACACGTTCTGATTCTAAAAGGGAAACATATTGGTCATGTTTTGCGGCTGCTAGACACTACTCCCTTTTTGTTGTCAAGGAGTTTCTAGTGGCCTCTGAGCTAGCTGGCACAAGTAATTAAGTTTAATATACTCGATAGGGACATACCGACCTTAGTCCTATGTCAAACCTATAGGATATATTATTCCAATGCGCAGAGCCTATTAGGGAAATAGGAGCTACACTACATGGCGCCCAACGGTTTGGTTAGGCAGTAATTCAACGTTAGATACTGAGTAACTCAGCCGTGCTTTTTCTCTCAAGACCCCTACCCATATACTCCAAAAGACGTCTGGAGTGGACACGGTTAAGTATCCACCAAGGCTACATAGGGAAGCACCCTATATATTAGCTGTTTGGTTTGCTCAACGTTGAAGGATACAGTGTTCCAAAATATTGTGCACCTTATCTTTGTTTCCTTGAAACTTGTTCTACATTTTTCAAAAAACAAAATGACTGAAGACGCCGGAGACGGTGTAGCTGTGGCTGATCCAGCCCTAGCAGCAGTTTTTAACATTACCGGTTTAAATGAAACCGAGGAGGGTGTCATAGACATCGCTCCAAATTTAAGAAGAGCCATCACTCTAAAACTTATAAAACATGGCCTACCACCAAGAGGTGGTAGAGCAGTTTTCGTGATAGAGGCACATGAATCCTTTCAGACAGAGGTATTCTATTCATGGGTAATATTTCCTGAATCCAATTCAGTAACACACATGTTTCACTTCTACAAAGAAGATGAACCACCAGAGGAATACAGTCCTTTCGAGGATATAGAAATTCCATTAACATACCAAGAGCATCAGCTCTGGTTTAAAGGCGCCCTAAAACATCACAAAAACATTACCAGGCTCGGTCCACTAGGTAGACCAGGAGCAACATGGCCGATTTTAGCCGGCTACACACCTCATCCTGACATTGAAGAGATGTCAGATGAGGAGTTACTTACTCAACTCACAGAGTTAATAAAAATTTACAGACAATTGGTCCAATATGTCATGCAGACTTTTACAGTCCGACCACCATTGACATATCCAAATCAAACTCCCCAACAGGGGAATACACTAAAAATTACACCACAGACTCTATACGCAGTCATGGGTAAAATGCCCACAAAACGTGAGCAAATTCCATTTTGGATAGCTCAAAAAATTACTCAAATCGAAGCAGTATTTCCAAATACTAGCCCACATGAGAAACACAGAATCCTAACAATCAGTTTACCAATGGGGATCACACCACAACTGGAAGACTGCACCACTTGGGGCTCAGTCTTTGCTGCCATCTATACTAAAACACATGGTATTCCATCAATTGCGGTAATACCTGATGTCCTAAAACAAATTCAAAATGAATATGGGGCAGAGCCTGCTCTAAATTTAGGTATGAAATTACTGAAAAATTTCGACCAGGTCTCAACAATAATATTATCTAATATTAAAGGGAGGCAGCAGCAGTGGCGATCCGCCAAAAATGGAGGGAATTCGATGTTACAGAACATCAAACTGAGCTACCCAGAATTATAGAACAATCTTATGCAGAATTAGGCAGAGATAGTTTGGTGGAAGACCACTGAAACCAAAACTATCTGAAAGTCCTGAGAAGGACTCAATAAAACAAACTCCTACATCTTCTAAAAAGAAGTGGGAGTCTACTAAACAAAAATGAAACGAGAAACGTTCTCAATCCCGAGGTAGGTCTCCTCAAAAGGAGCCCTCTGAAAGGAGGTATAACCTCAGGAATAGGGATAATTTGAAAAAACCTGATAGGTATCAAGATACTGATACACGGTCCTCTCGTCCCTTTCAGATCTCATCACAGACTTCGGAAAGAAGAGGACGATCAGAACATAAAGAAGAACGCGTGAAATCGAAAGGCGACAAACACGCTCCAAAAAATAAAACAAAACCTCAATTCTCCAAAAAGAAGGTAGCAGGTCTGAAGATCAGACATGCCGAGAATACTGAGAACACAACTCAAGAACGGAGAATGGGCTCAGACCATGCTGGACAGTGCAGCAGAAGTCACAATAGTTCGCCAGACCGTGAAGGAACTTCTGGAGATAGTGGACTTGAATGAGTACATTACAGTCGAGACTGTAGACACCAGGGTTAGTACTCCACAAAAGTTATATGAAATAACACTCCGGATGGAGGGAGACAAACCTAGACAGGTGAAAGCACTTTTTTGGGATAGACTATCAAGAGGCTATGACATACTTCTAGCAGAAAAGGACTGGCCACCACAATTTGTCAGGGAGTGCCCACACGGTGAGGACATAATTATGCCTGCCTTCTCCAACCATATTCCTATACATCTAAGATATACATATGCCAGGAAATGGGCAGTGGCCCAGGCCCCAGCATTGTATAAAAATCATGTAGGATGGGATGAAGATTCACCTCACCATAAAATACATCTGAAACATGAACCAACTGCACAACGGCAGTACCCTATAAAGCAAGAAGCTAAAAAACAGGTCAGGGAGATCTTAGATCAACTTGAATACCAAGGGGTGATTGAAACATGCACCTCCTCAATGAACAATCCTTTGTTTCCTGTCTCCAAACCAGACAATACATATCATCTAGTTTTGGACTACAGACACCTAAACACTTGTTCTAAAACTTTTGCAGTGCAAAATGCTCATAGCACAGCATTAATGAATAACATTGTGCGTAAAAAATATAAAACAACATTAGACATCTCAAATGGTTTCTTTTGTCAAAACATAGCACCTGAAAGCAGGTACTTAACTGCATTCTCCATAATGGGGACCCAGCGTCACTTTTGTCGACTCCCACATGGGTTCAAAAACAGCCCAGGTTTATTCTCAGCGAGGGTAATGGAGTTACTACAAATTTATGACAATGAGGCATTGTCCTATGTCGATGACATTTATCTGACAGACGATGACCTGGAAAAACACTTGAACAGGGTGAGCACCATTATACTGGGATTCGCCTCTGAGGGTTACAAATTCAACTTTAAAAGTCCAGAATTGCCCATCTCAATGTCCTATTTCTAGGATATGAGCTTTCAAGTGAAGGCAAGAGCTTGGCAGCTAACGTTTTAGAAAAGTGTGCGCTGCTCCAACCTCCAAAGACGCTAAAAACTTACAATCCATCCTGGGTTTCCTAAATTTTGGAAGAACATACATTCTAAATTATGCAGAAAGGGTTAAACCTCTCTACGCATTAATCAAACCTGATTTTTCAATCAAAAACTGGACACAGGAACACACAGAAATTTTGCATTCACTCCTGGCTAACATGTTAGCAACAAATCACTTACAAACACGCGTAAATCAACGTAATTTGGTGATCCGAATAATTTCGGGTCAATGTGGATTCACCTACTTAACCTTCAATGAGGGTGAGAAAATACCAATCGCATACAAATCCCATTTGTACACACAAGCGGAAATGCGCTTCAGTTCTACTGAAAAAATTCTGACAGCAGTTCAAACCGCTGTAGCAAAAGAAAGAGCCTTAGCCCAAGGGAAACGCATTATTGTCGTAACCCCAGTACCGGCTTTAGAAGCGGTCACAAAAGCGAGCATTCCAAATGCTAAAGCATTACATCCTAGATGGATACAATGGGTTAATTCTCTTGCTGCAACAGATGTTGAATATGTTTTTGATCCAGATTTGAAAATACAAGCCTTCCTACAGTATGAACATGAATGTCCCCTGCCTACTGAAATTCTGCCTCTCGATCAGTACGAATTCATAATTTACACTGACGGATCCGCACAACCCGCAATAGGAGGTAAGCAAGCTTACAGTGCAGCGTGTGCTATCGTTAAAAGTCGCATGCAAAATGGCATCTTCAGACCTATGGTCACAAAAACGCAGTCTCTAGGAGATTGTACAGCTCAGCGAGCTGAACTACAAGCATTCAAACTGGCACTTGAAAGTAAAGATCGAGAATTCCCCACACTAATCGTGTGCGATTCCTTTTACTGTGTTCAGTCGTATAATGAATATATACAAAACTGGCTTGAAAATGGTTTCAAAGATGCGAAAGGTGGCACAATAAAGCACAAATTGCTTTGGGAACAAGTAGTTCAGTTGAAAAACGAACTACCAAAGGCTCACGTGATCCACACACTGAGTCATCAACGTGATGGCGTTCACGTTGCAGGGAATTCATTGGCTGATGAAGCCGCAAAGGGGGCTGTACAAACGGCTTCCGTAGCTGCGATCACTCGTTCAAAAACAAAAATAGGCGGTGAGATAATGTTGGCTGTCAATGCATCAAGCAAAGGCAGCAGTTCCTTTTGCTCGAATCCCTGGAGTGGGGGATAGGGTAATACCAAACAAGGAACGCAGATTAGGACTAATCCTAGCAGCACACGAAGGGATAGCTTCTGCCCATGCAGGTGTTTCTGCAACAATATCTTTACTCAAGCAAAGATATTGGTGGCCTGGCATTAGAAAACAAACAAAGAACTATGTTTTAGAATGTGATATATGCCAACAGATGAAAGTCTCCACCGTGAAACGTCCTGCGCAGACACCCCTGTTAATTTCAGATAAACCATTAGCTTGTGTTTACCTTGACCACTGCGGTCCCTTACACAGGGACGGTAATTATAAATATATCATGGTAGCAGTGGATTCATGCTCTAGGTTCCTATGGTTATGGTCTCAGCGCTCAGCTGACGCTCGAACTGTTATAAAAGATTTGCGAGTCTTTATCGGCATATACGCAATAGGCACACTACATTCTGACCAGGGTCCTGCGTTCAGCTCTAGGGCTTACAAAGAGGCCATGGCCAGTCTGGGCGTTGCATTGCGGTACTCCTCTCCATTCCATCCTGAGGGAAATTCGGTTGTGGAAAGGAAAAACCGGGACATAAAACAGTCTATAACAGCTAGAGTATTAGGTTCGGGTGACGGGTGGGTCAAACACCTTAGTGGAGTTCAACGTGCACTTTACAACCTGCCAAGAAGTTCTCTAGGGGGGGTCACTCCATATGAGGTCCTATTTGGGACAAGAATGTGGGTACCAGACTTAGAAAACGTAGGCACAGTGGTGGAAAATAAACCCTTTGATATCAAAGATCGTTTGGCTGTTTTACAGGACTTAAACAAATTAAGAACGAAACAAAGCAACGTATTCCTACAGTCAACCACCACTGGGGATCAACCGGCTGTCCCAGCAAGGCCTGTCTGGATTCCAAAAGTTGGGGATCTAGTCAGAGAAAAATTGCGGACAAGAAGGAATTTGGACCTTCTTACAGACAACCAGTACCTGTCCTAGCAGTTCAAGGAACGAGAACAGTACTACTGCCGCCCCTTGCTGGAAGAAAGGAGAAAAGATTTGTGTCCATCGACCTCATCAAACCACAGTATGTGGCCAATACTAAATAGTAGGCCTCGTGGACTCCGACCTAGTAGCAAACGCACTCCTCTCGCTACTATCCAAGAAGTTCATACTGAAAGACTGATAACAATCGAGAATTCAGCTGAAACAAATGAAGGACTAAGCAACAACGCTATGGAACTCATCCCTCTTGAACACCAAGTAACAGTTCGTCCAAATACACCTGTCTACACCAATGTGGCACGTGATGAACTGGTTCCAGTGATTTCTACAAATCCTGATTCAATTCCAACAATTGATAGAACTGCTTCTGGCTATTTCATAAACTTTGATACGTTCTCAGAAGATCCGAGTGAACCTGAAACGACGCCAGTGTCATTGAAATTCAAGCAGCAAATACAAGACCTACTTCACTTTCTGAAAAAGACTTATTTGGTTTCTCCATGGATTGAACTCTGGATTACATCTGGACTTTTGTTTTCCTGCTCTGGCTAGCTATGGTAACAACTGTAAGCGTGCTTATAAGTGGCAGATACATCCATGTGAACACTGAAGGAAAAACGTAAACGTACTCTTTGAAACCTCATAAATCCTCCCATCGTGAAGCAAGAGACTTGTCATCAGTGAACATCACTGCGGTTCCTATACTCGATGGTATAGTGTGGGACAAAACAGATTTTGATATATTCGGTCCAACGGAAGAATTGAACATTCCACATTTGTTTAAAATTTCATTAAGTGATCTAATCACGTCCAGTACTTATTCTGATGATTGGGACTTTGAGACTGTGACTGACATTATGTTTGACCTAGAAAAATCTGCTGCATTTTCTAAAAATGAATATTTAGAGGGTTCATCAGACTATGAACATCTGTATTGTTATAACCACTATGGTCATCATTTTTTGCATAAATCTGCATATCCAAGAAATGTGTTTATGTTTAACCAATGGGAACATTGTCCTACACCACCTAAAGGTAGTTCAAAAACATTTGCCAGTAAATTTCCATATTTTTCAGGATATAATACATCTGATCCAGAAATGTTTTACTATAAAAATGAAAACAAGACAGGAATGAAAATTATGTTAACAAATACAAAACAGATTTATTCTACATTATTTAATGCCCAACTGTCTAGACAGGGTTTCGACTTTTGGAAAGACACAATAGACACAAAAACGTTGTGGGGTACTAAAGAATGGCAAGTACAGGGATAGAAGCTTTATTTAGAGCCTGCATCATCCCTGAACAAATAATGTTTTTGAATAAAACTATCCAACAAACATCTTATCTTGGATTAGCCAAGATAAAAGATATGAACACACCTTCTGTACCAACTCCTGCAAAAAATAATGAAACACAGGCAGTGGTGACAGTTGAGAATATACTACAACTCAACAGATCTAATCTTGATTGGAAAAAATGGTTGATCTGGCCCACAGACACGAATAACTGTCAGGAAAGATTCCTGAATAAAACTCAGGGTTTTACCATTCATAGGCCAGACCCAAGATACGTCCAAAGACAACATCCGGGGGTAGTAACAACATACAGTGTAGGGAAATTATGCCTTGATTGGCTGCATACATCTACACTACAGGATGTGAAACAACACTTATCCTTACTTGCAAAAGACGCAGATCTTAGGGATTTCTTGCTTGGACCAAGAAAACCGCATCAAAAACGTTTCATATATGCCGGCATCTATGCTGCATACAATGAAGCATGGAAGGTGTCACAGATAGAGGCCGCAGAACGAATACGTGAACTTGATCGTATTAATTTAGAGAAATCACTCTCTGTGGTCGACAATGGGTTAACAACTTTGTCCTCCAGAATTTATTCACTGGACGGCATTGTATCCTCTGCTATCGACATACTAGAACAAGATTTGGCGATGTTACAACAAGGCCAATCTCAATTACGTTCTATTATGTTATTAAGCTGGACGCTGCAATCATTGCGAGCGGGCTATGTGCCTTGGCGTTTCATCAACACAACGGCTCTGTTTTCAGAATACAATCTAACTGATAAACAGATCAAAATGGCACAAAGAGGAGCAAAGTATAGAGTGCTGAGCATTGAAAAACTGGAAAAGTTACCATTCACAGTGGCAGAAAAACCAGCTACAGAATGGCTTATTCATGGCAAAATTACACTACCTGTGACTACTTTTCAGTTTCAGTATTGCCTCAGACAAATGCAAGCAGGCAAATATGAAAGGTTGGGTAAGGAATACATTAAGACATCTTGGGCTTTACCGTATACATATAGATGTTGGAGCGGGGATCGTGAAGTGTTTTTAGCGGTAGAAACTGTAAACGTGCACTAAGCGGATCACTTATATGTCAGGACATTTCCTTGCACGGGGCATGTAATGGTTCTGTGGCAAATTTGTCTTGCCATCAGCAGGGTACACCAGCTGCTGTGATTAATCCAACGTTCGGACAACTTTCTAATGGGAGTTACCTCATGTTGAATGATCACAGTTGCTGTGGCATGCTGCCAGGCATCCCATATCTAGTAACGGTCAACTCCAGGGTCACTTGCTGTATGCAAGTATTGTTTGCCCCAATAGACACAGTCAGAGAGTCGCCTCTATGGCCTTCGCTGAACGTCTCTTTTATAAGATTTGATACTTTAAGCAGAATGAAAGCCATGCTTTTACAACAAACAGTGCCTCTGACCTCGGCCAAAGAAACCTATGATCTGCAAATTGCAAGGACTTCGGCTGAGATACAGACTTTAATACGTACAAACTGCCCTATACATTTCGTGGAAATGATAGGACGAATTTTCAACATGTCTGATACAACTGGAATTGTACATGTATTTAAGGGCATCTGCTCGGGTCTGTTAGCACCTTTCCAGGCAATCCTCGGAATCATCCCGAACTTTGCACATTCGGTGTTTGGTGGCATACCATTAATTCTAGCACTTGTTGCCGGAATTCTATTTCTTTTCCTGCTATTTCGCTATGGCCAGCCAATTCGCCGACATCACTCCGAGCGATATGGAGAAAGCTCTCCTTGAACGAAAGTGCCGTGAGCAAATAGTACAGCTTTTGGGCATAAATCGTCTACGGGACCTTAATACCACATGGTTCCTGTCCTTTAGACCAATCTGGCAAGATTGCATCTTACCTGTTCTACGATGCCTGCTATGCGGTGTAGAATGCGTGTTGGACACATGTCTAACATTTCCATCGGATGCGCCAACGGACGTCGATACTCTGCTGGACCAGATAACGGCCCATGCTATGTGTTGTCCCCAGCGGCTTCCTATCCTGATGACAGCATTCATTGAGATCTCACAGATGCTTCCGGCTGCTGCTGAGGTACGAGAAAGAACTACAGGCACACAGGTAACAACGGACGCGAACATTGCGACAATTGAAAGCAATGCTTCACATCTCTGTGCAATTAACCTGCTTCACGAGGTGTTCCAACTCACACCAACTACAGTGGATGATGTTTTGTCTATAGAAATAGATGATCTAATGTTTACACCAGACCCGTAAACTGACTCTGATTCAGCATACAGTGTTCCAGAAATACAGCAACAATTTGGCCTTCATTTTTCAAAAACTTGGAACTCTACCAAAATTTGAACTTTTTTCCATTTTTTCGAACGAAAAGGGTACTTCAATCTGCTTAAAGTAGAACTAGCCTTATAGTACAGACTTGGCGGTCCTTCCACAGACATTTAGTCATCTTATGTGTCTAAAAACAGTTCATTTGATTTTCATGACATGAAATGACTTTTGATTTTTGAACAACTTATCGATCATTTTCTGTCACATGTAAATACTACTACTTACTTCATTCCAATTGCATTTATTTTCGAATGTTATGCCTGCAATGATAAGCAATGCTTCGAATGTACAGTACCTTTTTGCATTCTAATATGTTTTTTTTAAAATGCCTTTTTTTAAATGGTTTTATCAAATATTTTAGAAATATGCGGTACTCCATTTTTATGTTTAGCATTTTAAATATTTAGCATTTATGTATTATCGTATACACGAAAGAGGAGTGGGTGTTGTATTCTCCTTAGGGTGTCCATAACAGGCTTTCCAAATATCATGTCCTTATATAGGCACAATTCGCCCTGCCCTTATATAGGCATAGAATCCCAGGCCTTATTTAGGCATTAAACCGTGCACTCCAAATACAGGCATGGTCTCTGACATCCGTCCACCCTAACGTCACAATGAGTTCATGAAGAACAGACCCTTAGGCTGCGGGAGTTTCCCTAGCCCAGGACTATTGATTTCTTCAAGGCCTCATACATTATGCATGAACCATTATTCCTTAGGGGTTCATCCATGACGTCTTTCGCTACCCAATTCACGTCAATGCTAACATTCCTAAGGTACTCTCAGGTATAAATATACCTTCCCTAGCCCTTGTAAACAGAGGAGACCTCAACTTCAGAGGAGCCCGTATCCCGGCCTGACGCACTGAGAAGACGCTGCCATTCCCTGCACGCAGAGAGCCCAGCTTCCAGCTTCCAGTGATCTGACTTCCCTTGCGGGGTGTTGGAGTTCGAGTCTGGCAAAGAGATTCCAACCTCTCTCATTCTTCAGGTATGGAGCTGATAAGAACCTAGAGGGACTCTTGGCATACTAGGCATACTAGACTAAACATACTCTTAGTATACCATAGTAAGGAATACTTCACCTATTTCATACCTCGTCCTACACCTAGGTTAGGTTAGGTACATTGGGGTAGAACTAGCTTAGCACCGCATCGTATGAGTACTCGCATTTTTAGTCTGTGTTATTTATGTAACAGCATATGTACTAAAAGATAATGCTATCGCAGTATTATTTATTTCTACTGCTCACCCTGTACATTATTTATCTCGCATACTGTCTTGTGATCGTAACAGCACATTATATTTACACCAGAAACAAGACTGTTCAATAAATCTTTTATTGAAAACACTCGTCTATTATTTCTGTGTAACTCTGAGGAAAACTAAGCATGCACGACTGAGCTGAGTGAAATAGTTATCTAGTGTTTCCACGACTCTGGGACACGTTCTGATTCTAAAAGGAAACATATTGGTCATGTTTTGCGGCTGCCAGAAACTACTCCTTCTTGTTGTCAAGGAGTTTCTAGTGGCCTCTCAGCTAGCTGGCACAAGTAATTAAGTTTAATATACTCGATAGGGACATACCGACCTTAGTCCTATGTCAAACCTATAGGATATATTATTCCAATGCGCAGAGCCTATTAGGGAAATAGGAGCTACACTACACTGGGCTCTGTCCCCTGGCCTGCCCCAAGGCCAAGGTCCCGGGTTGGGCATCCACTGGGCCCGGGGATGCCTGCCCTGCTTTGTCTGCGTGTCAGGGTGCCTTCGGGCCCCAGGATGGAGGCCCGTCGGGGCTCCCCTCACAGCCCCATGCCTGAGGCCCAGGGCTCGTCACGCGCATCGAAGGGGTTAACAACTGAGCGCGAGGAGTTTGAAGTGGCGCACTTCAACTGTAGTTTTCCTCGGGTGAGCAACTACTCGCGTTCGCTCGATGAGGAAATTCTTTAATGAAAGACATTTTTTTTTAGAAACTATGTGGCCGCATCAATTAAATCGGAGAGACTCGATGTAAACAGTTTCGCAGGTTAGTCGTCAGTTTCATGTGATCGGAAGAGGCTGAGGGAGCGGCAGGAAATAAATACAATGTTGCAGCGTCTATTTGAAAATGTCAAGATGCGGTGAAGAACATTCAGCTCTTCGAGTGCTTCGAGTTGTACATAAGAAAGACTTCGTTTTTCAAGCCCATAGATGTCAATTAGTTTTTAAGTACAGACAAGTATTTGGTATCTAGTAGCTATTAAAGGTTTAGAGTTTCACTTAGTGCGGAACGGTGTGCACACCAGAATAATTCTATCAAAAGGATTGGAAAGTCTAATTTGGTTGTGTTGCTAAAGTTTAAAAAGAAGATTCAGACTGCCGTGAGGAAAAATGACATAGGAGGATCTTCAAACTTGGCAACATCGGTTGTCAAGGGACAGTAAGAGTGAGAGTGATAAAATTGTTGTGCTGGAACTTTTTGAAAAGACTTTTCTCAGCAAGTTATAAAGAAGAATGTTTAAATATTTAATACAAGAATACTACTATAGACAATACAAGAGAGAGGCAAGCCAATCCATTTTCCAGGTAGTTAGTAGTAAAAATGTTTTAGACTGGTTATAGAAGTTATAGAGTAGTCAGGAAGAGGTTGTTCAATTGTTCTTTTCATCCTCTGCAGGTAGCCAAGAGATTCTTTTCGCTGAACAACAGTAATACAATAAGAAGAGGTTGTGAGTTCTTTAAAGGAAGCAAAACCAAAGGGGATGATGGACGGAGTGTTGAACATTGCAAGCACTCACCCCCAGTCAACTGATCTGGGTTTAATCCATCATCATTCTTTAGCTCACTACGCCACCCCAGTTCAGACATGGCCATATGCAAATCAGTCTGGCCCTGTGCCTCATGGGAACAGTCCAGCCCGGACTGCCAAGCCATGTCTTCCCTGGACCGGAAACAAGCATTCTGGGACCGGTTTCTGGCTTACAGCCGTCATCAGCCAGGCTATCTTGAATCCAGTGGCAAAGTGAGCAAGAGACCCACGTCTGGGCATACCCTGCCAACTTAGGGCGAACACAGCAAAACCAAAGGGGATGATGGACGGAGTGTTGAACATTGCAAGCACTCACCCCCAGTCAACTGATCTGGGTTTAATCCATCATCATTCTTTAGCTCACTCCGCCACCCCAGTTCAGACATGGCCATATGCAAATCAGTCTGACCCATGTTCGCCCTAAGTTGGCAGGGTATGCCCAGACGTGAGTCCCTTGCTCACTTTGCCACTGGATTCAAGAATGCCTGGCTGATGACGGCTGTAAGCCAGAAACCGGTCCCAGGATGCTTGTTTCCAGTCCAGGGAAGACATGGCTTGGCAGTTCGGGCTGGACTGTTCCTATGAGGCACAGGGTCAGACTGATTTGCATATGGCCATGTCTGAACTGGGGTGGCGGAGTGAGCTAAAGAATGATGATGGATTAAACCCAGATCAGTTGACTGGGGGTGAGTGCTTGCAATGTTCAACACTTCGTCCATCATCCCCTTTGGTTTTGCTATGTTCGCCCTAAGTTGGCAGGGTATGCCCAGACGTGGGTCCCTTGCTCACTTTGCCACTGGATTCAAGATAGCCTGGCTGATGACAGCTGTAAGCCAGAAACCGGTCCCAGGATGCTTGTTTCCGGTCCAGGGAAGACATGGCTTTGCAGTTCGGGCTGGACTGTTCCCATGAGGCACAGGGTCAGACTGATTTGCATATGGCCATGTCTGAACTGGGGTGGCGGAGTGAGCTAAAGAATGATGATGGATTAAACCCAGAACAGTTGACTGGGGGTGAGTGCTTGCAATGTTCAACACTTCGTCCATCATCCCCTTTGGTTTTGCTATGTTCGCCCTAAGTTGGCAGGGTATGCCCAGACGTGGGTCCCTTGCTCACTTTGCCACTGGATTCAAGAGAGCCTGGCTGATGACGGCTGTAAGCCAGAAACCGGTCCCAGGATGCTTGTTTCCGGTCCAGGGAAGACATGGCTTGGCAGTTCGGGCTGGACTGTTCCCATGAGGCACAGGGTCAGACTGATTTGCATATGGCCATGTCTGAACTGGGGTGGTGGAGTGAGCTAAAGAATGATGATGGATTAAACCCAGATCAGTTGACTGGGGGTGAGTGCTTGCAATGTTCAACACTCCGTCCATCATCCCCTTTGGTTTTTCTTTAAAGGAAGACCTTTTGGCTAAAAACTAGGAACTAGAGGCAGTCTCTCTTTCTTCCCATTCCCCTTTCCCCCTTGTGGGTGCTTGGCACTAGTCTATGGAATAAGTGAACAGGATTGGTTTCGGCAATCATCGGGGGGATTTGGGAAGATTAGCTTCTGCTCCTGTGGAAATCTTGAAACCAGTAACCCTGGGCGAAGTGCTACGCTACGCTTGCGTAGTTTGCGAAGTTTGCGCTACTTCGCACAACGCGAATTGCACGTAGCACAGTGCAAACACGCGTAGCATAGCGTAGCGTAGTGCCGCGGTCATTTTTTGCTTGCTCGCGGTCCTCAACGTCAAGTTGGCGACCGCGAGCAAGCAAAATGACATCCCGGCGAGACTTTTTCCTCGTTCGCGATCAGCAACATCAAGTTGCCGATCGCGAGCGTGGAAAATAAACCTCCGGCGAGATTCTCAACGCGGGGAGGTCAGGTTTCTCATTGCGAGTGGTCGCGTATGCTCGCGACCGCTCGCGATGAGAAACTACCAGTCCGCGTTGAGAAGCTGCCGCTCGGTAAAAATCTACTCGAGCGGCAGTAAAGACAGCTCGCACTGTGCAAGTTGCCGTTTCAATGATTGCACAGTGCGGACAAGCATCCGGCACTGTGCAATCATTGCGAACACGCACTCACGCAGTTCGCGTAGTGCTACGCGAAGCTCGCGTAGTGCGAACTGCACTTTGCGTAGCTTCGCGAAGCACTACTTCGCGAACTACGCCCAGCCTTAGAAACCAGTAAGGCCCTGACAGAGAGCTCATTATAAAACAATTTACATTGCGCGCGCTGCAACGCCGAGTTGGCATTGCAGCGCGCGCGCGCAATGTAAATTGTTTTATGTATTTATTTATTTACTTAACTCCGTTGCGCCGTATGCCGAAGTTTACTACCCCCACCCTGTCCCTCCCCCGCCCCGCCGCACCGCAGCACTCCTTTGGCGAGCCGCCACTGCCCAAGGCCAAGGTACCGGGTCGGGGGTCCATCGAGCCCGTGCAGGCCTCCTCCGCTTGCGTGCATGGCAAGGTGCCTGGGGGGGGCCCGGGTCAGGGGTCCGCCGGGGACCCCCCTAGCAGCCCCATGCTCGAGGCCCAGCTGGGGCTCCGAGCCCTTAGGACGAAGAGCCCCCGAGCCTGCCAAGGGCAGGCGGGAGCCCTTTCATTAAGGCGCCATGTTCTACTAACCCTAAGAAGGATTTCGATTCTTCCTTGTTTAAGGGAGGGGATGCCTGCCTCACAGCCTTTAGGCCTGATACTATGTTCTGATATGCAATGACCCAAATAATCAACTGAATCCTCTCCAAATTAACATTTCTCTTTTCTGATGGTTAACCCTTCCTCCTTTTATGCCTTCAAAACCATCCTTAAAGTACTATTGTGATGTACTACTGAAGCTCCAAAAATCAAAATGTCATTCTGGTAGCAAAGAACAACTTCTATTCCACTTAAGAGCTTTAGCATAACTCTTTGAAATACTGCAGCCGTGGATGTGAGGCCTTATGGCATACAGCAGTACCTGAATGCCCCAAAAGGTGGTATGAACGATGTAAGAGATTTGGAGTCCGGGTGCAACTCTATCAGGTGGAACGTGGACGAGAGGTTAATAACACTGATGCATTCCGCATTCCCAATTACCCAAATTTTTTTTATTCTACGAAAGGGAAAATCTGTTCACCCAAATCTTTGCATTGAGGGCCCTTAAGTCGACACATAGACGCAAACCACTTCCCCCAGGTTTTTGGGTGACTACAATCGGGGCAAGCCATGAGGAACTCGCAATACTTTCAATTACACCTTGTGAAACTAGTTTGTTTAACTTTTCTTTGAGGGGCTGCTGCATCATCTGTGGGACTGATCTTACTTTATGTATCACTGGTACTGTGTTGTCTATTAATCTAATTTTATGTTGGAAATTCCTTCAGTGGCCTAAATTCTCCGTGAATAATTCTGGGAACTCATAACATACTTGTTTCCACTCTCTTCCCTCAGCTCCCGCTAAAACAGGTTCATCACTATTAGGATCAAGTTTAATCCCCAATTCTTTTTGATATGCCAAGCCCAGTAGACTGGATCCCCTCTTTGTTAGATATATGTTTCCTAAGGTAGTACGATCTTTGAAGGATATACGCATAGTCAGCATTCCGATCGAAGGTATAGGGTCTTTATTGTACCCCCTGGTTCAATATCAGCCCCTTGAATTGTATAGTTCTCTTCTTGAAATTTTTCTTGAAAAATGTTATGATCAACCAGTGTGTATGGAGAGCAGGAATCAGCATAAACTCTTAGTTCTATCCCATATAAATTTATATTGCACATGGGGTATTTATTCTCTTTCTCTATGGATTTTTCTCCACTTGGAATATGAATTTACTCAAGCCCACTTCTGCTTCCTTAATCATATGCACATTTCTTCTATCTGCTTTTCAATCCCTACACAACCTAGCATAATGCCCCCTCTTATTGCAGTTTCTGCACACATGGGAAGGTGCTGGGCAGTTCAGGTTATTGTCTAGGTGATTAGGATTAGCACAACGATAACACCTCAATCTCTCTTTTCTTTCCTCCTCAATTTTCCTTTTTGATGGAATATCACAATTTTTTTTACCATGATCTATCTCTTCAATTTGTTCCTAATTGCCAGCACGGTTCTTTACCACATGGAAAGAGTCTGAGATATTACAGTGCTTCATTTCTCTTATACATTCTGCTCTATGCTCAATGCTTCTCACATTGCTATGGCATTTTTCAAAGTAGGATTACCAATGAACCGTTTTTCCTGGATTTTAGGGTTATTAGTACATCTAACTAATTGGTCCCTAATTAAGGAACCACCTGGTGGACCAAATTAGCACATATTGGCCAACCCTCTAAGAACTGCAATATAACTTGTTACTTTTTCATACTTCCCTTGTACTCTACAGAAAAATATATGTCTTTCCAAAACTACATTCACCTTTTGACCAAAATGTTTTTCCAATTTATGAATAGTTGTGTGGTAGACATCTTCCAATCCCTCTTCTTCTTCTTCTTCTTCTTCATCTTCACTCTCCGAATCCGCTAAATGCTCATCCACCTTCATTTGCTGGGTACCTAAATTATGCAATAGAATATGTTGCTTTCTTACAGCTGGAGATTTTTCTCTTCCTATTGCAATTTCTCCCTACAATTTCTCCCCACTCTTTCCAGGGTATAATTTTCTATCCCCACCTTGCCTAAAAATGGAGGAGACTGAGTCATGTTTGCTATAGCCACGGAGTCTGTTCAGATTGATAAAAATACTATTATTACATTTGCAATCAGGTTTAAAATTAAGATTTAGTTGGGTTTTATCTGAATAGCCTTCACTGGAAATGTTTCAACTTGAACAGAATGGGCAAATCACCATTAACTATAGTGATTAAAATTCTTAACCAAGGAATCAAAATATACTTGAAAAAACATAAATGGTTTTGTATACAAAGAGTCCTATTTTTGTGTTTCTCAACCACAAAATGTGGGTGGAGATAACACAGGAAGAGATATTTGAATACTTCTTCTTGAACTACTAAAGTAAACAGTTTTATAGGAAAACACAATGCCTTGCGCTGAGCTGCAGCGTCACAGGCAGATTTTCCACAGATGCAGTGCCTGTCCGTGTGACGACGACCCTCCCTATCAAACTGTGGAAAACTTGACAGGCTTGATGGATTGCTGCTGAGCCTGTCAAGGTACACAGGAAACAACCAAAGAGGTCTGACGTGCTGAATTGCAGGGAATCCGGTGATAACTCCTCCGAAGCTGTGCCTGTCAGCACGTAACACCCCTCACACAATACTGCACATAAATGCCTGACAGGCTTGAGGTCGCCTTGGCATTGCCTTTCAGCATTTACAGACGGTGCTGGAACACGGTGGATCTAACACACCAGTAGTAGCTTGGCAGTTTGTTCCACTAATATGATGTGCATATCAGCGTGTGCACACCATATACAATGATCAATGTGTATCTGCATGATCGGCCTGAGGAGATTAAGCTGTGCCGGTCAGCGAAAGCAGAAGGCACAGAGAAAGATCAGACACGCCCCGGGGAATACTGCACCCGTATGCGGTAAGAGTCTATTGATAGGCGTTGAAGGATTTTGAATGCTGCATATGCAGTATAATGGTGCTGCCCCATTTATTGCTGAATGACCCCCAGCTTTTGTTTGTATTGCGTAGGCAGTTACAACACGTAAGGTACGGTACTTCAACTTATCTGAAGTGGTACCGCTTGATACGTATTACGAGCAATTGGAAAATTAACTCGTCAGATCTAGCCAGCTGGTCCACATAGGCGTTCCAATGCTCTTTCCAAATGGAAATGTTTGTTTAAGAAGTCAGTAATTATTGTATTTCCTCTCACTAGGCCAGCAGATACTCGGAATTTGTTCGGTATGAGGCATGTCCGCCCCCCTTTCAGCTCCTCAACTTTAGGAGACAAGCATTAGGTTCGGCTCATGTTCTGTGCTAACATGCATAGTGTTGGTTAGACTTTCTGGTTCACTGGTGGTGGAGACTGCTGCCAGGTTCGAGTCTGCAGAGCTAGTGTCTATTTAAGACCCCCTAGACCATATGTGACCTCTACTGCTGATTGCTGGGTGACCCTTACTGGCCCTGCCACTACTGCATGGCAACAACCTATCCCCCAGGAGCTGACGTGTGGTGGGATTAAGTGGTTCAGTGAGAGAGTAACTACCTGTCGGAGTGTTATGTCCCATATAGAGGCCCTAATGTAGACCTGTTCATATATGCCCTAAAATGGACGTATTCATATTTGCCCTTATACGGTCATATTCGTACATGCCCTATTATGGTCAGAGCCGCATATGCCCTATTACGGTCATAACTGTACATGTCCTATTATAGTCATGATCCCTTATATAGGCATGATCTTTCACCTACATTGGTCCTCGCTAGTACACAACGAGCTCTGAGGGTTGAACGTTATCTAGCCTGTGGTTTTGAATACAGCAGGGTTTTTCCCAAACACAGGCCCACACTGTACTCATCAATTATGCATGACTCTCTAGGAATACACCGCCTGCATAATATGTATGTACAAAGTTTACCCCTGACGTCTTCCTCAAGTCTAACAAGGGCCAATACAAACCATACGAAGCAACTAGAGGCTTCAGGGTATAAATACACCACTTCTTACCCCGGTAAGATCGAGGGAACCGAGACTTCCATGCTGACACACTGACCAGAGACGCTGAGGCTCCTGCATGCAGTCGCTCCAGCTGACAGAGGACTAACACAGCCCTTGCGGGGTGTCCAACTCGAGACCAGGACGGGGTCCCACACTCTCTCTATTCAGGTATGGGGGTTCGACTAAATCCTAGAAGGACTCTTGGCTCTTAGGTTTTTAGACCTACACATATGCTAGGTACACTCAGGTATCTAGTTAGGCATCGTAGGAGTACGCGCACTTTTATAATGCTTTTATATTCATGTATGTATTCATGATTATTGCAACATGGTAGAACTGTTCTATCCATTCACTTTTATCGTACTGCTGATAATATATCTCTGCTATTGTCTGCTGGTTACTGCAGCACATATATTTTACACTAGAATAACAACTGTTCAATAAATACTTATTGAAACACCCAGACTGTTTATTCTGTGTAACTCTCTGAGACAAACCGAATAAGTAAGCATGAGTGACTGAGCGAAAAGTAGTACATTGTTTCCACGATTCTGAGGAATTAGGGTTGTCATGGTCTAAGGTTGCCAGAAACTAATCTCCGATAAGAGGAGATTCTAGTGGCACTGTGAGCTAGCTAATGCAAATCCAGCTAACATACGCGGTGGGGGTGCACAGAGCCAGTCAGTCACCAAACCACCAGTTTATGTTATCCAAACGCGTAGGTCCTGCATGGGTACTATAGGAACTACACAACATGGCGCCACCAACGTTGGTTGGGTACTTAATTAATAGTAGAATCTGAGTAGTTCAGTTGTGCTATTCTCAGAGAACCTACTCACAAAACCCCAGAGACGTCTGGAGTGGGTGGGCACAAAATCCGCCACAGCTGAGTAGTACGAGAATACTATTTATTGGCTGTTGGTTAAACAAGCTTGAAGGACATTTAGTTCCTAAAAATTGTGCATAACACCTTATCTTAGTTCCCTTGGAATACTTCTTCTTCTAAACATGTCTGACAACGAGGTAAGAACAGACAGAGTTGAACTGAATTTTTCAGAAGAAGGAGAAGATCCTGAAAATGCAATACAGATTGCACCAAAATTCAGAAGGACAGTCACCCTAAGACTATTAGAAAATGGTTTACAAGAGGGGGGTGGCATGGTAGTTTTCGTGATTGAGGCACACGAATCAAACAAAACAGAGGTGTTCTATTCATGGGTTACATTCCCAGCAGCAAATGCCATAACAAAGACATTTCACTACTATATAAAAGGAGATGCACCAAGGGAATATGGTCCGTTTGAGGACATAGAGATTCCACTCACTTACCAGGAACATTATTTCTGGTTTAATGGCGCCCTACCCCACTTAAGAGCAAGAGTAAGATTAGGCCCACTCGGAGGAGATGGGGCAACATGGCCAATACTAGCGGCTTACACACCGCATCCTGACATTGGAACAATGCCACAGCCAGAATTACTCGTACAACACAGAGATTTAATCAAAATCTACAGAAACTTGACACAATTTGTCATGAGGACTTTAACAATCCAACCTGCACCAGGTGCAGCAAATAGTACTCCAGCTCAGGGTACAGGAAATAAAATCACTCCTCAAACATTACACGCGGTAATGGGCAAAATGCCCGCAAAACGCGAACAAATACTATTCTGGATAGCTCAGAAAAACACTCAGCTTGAGGCAGTATTCCCGAATACTACCACCTATGATAAACACAGAACTCTAACAATCTGCTTGCCCATGGGGATCACACCACAAGTAGAGGACTGCACCTCTTGGGGTTCAGTCTTTGCTGCCATATATACCAGAACACATAGTATCCCGTCATTAGCAGTAGTACCTGACGTATTGAGACAGATACAAAATGAGTACGGAGCAGAACCTGCCCTTAATTTAGGGATGAAGTTACTAAATAACTTTGACCAGGTATCAGCCATAATACTAGCTAACATTAAGGGGGAAGCAGCGTCAGTGGCGATCCGCCAACGCCTAAGGGAGTTCAGTCCTTTAGAACAGGAGCACGAACTAACCAAAATAATTGAAACTGCATATGCAGAACTAGGCAGAGACAGTCTAGGTGGGAAAGCATTAAAACCACAACTGGTGGGCAGTCCTGAAAAGGACACTACAAAGCAGACATCTACTTCTTCTAAAAAGAAGTGGGAAAATAAAAAACAACAAAAGTCTAAAGACAGCAGATCTCAATCCAGAGGTAGGTCTCCTCAACAGGAGCCCTCTGAAAGGAGGTATAACCTCAGGAATAGGGATAATATTAAAAAACCTGACAGGTTTCAGGATACTGATACACGTTCCTCTCGTTCCTTTCAGGGTTCATCAAAAAACTCAGAGAGGGAAGGACGGTCAGAACACAGACAAGAGGAGCGTACTCGTACAAAGTCCAGAGACACACAACGCGCGGCAGACTACGCACCTAAAAAAGAAGATAAACAAAAATTAAAACCTCAGTTCAAAAAGAAGAAGGTAGCAGGTCTCAAGATCAGACATGCCCAGAATTCTGAGGACACAGCTTCTGAACGGGGAATGGGCTCTGGCGATGCTAGACAGCGCGGCAGAAGTAACGATAGCTCGCCAGAACCTGAAGGAATTTCTGGTGACAGCGGAGTTGAGTGAGTATATCACGTTGGAAACACCTGATACTCGGGTAAGTGTCCCACATAAGTTACATGAGATAACACTCCAGATGGAGGGGGACAAGCCCAGAAAAATTAAAGGTCTCTTTTGGAAAAATCTGTCATCTGGTTATGACATTCTATTAGCAGAACAAGACTGGCCGCCAAAATTCGTCATGGAGTGCCCTAGGGGAGAAACGATAATTTTTCCAGCCTTTTCCGACCTCGTTCCCATACATTTAAAACATGCATATGCGCAGGAGTGGGCGGTTGCCCTACCTCCAGCATTGTACAAAAATCATGTTGGTTGGGATGAGGATTCAACCCACCATGTGATCCCGTTAAAAGTTTCACCAAATGCTCAAAGGCAATACCCTATAAAGCAGGAAGCTAAAAAACAAGTCAGGGAGATCCTAGATCAACTTGAATACCAGGGGGTGATAGAAAATTGCACTTCACCTATGAACAATCCTTTGTTTCCCGTAGCAAAACCTGACAACACATATCGTCTAGTTTTAGATTACAGACATTTAAACACTTGCACAAAGACATTTGCAGTTCAAAATGCACACAGTGCTGCATTAATGAATAACATTGTGTGACAAAAATACAAAACAACACTTGATATCTCAAATGGATTTTTCTGCCAAAATATAGCACCTGAAAGCAGGTACTTGACCGCATTCAGTGCGTTAAGGTCACATCGGCAATTTTGTTGACTCCCCCAAGGGTATAAAAATAGCCCCGGGGTATTTTCAGCACGAGTAACAGAGTTACTACAAAATTTGTATGAAGAAGCATTGTCCTATGTAGATGATATTTATCTGATGGACGATGACTTACCGGGGCACTTGACCAGGGTGAGCACCATTATTATGGGATTTGCCTCTGAGGGCTATAAATTTAATTTCACAAAATCAAAAATTGCCCACCTCAATGTCCAATTTTTAGGGTATGAGCTGTCAAGTGAAGGAAAAAGCCTAGCAGCTAACTTTTTAGAGAAGTTTGCGCTGCTCCAACCTCCAAAATCATTAAAGAATTTACAATCAATTCTGGGATTCCTAAATTTTGGTCGAACATACATTTTAGATTACGCAGAAAGAGTAAAACCTTTCTACGACTTAATAAAACCTGATTTTTCAATCAGACAATGGACACAGGAACATACAAACATCCTACGTTCACTACAAGAAGATATGATAGCTTCAAAACATTTACAGACACGCTTACACGTACACAATTTGGTGATCCGAGTAATAGCGGGTCAATGCGGGTACACATATTTGACCTTCAATGAAGGAGAAACAGTACCAATCGCATACAAATCACACCTGTACACGAACGCAGAGATGCGCCTCACTTCAACAGAAAAAATCCTGACAGCAGTGCAGACCGCTGTAGCAAGAGAAAGAGCTCTGGCTCAGGGGAAACGCATAATTGTCGTAACCCCGGTACCGGCTTTAGAGGCTGTTACAAAGGCTAGCATTCCAAATGCGAAAGCATTACATCCCAGATGGATACAATGGGCTAATTCTCTTACTGCAACGGATGTTGAATACAGATTTGATCCAAGTTTAAAAACACAAGCATTTCTGCAATACGAACAAGAATATCCTCTACCGAATGCGATTTTGCCTCTAGACCAGTATGAATACATTATTTACACTGACGGATCTGCTCAACTGGCCATAGGGAGTAAGCAAGCTTACAGCGCAGCGTGTGCGATTGTTAAAGGTCGCATGCACGATGGAAAATTCCATCCAAGTTGCACTAAAACGCAATCTCTAGGAGACTGCACGGCTCAGTTAGCAGAGTAAAAAGCACCGATACTGGCACTTGTAAATATGGAACATGAATTCCCCACACTAATTGTGTGTGATTCCTTTTACTGTGTACAGTCATACAATGAATATCTACATCATTGGGAACAAAACGGGTTCAAAGATGCAAAAGGTGGCACAATTAAGCATAAAATGCTATGGGAACAGGTAGTGGAGTTGAGAAACGAACTACCAAGGGCTCACGTGATACATACACTGAGTCATCAGCATGATGGCGTTCACGTTGAAGGGAATTCATTGGCTGATGAAGCCGCGAAGGAGGCTGTACGCACAGCTGCCGTAGCTTCAGTTACTCGTTCAAAAACGAGAGTAGACGGCGAGATTATGGTAGCTGTCAATGCATCACGCAAAGGCAGCACAGCAGTACCAAAGAAATTTCCACTCAAGTACTCATACAAGTTAGATGCACACAACATTCCATATGCTCAGATTCCTGGAGTGGGGATAGAGTAATACCAAATATGGATCGTAGGCAAAGTTTAATTGTGGCAGCACACGAAGGGACAGGTTCTGTACATTCGGGATTTAGGGCGACTGTTTCTTTATTGAAACAACGCTACTGGTGGCCTGTAATGAGGAGGCAGATTAGAGACTATGTCTGGAACTGCAAGATCTGCAAGCAGATGAAAGGGTCCACTACAACAAGTCCGGTACAGATACCATTATTAGACAGCATCAGGTTGTCCGTCCGTGTGCGTCCAGCTCAAGTTTCCTCAAGGTCTGGCCTCAGCGCTCGGCTGACGCTCGAACTGTTATAAAAGGTTTGCGAGTCTTTATCGGCACATACGCAGTTGGCACGTTACATTCTGACCGTGGCCCGCCGTTTAGCTCTCGGGCTTACAAAGAGGCCATGGAAGGAATGGGCGTTGCATTGCGGTACTCCTCTCCGTACCATCCTGAGGGTAATTCGGTCGTGGAGAGGAAAAACCGTGACTTAAAGCAATCTTTAACAGCTAGGGTATTAGGCAAGGGCGGTAGATGGGTCAATCACCTTTATGGGGTACAGCGCGCGCTGAATAATCAGCCAAGAAGCTCTCTAGGAGGTGTCACTCCTTACGAGGTCCTATTTGGAACAAGAATGTGGGTACCTGATCTTGCTTGTGAAGGCACAGTGGCGGATGAAAAACCGTTTGATATCCATGATCGTTTGGCTGTTTTACAGGATCTAAATGAATCCAGGACACAACAAAGCAACGTCCACTTAAAACAGACCGCCACTGAGGAAGTCAAGGCAGTAACGGCAAGACCTGTCTGGATCCCAAAAGTCGGGGATCTGGTCAGAGAAAAGATTGCAGACAAGAAAGAATTCGGACCATCATACAGAACAGCTGTACCGGTCCTAGCAATCCAAGGCACAAGAACAGTACTTCTGCCCCCTCTTGCGGGGAAAAAGGAGAAAAGATTTGTCTCAATTGACTTAATCAAACCACACTATGTGGCCGATACTAAACAGTAGGCCTCGTGGACTCCACAGTAGCAGACGCCCTCCTCTTGCTACAATCCAAGAAGTCCAAACAGAAAGACTCATCACGTTTGAAGAGCCACCTGTACGGAATGAAGGACTAAGCAACAATGCTATGGAACTCGTTCCACTTCAACAAGAAGAAACTCAACTTAACAACCAAGTTGCAATAAGACCGACTACAGACATCTACGTCAACATTCCTCGTCAAGAGCAAAATCCAATTTCAACAAATCCCGATACAATTCCAACAATTGATCGAACTGCTTCTGGCTATTTCATGAACTTTGATACGTTTTCACTGGATCCAAGCGAGCTGGAAACGACGCTAGCCAAAAAATCACACAAACAGAAACTCATTGACTTTTTGAACTTTTTTAGAAAGACTTACCTGGTGTCACCTTGGATAGAACTATGGTATATCACTGGGATTCTATTTTTTCTTTTCTGGCTAGGTTTAATTATAACTTTTAGTATGCTTATTAATGGACGATTCCTCCAGCAGAGCTCTACAGCCCAAAGAGTCAATTTGATTTTAAAACCACACTAGTCTTCACATCGTGAACCAAGAGACTTGTCTTCAGTGAACATCACAGCAGTTCCTATACCGGACGGTATAGTATGGGACAAGATTGATTTTGATATATTCGGTCTGACTGAACTTTGAAAGCTTAAACATTTATTTAAAATTTCTTTAAGTGAAATCTTTACCTCCAGTACATTATCTGATGTTTGGGACACTGAAACTGTAAATGCTATGATGTCTGATTTAGAAAAAACTGCTGCATTTCCGAATAATGAAATGTTAGAAGGTACTTCAGACTATGATGCATTGTACTGTTACCAACACTATGGTCATCATTTCTTACACAAATCTATAACACCTAGAAATGTATTTGAATACCAACAGTGGGAACACTGCCCAACACCTCCAAAAGGTAGTTCGCAAACCTTTGCACAGAAATTCACATACTTTTCAGGGTTTAATACATCTGACCCGAAGTCATTTTATTACAAAGTGGCAAAACCATCAGCACAGAAAATTATGTTGACTAACACCAAACAGATTTACTCTGCTTCCTTTATGGCCCAGTTGTCTACACAGGGTTTCGACCTATGGAAGGACACTATAGATTTAAAATCAATCTCGGGTTCTAGGGCCTGGCAAATCCAGGGAACAGAAGCACTTTTTAGAGCATGCCTCATTCCACAGCAGATGATATTTCTAAATATCACTGTGCAACAGACATCCTGTCTTGGACTAGCCAAGAACAAGGAAATGAACACACCGGGGTTTCCAACACCATCACAGATGGGTTTGGGGGCAGAATTCAACTACACAAGGGGTAGGATTAGATGACATTCTCCAGTACAACAGATCAGATCCTGATTGGACGAAATGGCTGATTTGGCCCATTGACACAAACACCTGTCAACTGAGATTTATGAATACAACCGAAGTGTTTAGTATCCATAGGCCAGATACACGCTATGTACAGAGACAACACCCAGGGGTAGTGACATCCTATAGAGTTGGGAAGTTGTGCCTTGATTGGCTAGATACCTCAACACTCACAGAAGTGAAATATCACTTGACCTTACTCACATCTGATGTAGACCTTAGGGATTTCTTGTCAGGCCCAAGGAAAACACGTCAGAAACGTTTCATATATGCTGGCATTTATGCCTATTATAATGAAAACTGGAAAATATCCCAACAAGAGGCCGCAGAAAGAATACGGGAAATAGACCGTATTAACCTAGAGAAGGCATTAGCTGTAGTGGATAATGGGTTAACAACTTTGACCTCCAGGATTTACTCCTTAGGCAACATTGTGTCTTCGGCAATCGACATTTTAGAACAAGATTTGGCCTTGTTACAACACGGGCAATCACAGTTACGTTCTATTATGATGCTAAGCTGGACGCTACAATCTTTGCGTGCAGGCTACGTGCCCTGGCGTTTTATAAACACCACGTCTCTGTTTTCAGAATACAATCTAACTGATAAACAGACAGAAATGGCACAAAGGGAAGCCAAATATACAATGCTGCGTATTGAGAAATTGGAAAGGTTACCATTTACTGTAGCCGAATTACCATCAACTGAATGGCTAATTCATGGCCAAATCACTCTGCCGGTCACTACGTTTCAGTTTCAATATTGCCTTGAGCAAAGGCAGGCAGGCCAATATGAAAAAATGGGTAAGGGATACATTAAGGAATCTTGGGAGTTACCATATAGATATCGATGCCGGAATGGGGATCGAGAAGTATTTCTGAGCGGTGCAAACTGCAAGAACACTTTAAGCGGTTCTCTCATGTGTCAGGATATTTCTCTGCACGGAGCATGTAGCGGTTCAGTAGCGAACCTATCTTGTCACTTGACTGGGACCCCAGCTGCAGTGATCACGCCGGTTTTTGAGCTGCTCTCGAATGGGAGTTACTTGATGCTAAATAATCAAGGTTGCTGTGGGATGCTTCCGGGCGTCGCCTATCTGGTCACCGTTAACTCCAGGGTTACTTGCTGTATGCAAGTATTGTTTCCGCCACTGAACACAGTCAGGGAGGCGCCGCTATGGCCTTCACTGATCGTTTCTTTCATACAATTTGATACTCTGAGCAGACTGCAAGCCATGCTTTTACAGCAACCTGTGCCCTTAACCTCCGCTCGAGAAACCTATGAACTTCAAGTTGCAAGGACCTCGAGTGAGATACAGGCGCTCATACGTACAAACTGCCCCATTCATTTTGCAGAAATGGTGGGTCGTATCTTCAATATGTCTGATACGAGCGGTATTGTACACCTATTTAAGACCATACGATCAGGACTGTTAAGCACCTTTCAGACAGTCCTCGGAGTAATCCCAAAATGTATACACTCCGTATTGGGAAGCGTATTTGGAGGACTCCCGCTTATCCTATTACTGATTGCAGGGGTCCTATTTATAATACTACTGCTACGCAATGGACGGCCCAATTCCCGAGGGAATGGCGAACATGCTCCTGGAGCGGAAATACCGTGAACGCATGGTACAACTTCTGGGCATTTCTTGCCTGCGAGAACTCAATGCCTCCTGGTTTCTATCCTTTCGACCAGTCTGGGTAGACTGCATCTTACCTGTTCTTTGATGCCTGTTTTGCGGAGAAGAATGCACGTTGGATCTTTGTCTAACATTTCCATCAGTTGCGCCTCCGGACATGGATGCAATGCTGGACCCCATAAAGGCCCGCGCTCTGCGTTGTCCCCAGCGCCTTCCGATTCTGATTAACGCATCCCTTGAGAATCCACAGGTGCCGTTTGCTCCTGCTGGGTTAGGTGACTCCTCCACAGGCACCCAGGTAACAACTGCCGCACAAGCTGTCACAGCACCGACTGTTGGCAGTGCTACATACCATCTATGTGCGATTGACGTACTCTGTGAGGCGTTGGATTTGTCGTCTGCAGTAGCTCACACTGATAATGTTGTGCTTCCCAGCCAGGACACCTAATCTCAAATTGGCTCATCGCGTCCTGGGAAAGAATTCGGCTTCTCCACTCGTTTTCATAATAACAGAGTCAATTTGGAACATTTCCTAAATTGACACTTTCGCTTGAGAAAAGCATGGCCTTCTTCCGCTTTGAGTGAAGCAACTTATATAGAGAAACAAAATAGACATTCTTTTAGTGCCAATTGGAAATAGCTGAATTATTAACATTTTAGGAAGACATTTTTTAACGATTTTAAAACCATGTTTTTACTTGCATTTAAAATGTTTTTAAATGGTCCAGATTTTAAGTATGGTCATTCTCATCCTATTCGGAAGAGGAGTGGGTGTTATGTCCCGTATAGAGGCCCTAATGTAGACCCGTACATATATGCCCTAAAATGGACGTATTCATATTTGCCCTTATACGGTCATATTCGTACTTGCCCTATTATGGTCAAAGCCGCATATGCCCTATTACGGTCATAACTGTACATGTCCTATTATAGTCATGATCCCTTATATAGGCATGATCTTTCACCTACATTGGTCCTCGCTATTACACAACGAGCTCTGAGGGCTGAACGTTATCTGGCCTGTGGTTTTGAATACAGCAGGGTTTTTCCCAAACACAGGCCCACACTGTACTCATCAATTATGCATGACTCTCTAGGAATACACCACCTGCATAATATGTATGTACAAAGTTCACCCCTGACGTCTTCCTCAAGTCTAACAAGGGCCAATACAAACCATACGAAGCAACTAGAGTCTTCAGGGTATAAATACACCACTTCTTACCCCGGTAAGATAGAGGGAACCGAGACTTCCATGCTGACACACTGACCAGAGACGCTGAGGTTCCTGCATGCAGTCGCTCCAGCTGACAGCGGTCTAACACAGCCCTTGCGGTGTGTCCAACTCGAGACCAGGACGGGGTCCCACACTCTCTCTATTCAGGTATGGGGGTTCGACTAAATCCTAGAAGGACTCTTGGCTCTTAGGTTTTTAGACCTACACATATGCTAGGTACACTCAGGTACATCTAGTTAGGCATCGTAGGAGTACACGCACTTTTATAATGCTTTTATATTCATGTATGTATTCACGATTATTGCAACATGGTAGAACTGTTCTATCCATTCACTTTTATTGTACTGCTGATAATATATCTCTGCTATTGTCTGCTGGTTACTGCAGCACATATATTTTACACTAGAATAACAACTGTTCAATAAATACTTATTGAAACGCCCAGACTGTTTATTCTGTGTAACTCTCTGAGACAAACCGAATAAGTAAGCACGAGTGACTGAGCGAAAAGTAGTACATTGTTTCCACGATTCTGAGGAATTAGGGTTGTCATGGTCTAAGGTTGCCAGAAACTAATCTCTCCCCGATAAGAGGAGATTCTAGTAGCACTGTGAGCTAGCTAATTCAAATCCAGCTAACATACGAGGTGGGGGTGCACAGAGCCAGTCAGTCACCAAGCCCACAGTTTATGTTATCCAAATGCGCTGGTCCTGCATGGGTACTATAGAAACTACACGACAGGAGGGACCACATTTGAATGTCAATCGATGTCCACCAAGTTTGAGTCTGGGCCAAGGCGATCTATTATGTGTGGGAGAACTACATTTGGCTGGCATGTAGGTATGCATCATTTGAACTGAATGCTAGACACGTCAGGTGGGCAAATTCTAATATCATGGGCTAGCAAGTTTAAGACTAGGACTTCACTTTTTAGCAGTAATTCTATACAATCGGTCGGAGAGTCGTGGGACTTACATCGCCTTGCCCTTAGGATGTCGTCTCTTATAAGGAAACAGCACCCTCTCATGTAGCGGATCCAGTGTATTGCTTTGTTTTTCAATGATTCCTCCCCCTCGCACTCCTTCCTGATTGCTAATTTTGGTACATTTTTCATAAAAATTGTTTTGGAGGGAGGTTTCATTGATGGCTCTCGAGTAAGGCCTGATGTCTTTCTATCATTCTCAGTGTTACCCCCACCCACTGGTTGTAACTTATCTCACTGAGATTACCCCAACCGAACCTCAGGTTCAGTGTGGGGTTTTCTTTTGGAGGACCCCTATCGTGGTTCCAATGAACCAGGCCACTGTTTGCATGTGGGGCTCGGTTCTTGCATGCGTAATGAAGGCCCTTCTGCACTCAGGGGGTACCAATATATTATGTGGCCCTTGTGTTAGTTTACTGGCCATGTTTGATGCGGCGTTGCTGTGTGTGCAGGAGCTGTGATTATTTACCAGGTGCTGTTTCATTAGCCCTGTAAGGTGTCCTATCATAGACCTCAGAGCCCCCACTTCGGCCCAGAGATCACTAATGAGCCGGAGGGTACCGTTTTCGGGGAGGGGGCTGGGGGTCTATTGTTGATGGCCCTCTAGCCACTATTGTTGGTGGGATGGTGGCATCCTGAGAAGGGTCAGTCAAATCAAGAAAGGGGGCAAATTTATTGTTACAAGGAAGCACTGTGTCGGACGACCTCAGGGAGCCTTGCTCAGGTGGTAGGAATAGTGACCCCGCCTTTGATTTTCTACTGTGTGGACGCATATTACAGGACTACTAGTTGTGGTTTTTTGGAATATTTTAGAAATGACAGGCATGGTGCTAAAGCTTGTGTTTTTAGGGGGTATACTGGGGTAGGGCATCTTGGGGTAGAGGGGGAGACCACGTTTTGTGTGTCTAACATGCCTTCACATTCAACCAGAAGGTTATAGATACAATTGAGCATGCAGTTACTGCCAGCATGCATTAGGGTTTTTTTTTGCTTTTTTCCCTTTCCTTGTTACCCCTCCACCTTCAGCCGCTTTTCTTTTGCCCATCCTGTGTTGTTAACAAAAAGGCTTGCACAAACGTTGACACATGCAATTTCACAATGTGGCTAGAACAGGCTGCCTCCTACTGCTAACCACAAATGTGTAGATTTTGGCAATATGTTTAAACAGTACCTTAATGTCCCGGTCTAAAGAACTTAGGGGGGTGGCCCTGCACAGCCTCTTCCGGGCTCTGACGGACGCGGACAGGGGAGGAGGCAGCACTTTAAGCTCATTGGTCACGCCTCCCCCGTGACGTCGGCGGCTACAGTGACGGTTGCACCCTGGGACAGGAAGTCCTACCAGGGTGTAGGAGGTAGGGGCTGACAGTGGATTTGCCCCAGCAGCAAGCAGGCAAGAAACAGCAACAGCAGGACCCACGCCGCGGGGGTAGAGGCAGTGCTTTGAGTGCGTTGGTCACGCCTCCCCTGTGACGTCGTTGGCTGTAGTGACAGTTGTTCCCTGGGACAGGAAGTCCCACCAGGGTGTAGGAGGTGGGGGCTGGCAGTGGATTTGCCTCCAAGTAGCAAGCAGGCAAGAAACAGCAACAGAAGGTCCCGCACCGCTGGGTGATAGGCATCACTTTAAGCGCGTTGGTCACACCTCCCCCATGACGTTGGTGGCTGTAGTGACAGTTGCACCCTGGGACAGGAAGTCCCACCAGGGTGTAGGGGGTGGGGATTGGCAGTGGATTTGCCCCCCAGCAGCAAGCAGCCAAGAAACAGCAACAACAGGTGAGACTCTCCTTGCTAGGTTCAATCTCTTTTGAACCAATCATGGCCTAGTCATGAATTCTAATAAGACCAAATTCATGACAATAAACCTCCGCAAACACTTCACAGGGTCTCTTAAACTTGATGGAATAACACTGGAGAGGGTTTCAGAATTTGACTACTTACGAGTTCGTTTTTCAAGCAGTAACTCTTGAGCTAGGCAAATTTCAAAGAGTAATCTCTTGCTCAATCATAGTGTAGCAGCAACATTAAGTTTTGCAAGGAAAGCCACATTCCACCCAGTATCCCCTCTCTTGGAGATCTGGAGAGCACAAGGAGTGGCTGTTGCCATACACAGCTCTGAATTGTGGGGTCATAGCAACTTAGAGCCACTGGGGGTTGCTGAGAATACATTTTTGATGTCTGCACTGAGACTCCACAAAGCAACCCACTAGTCCTTTTCAGAATGTACCTGAGTAGCTGAATACAGAACTGATAATTGCGAAAAGCAGGTAAAAACCTAGTCTATACTGGCTGTGGACTTGGTTAATTGAGTAAATGGAACCATACAGGGTAGTGCTGACATACTGGATAATCAAGGCACTATGGCACTTCCCTGATATGTCAAGCAGAGGAAAGGGGGAAAACAATGCAATCAACACACCAGGGAAGACTGACTGATCACTTCTTAGAAATCAAGCCAACACCAATGTTTGCGATGTTTCTTGGTGAAATAGACCGCCCTTCACTAGGTCCCTTACATAAGATTTAGGCTATGGGCTTTGCCACTAGCAAAGTTCAACAATAAATGGAGGTGTTACCCCCAAAGGGTCATTAATTATGCCTTGTGTGTGGAAGGCAAATAAAACAGAGGAACATCTCTTCTTTTTTTTACCCCTTGTAGGCTAGATAATGCAGGAGATGGATTTGGCTGCTCTGTTGATTCCTGAGAATCTGTCATTATAAGAAGGCCTTGAGAATCTGCAGATCTGACACAAGACTGTGCATAGTCTTCTCAGTTGCAAAATACCTTGAGTCTATATGGCCTATCAGAACCAAGACCACGATTAAAATAGCATCTAATGATGATTCAGCCTAGAAGTATCATTGGTTAACAGATTGTTGTTGGGTATATTGATAACTAACCCGACAAGGGAGAACAAGTCTGCTATAGGAGCTTTATTGCCATGATACAACACTAGTTGTCCATCGCAAGGGGTTGTTATTGTTATTGATTTCAACATTTTGAAGCTCTTTTGTATCAATTTTATATGGATTAATATTTTAATCTATTTTAGACTGTATCTTACACATGATTTTAATGTAAATATATATTAACAATGCTATTAGAACTGTTTTTGGCTGCACATGAATTATGCAATGAAGCGTAAATTGTGACGTTATGAAAGAAAGCAAGAATATTGTACTTTTGACAATGGTTTTATGAATATGTTTCTTTTATGGGCTTTGACCAAAATAAATTACTTTTTGACTTTGAATGCATGAGTGAACTTTTAAATGGGATGCTTCCTCTAAAAAGTTAGAAACCAACCCCAACTCCAAAATTCTTCTCAAGGAAACTTTATGATGAATGGAAATCATGGCTAAATATATAGAAAGTCTCCCTAAGTTATCAACATCGAAAATTCCAGTACAAAAAGCACATCTTCATGAAAATTATATACCTAACAAGTCTCTTATCAATTCAGCTAATAACCAACCAGGAACATTTGTTGAAACCATAGCATCAGCCAAGAGCGCCAAACCCATTTTTTCTAAGATTCTGACACCAAATGCAAAATAAATATTTCTTACATTTTCATCAATAAAATTAAAGCTATAGAAGTGCCTCAGCATCAAACTCCCTACACTCTGGCAATGTCTACTTTGAATTGAAAATCAATGGAAAGAAGGCAGGAGTTTAGAGAAATCTTCCAAGTTTATCTATTTAAAACAATAGCTAAAACATCTAACTAATGCACTAATCCCCTTCCAGGTGCTATTTCTAACACACTGTATTATTATCTTTTACCTTATTGAACAATCTTGTTAAACTTATCTCTTACCTAGTGCATTTTCCTTGCACTACACTGCACACTAGTTTCACGGTCCGCTAATCTTGCAGCAGAGCCTGTTCAAAAGTCAATCTGAAAATTGTGGGAAACAGTTATATTGAAGGACATGGGCCAAGTGCAGATGGAGAGGCCTTAGAAATGGTAGGGATTCAACAAGGAAGAAAAGATGTCTGTAGCTTCACGCTTGGTGCATTATGCATCATTTCAGCTGAGTATGTTTGTGTCAAATTATTAATTAGCCGCTTGTGGTTACTGGTGTGTTAAGCATTGAGAACATCTGAGCTGTGACAGCTCCTTTGAGACATTAGGTTACTTAATCAGTGGTATTGGCAAGGGCATTGCCAGAAAGTGATAAGCACCAGACTTTTATAAATGCTCCTGTTTGCATGACCGCACCATTGTAAGATGAAGATGCTCTTTGACCCTGAACTTCCCCTCAAAGGATAAAGCAGCTCTCTAGTTTCAAATGGAAGGAGTTATGTAGGGTTATATATTGACAGTTACTGTGGAGCTTCAGGACACTGTACTTAGAAGAGGTGACATGAATCCTCCATAAGAAGAGGATGTGCTGACCATTGACCTTTCACTCTCAGATGCTGAAAATGGTCAGTGGTCTGGGGAGTCAGGGCAGAAGAGGATCTAGGGGCTCAGGCAGCATCAAAGCACAGAGTTCCGGGTATCCAGAAGTAGTAGAGATATGCTGGACCCACGCCAGATCTGTTCATTGTCCATTCTCCTCACCCTGAAGATCGATCATCCATAATACCTGCAACACCCCAGCTGCTTTTGAAGGTATGTGCTGCTGTTTCTCATGAAAATATGTCAGCTGTGCATTTCATGAAGCTTGACTGAAGGATCCTAGAGGTAAAAAAAACTCCACATCATGCCCTGGGCAGGGTTTATTTGGTGTGATGTTCTTGTACACAATTTCCAAAGATAGTTGCTGTCTGTACTGACGGCAATAGATTTACTAGGTGAAACTGGAAAATGCATACGTTTAAAAAGGAAGGGTGTTTTCCCAATTGCTAAGACCACCTCCAGCTCATGTTATCAGTGCAAATGCTGTTTTTGTCAGCAGAATAACAATCTTTGACTTTTTCCTATACTTTCAAAGGACCACACCACTAACTTGCACAGATGCATGCTACTTCGGATCCTAAGGTTGGACACTTTAATATTGATTTTAGCTCAGGAGGGCCTCAAGTTTGAAATTTTCTCTGGTTCTCTATTTGTGTATCTAGGTCCCTTTTGCCTGGACAATTATGAAATATTGTGAAATAACTGAGTTGTGTTCTTTTTCCCAGGGACACCCATATTACCTGCTTTGTATTCAAATTTATTTTTCTTGAACCATAATATTGAAACTGTGTTGGCTGGAAATGTTTTTTGCCAACCTAATGCAAAAATGTATTTTACTATCACTTTGCACATTGTTGATGATATTTTATAATGTAAAACATTCTTTCGATTTTAGTAAGTAAAATTACTTTTATTCTATAAATTGTACTCAATCAATCAAGACAGAAGAGCGTGGATTCACCCCTCAGTTAATCGACAATGGAGACACACCAGTGCAATGCATATGTAGTTCGTGCTTGTAAAGCCCACTAGAAGGTGAGCTGAACAACTTTCAGAAGTTGTTCAATCACTTTTGTAATATGCTTGTATGTATGTGGCATTTCTATAGTGCAAACCTAGTTGTAAAGTAAGTGGATTCTTAGTAATAGGAGATGCTCATATAATCCATGGGAATAGTCAATCCCTGAAATAACATTAGCTAGCACAAAGCTGATCCTTTTAGGTAGGAGCTACATGGACAAGATTCTTCAAAAGCCATATAGATATTAAAGTCTGTGTTTGTTCAATTGTTCGCTTACTGGAACATGAACAGCTTTCCATGGACAATACATGCAGGTTAAACATATTATGAGACTTATTTAGCCAGAGACCAAATTGAGGAGAGCTGGCCGAATGGGAGTGAGGGGGTGTCACTGGGACATAAAAACACAGTGTCACATTTAGAGATGTTTGTTCATGCTGTACATTGAATTGCTCTCCTTAGTGCTTAGAGATTTTGAGGTATATGTGGGAGTCATCTGTATACATTTGTTACTCGACACAGAAGATAGCAAAGATTTCACAGTGAGATATGATCAAGGATGACACTGATGCCAGAAAGAGATTCATTTACAATTTTGCCTTCTCTATAAATATGTGTAAGATGCAAACCGGACTTCATGACTGAGCACGAGGTAAGGCACACGTGTGGAGACCTTAGAGAAGGTAATATTATGCCTCTGCCATAAAGGAAATAAGGATGATTCAAGCAGTGTCAATGAAATGGATGTTGGGATCAGTCACACTGCTACTGCTGCTATATGACTAACTGACTGTGAATGCATGTAGGTGTTCGAGTGTGCACTCTACTGCACACAGTGTGAGTAATGGATAAAGTAGAGAAAATATTTTGGGGCCATTCTCAAAGGATCATGTCATGCCCATCATAGGAGGTTAGGAAGCAGCAATGTCCCTTTCTTGGATATGTTGTTTGGCTAGAATGTCCACAAAGCACAAAGAGGTACATGTGGTGTAACAGAACATGTGTCTCTCTACTGTGAACTAGTGTTTTGTTAAAGATGGAAAACCTCACCCATGCTTAGGTGGCACGGGTCATCATCGAGTCCCTCCTAACACCAGAGGTGCCTAGTGTGGGCTGCAACTCTCCATATTGAGCTGTTTTGATTAATGTAGACCCTAGAGAAGGTTTGGTATGGGTGAGGTGTGCAGAGGGCTAGGTGTGAAGGAAGTGGATTAAAACGACCTCCTGGTCAGCTAAAATAAAATTGTAATATTGTGCCACCAAGGGATACACCAAAAAGTAATCAAAAAGTGAAACTTCAAACCAGTCTAAGAGCGGGGAGCATGTTTCTCTCTGGTTCATGGCCCTACAAAGAGGTTCTCAGCATTCTTCAGGACCAGTATAATGTCACTCTACAGAAAGATTGTGGATGAGGTAAAATAAAGTGCCATTTGGTATAAACCGACAATGACCCACAATAGTTTTAGTAAGGATCCACCCTAATTGTCACCTAGGAATAATAGAATAGAGAAACACAGTTAAAAACAAACAACATCATCTTGCACACTATTGTGCCCCTGGTAAGTATACAGTGTGTATTGGTGGTCACGCATAAGTGTTATTGCACAGATCACATGTGACACTGCATGTAGTGCATCATCATTAAGTTGGTATTTCTCCTTACCGACAACAGTTGGGGGTTAAACGTTGACTCTAGACTTAAAATGGCCTAAACCTATTTCACAGGTCTACATATAAGCAGAAGAAAAGGTTGTTTTGATATTCACAAGGTAAGTGCATAGAGTAGAAAGTGCATAAAAAACATGTTTTCATACCCCTGCTATCATTAAATCAATATCACAGAAAAACATGTACATTTAAACAAATCATGGAGTTGTGCTTCGATAAATGAAATCGAGAAAATGCCAGTCAACAGTAAACAGTAAATGGATTAGCTATGCCTAGAAATGAGAATGTAAAGTGAGATCTTTTGTTTTTCTTTACACTTCTCTTCAGAACGTACATTTTCCCCCAGTTGGGACTACAACACCCAGCAAGTCCCTGCATGCCGCGTGCGCGCATGACACAACTCACGATTCCGCCACGCCACAATTTCGGGTAGCCACGGTATGCACTGCTTCCTCAACAGGCTTACCTAGAGGAGGAATACAGCGGACCACTATGGTAAGGAATATTTTTTGGCCCTGACCTTAACTTAAATACTTAACCGTAAAAGACGCCGACTCTAGGGAGAAGATCTGGCCCTACATTCTCGTTCCTAGGATGAAGCATGCCATCTAAGGGTGAGGGATGGTTTCTGTCTTCAGCAAAGCACTTGCTCAGAGACACAAGTTTCATGAAACCACATGTAACTCTTTGTGCTTTACTCGTTTCTAGGGAGTTGTACGTGATTGGATTGATCAGATGCTACTTGTAGACCCTCTTTGCATTGTGGACAGTATCTCCCTCAGGGGGAGAGAATGCGGCTCAAATTCCAAATGGATACTGTAGTAATGAGGTCCACGCAGGTAGGATGTAGATTAAGTAGGTTTATTGAAGTAAGTTACATGTAGAAGAGTTCCAGTGTAGCAGCTAGTTGAGTTCTGTAGAGCAGCCCCACCAGGAGCAGCCTGCCTGCTGCTCAGCCCATTCTCAACTGTCACACTTCACCTCTCAGGCACCCAACATTCCAATATGCATCATCACTCCAACATTCCATGCAGCACACAGCACATTCACACTGGCTGAGCAGGAGGTGAAAATGGCAGAACAATAACATGAGCAGGATACTACATATCCCCCTTTCTTATACAACAGAAGCATAAATCCTATACCGTAAATAAGATATAACAATAAGAACCCAAGAAAGGAATAAAAGAGAGGAACACTAATGAAACAGAATAAATGTGATAGAAAAGAACAGATAGGAACGAGCGAAGAGATAGGTGGAAGAAAACTAAGAGGAAGCAATGGGTAAATGACACAAATAGAAATTACCCATCCTCTCCAACAATGAATTGCGAAAGAGAAGAAAAGAGTAATAAGTCGTACGAAACAACAAGTAGCAGAAAGACATAGATGCACCAATGACTACCCCCAAACACACCCACTGGCCAGGCAGGCAAGCAAGGAAGGAAGGGCATGGCACGGCAAGAACTAAACACCAGCCTTATACCCAGACACACAAAGAAGTGAAGGGCGGATCTCCTCCTAAACAAGCAAGAAATAGAAAGAAACTACAATGAGGGAAAAACTGGGGACAAAGGAAGACTAACAACCAATATTAGTACAGACACCAAGGATGAAAAGAATATGTAACATCGCTTGGAGAACTGAACAGGAGAGAAAACAGAGAAGATGAGAAGAAAATACAAAAAGTATCACTCATCCTCCCTTGTTTTCAAATTGACAAAGAAATATCAAATAAACATTACGTTGCGTTTAAAATTTACAATGCAATATAATATAAGCATAACGTTGCGAGAAAATAACAGCAAATGGGACTAAAACCCATGAGACACACCCTAAAAAAGGGTAAAAATGTACCACTCGTATGTGAAGATGGGACTAAAACCCATAGCCTACCCCCAACATAAGGGCGAAAGCTAATGTAAATGGGTCTGACACCCATGTCCTACCCCTGGCGAGAGGGCGTAAGCTAATGTAAATGGGACAGAATCCAATAAGACACACCCTGTGTGAGGGTAACAGAGTACGAGAAGATGGGACTAAAACCCATGACCTACCCCTGGCAAGAGGGTGGTGACCTAATGTAAATGGGACTGAAACCCATGACCTACCCCGAATAAAAGGGGTGGGAAGCAAATGTGGATGGGACTTATAACCCATGACCTACCCCGAATAAAAGGGGTGGGAAGCAAATGTGGATGGGACAGAGACCCATACAACGATGCCCTGCGTGAGGGTTGAAACCGTAAATAGCCCATGAAGGCAAATGTGATATAAGAGAATGGGGCTGGAACCCATTCCGATCCCTCATGTAAGGGAAAGTAAAGCGATATGTAAATAAAGGTGAAATGAACCCAGGGAGCCAATCACTGATGAAAAAGGTGTGTACCCAACGACCAGAAATGTAAGGTAATGTTCAACCAAATCCCACCGAATAATCCCAAGAAGAATGTGTGGGCAGCTCGGGAGCTATGTATAACAATATAAGTATGGCACATTAAATAGAGAGTGTCACTAAACACAAAAACATAAGTGTCAACTGTCACAAGCACAAGAGATAAAGATGTGAATAACACCAAATGCCACCGGGATATGGCTCAAATAAGAAACATCGAAGTCTTATTGTAATCTCAGCCCAGTACACAATTAGCTTAGGACGGAAGAACCATCACCAATGTTGACTGTCAAGGTTTAGGGTGTGCATGTCACCGCAATCCTGTGTCACACGTCAAACTACATAAGCTTAAAAACTTGCCTCTTGCTGAATTAGGTGTGCGTGTCACCGATAACAGACAGACACGCGAGTAAGCCTCGTGAGATTCTTTAAGCGCAGTGTGAACAAACTTGCATGAATACAGCTATGGCACCGATCCCGAACCTAATGCTGCCGTAGAGAAGTAGCGTATAGAAGGCAACCTTGTAGTTGAAAATAGGACATACGACCCATCACTGCAGCATACACTGTCCTCATACATTAATGAAGAGCTACGTAGCTTACATCAAAAGATAAGAGAAACATCGCGGCACGTACGAGACACAGCGCCGGGTGGCTCCCAACGCGCTCGTGTGCCAAACTTTGTCACTCGGAGAGTTCCATCACCGTTGGTCGTGTCGTCATGGAGGGCTCTCGTTGTCGCGATGATCCGCGCGCTTCTCAGAGTGAGGTAAGCAGCATGCGCATTGACTAGCAACTGAAACAACGGTTGCAACGGCCACTATACTGGCAGTTCATTGTAGAAGAAGAAGAGAAACACTGAGAAACTCACCACAGCTTGTGGAAAAAACACAGCAAACAGTTCTCTCTGTCCACCGGCACCAAGACAGAGATACACACACTAACGCAAAGTCAGCCAACACGATGTGTGTGGAGAAAGTTGAACTCCTGACCAGCGAAGACCGTCCCCACCTCAGAAACATGACGTGACCAAACACTGCAGCCTCTTCTGGTACCATTCCTCAGGAAATTAAGTTGAATGTGCTCAGGATTACACAATGTAGCGGGCGCAATGCACAGTGTCAGCCACAAAGTTCCCTGTCAGATACAGAAAACTCTCTTGATGAGCTCAATGTAATGTGCAGGCAGACCTTTCACCACAACATCTTCTTACCACCGTTTGAAAATCATGGTGAGACAAACAGCTGTCAGAAAGTTGTAGAGAGCGTACTACAGACTGCAGTGGTAAATCCAAAGTCCATGCTTAGATTGGGGCTGTCTGATGGAAAGACACTGGTGGGGCTGCAGGGTGTTGCACTTCATTATAACTTGTTTCTTGTTAACATCTTCTTTATTCTGAAAGGAACATCTTGCTTGCTTCCTGTCGTCTTTGTTGTACTGTGAAGAACATCTAGGTTTCTCGCTTTTGCTTTTCTGTGGATACCTCCTCTTTGTAGTATACGTTACTTTGCCAGCATCTGTAGACTCTGTAGGAAACTTCATCTTCAGGCCCTCTTTTGTTTGCCAGGTCCCTGAATTCCAGGCGTAACACATAGGTTCGTCGCCAGCTCGTCGCCAAAATAATGTAGTAATGAGGTCCACGCAGGTAGCATGTAGATTAAGTAGGTTTATTGAAGTAAGTTACATGTAGAAGAGTTCCAGTGTAGCAGGTAGATGAGTTCTGTAGAGCAGCCCCACCAGGAGCAGCCTGCCTGCTGCTCAGCCAATTCTCAACTGTCACACTTCACCACTCAGGCACCCAACATTCCAATACGCATCATCACTCCAACATTCCATGCAGCACACAGCACATTCACACTGGCTGAGCAGGAGGTGAAAATGGCAGAACAATAACATGAGCAGGATACTACAGGTACTTACTAGGGAAGCACCATTACCACGCTGTGTTTCCTATGTAGGTAAGTACCACACAGTCTAAGTACCTTTAATATGCAGCACTTTAACATGTATATAAGTTATTTTTTAAAAGTCACATAGTAATCACACACACATACACACTTAGGTACTTTACTAGGTCTAAGTGAGCCTCTACAGATGATGATTTCATCAGTCAGTCCTTGCATATAAGCCACACCATGCCACAAATGACAGAGAAGTATTACCTGACCTGTTCTGAAGGTTCCATGAAGAGTCAGTAAATGAGCTGCATGCATGATCACCACTAAGGGCCTCCTACACAATGAGATCAGTGCAGCACATGAGTGTCATGACAGGAAACCGGAGCAATTTGTGAAGTCTTGACTTTGCTTGCCCAAGGAAAGTGTGACTCTCTTGTGTGGCCACTTTATCTCTTCACTGTAATACATATATGGGAAAAATCCGGGTGTGCTAGAAAATGGGTCACTTACGGAAGGAGAAACCCTAAGGCAAATAACCTCCTTTCCAAGGATGACAGTTTCAAAGTTGATGAAAAAACATTGGACATCCCTAGCAATGCAGACTCAGTGGAGCTGAAAAAGATCTTATTATGATCTAGAGCTGAAGAGGCAGAGGTCTCTTGAAGAGAAACATCTAAATCCCACAGACGACAAATTAGGAACAAAAATGGAAATTGATTGGATGAAAAACCCACCATAAAAACTTCAAATCGTTTTTGAAATGCAATGAGCAATGGCTGAAACACATAACTCCTAGGTGCAGTGGAGTGCACCCACTGTCACTGTTCCTGCGTCAACAATATGAATGCAGGGCCAATTTTACTAAGGACTTGTGTTGCCCTTGTGTGACATAAGTCATCATATGATAATGCAAACCCATAACTGAATTAACTAAGCTGTGCAAAGCCACCTTGCATGGCTCTGCATGATTTAGTAAATCCAAGGTCATGTAAGGCAGTGTGCATCGATTTCTTGCACACCTTGAGGCAAGGAGGCATTCCATGGGTGGATTGCGGGCGTTGTATAGGAAAGTGCCCTTTTTTGCATAGTTGCCCCCCACTTTTTACCTAATGTTGATGTACTTTGGCTGAGTCTGCCCTGGGTTTCTGCCAACCAGGTACCCAGGGTCTATGTTCTTTCCCCAAACTGTACTGTTGCAAAACCCAATTGGCAACTCTCTGGCTACATGTAAGTCCCTTGTAAAAGGTACCATAGGTACCAAGGGCGCTGTGACCACGGAAGACCTCTAAGGGCTGCAGCTCTTATTGTGCCACCCTTAGAGGCCCTTTACCTTTACACACACACACTGCCATTGCTTGCTGCGTATTTTGGTGCAGAACAAAGTGAAGAGTCGACATGGCACACATCCCTGTGTGCCATGCCTACATTCCACTGCCATGGCATTGGTAAGCCACCCCTATAGCTGGGTGCACTATACTAGTGGTGAGAGTACAGGTGCATGAGCCCTGTACCCCTACAGTGTCCAAGTCAATTTGTAGACATTTTAAGTGCAGTAATGCCATAAAGAGTATATGGTATGGGAGTTTGTCATTACGGACTCCACAGCACCATAATGGCTTCACTGAAAACTGGGAAGTTTGGTATCAAACTTCTCAGCACATTAAACGCACACTGGTACCAGTGTGGGATTTAATGAAAAATGCACTCAGAGGTCATCTAAGAGATGCCCCCTGAATAACGACCTAACACTAGTGTCCTGGCTGAGTGGCTGCTCGCCAGTTGCCACCACCAGACAGATTTCTGGACCCTTGGGTTGAGAGCCTACCGCTCTCGGGGGCCTGAAACAAAGCACATCCTGGGGCAAGGTGCCAAGCCTCCTCCCCCAGGATGGGCAGGGTCCATGAAGGGGAACCTTCAAAAGATTGCCGCCTTTGCAAGTTACCTCAGCCATTTGCAGCTCCCAGCAACTGGCCCCCACCAGTTCTGAGCTCCACTTTGGGTGGGAGAATCGGCGGGAAAACTAAGTTAGGAGGCGAGGTGAAGCACAACTCACAGTGCCCACCACCTTGCAGATGGGGAGACCCAGTCAACCAGAGTGAGGCTTATGCCACCCTCCCACTGGAGGGTAGCATAATGGGGGTGTACCCACCCCAAGGAAGGGACCCACTGGTACCGACCTATACCTAACTGTAATGCCCCTAAATTTAGCATTTAGGGGCACCCCTGAACCTTGCCTCCTCAGACCACAGCCAACAAGAAGAAGAAGGACCAACCAGCCACGCTGAGAGACGAAGAGGAGGACACCAACTGAACTGGCCCCAGCTCTACTGCCCTGTCCCGACCTTGTACTCCTCCAGCAAAACCTTGGTGTGTCCTACAGCCAGCAGCCCTCAAGAACCTGGAGGACCTGCCCTGCCTTCGCAATCCAAAGACTTTGTCTCCCGTGAGCACCGAACTTGCTCAAGACCAACCAACTCTGACTCTGGCCGACTCCATTGGTCCCCCACCACTCAGCACCCGGCGCCCCGCATGGCCCAACACCCTAAAGAGGCCCCCCCAGTGATCCTAGCCTGGGTTACGGTGACCCCTGAACCCCCACAAGTTTCTAACCCAAGGCTGCAGCCATTATCTGGGAGGTCCCCTCCAACCACGAACGAAGGCGACACCCAGACCTTCTTTCTTACCCGAGTGGTTCAAGGAGCTCAACTGCGACCGCCCAACCGACTCCGTCTGCAAGCACTTGCAGTTACAAGGCTTCAACTCCCAAAGACCCCATTCACCTACCCGGTCATTGACCGCCTTCCAGGAATCCCCAACTGAATCTGCAGCTTGGACCAAGACCGAAAGTCTCCACTGAGAAACCCTGGGATCCCCGACGACCGCATTCTACACCCGGCCACCTCTGTGCCACTGGCGGTGTAGATCTTGTGCTGGCCATTGGGAACTTCATTGCTAACCTCAACACCAGGAGCTTTTTGTTCCATCAACCAGGTGGCCTGCTCATCTGTTCCCAAACCAACGACTTTGCTTAGCCCGTTGACTAACGTGTAGTCCCTGCACGCTGAACCCAGCCGCCTCTGTGCCGCTGGGGGTGCGAACAGAGTCTCCATCTGACTGAGTCCTACTTTTTGTTCTTTCAGGAAATAGAGTGTCTTGTGAGGAACTCTGCAAAAGTGTAATTGTATTACAAAACACATTAACTTCTTTACTTTCTCTTAGGAGATGTACCAGTGTGGTATCTAGGGATACCTCACTGAGTAAGAAAAGTAACTATAACGTTTTTTCGACACATAGTCCCCACACATAGTCCCCACATAGACTGGGTGACAAAGAGGTTAACTCTACATTCTGTGTATTGTCTTCAATCCTTTTATCCAAAGTCTCCCAAAAGTGACTTTATTCAAGGTTATGACTTTCCAAAAAGTGTCCATAGTGTATTAGCTATTGACGGGGTCCCTGAGGAATATTGTGATTTGTCAGATGTGTTTGATAAAGTAAAAGCCAACACCTTACCCCCACATAGGGACTAATAGATCTAGTACCTGGGACCAAACTTGCGTGTAGTCGCATATTATGCGCTAACAGAAAAAGAGAATGAACATTTACGACAATACCTAGATGGGTTCATTAGACATTCGAGATCCCCAGTGTCTTCACCCCTCTTCTTCATGCCAAAAAAGGGGGGAGAGTTAAGAACCTGTATTGATTATCATGCATTAAATGAGCTAACCATTAAGAACAGGTATCCTCTACCATAGATCCCAACACTGTTAGATTATGTAAAGAAAGCAAACATCTACACCAAATTAGATCTGCGTGGGTCCTATCATCTTGTACGAGTCCAAAAAGGATATGAATGGAAAACCGCATTTTGAGCCGAATTTAGTTTATATGAATATCAAGTCACGTCTTTCGGACTCTGCAACGCCCCAGCAGCATTCCAGCACGTTATTGATGAGGTACTGTGAGAGTTCATTGATGTTTGTTGTGTTGTATACATTGATTATATTTTAATCTACTCTAAAACGAAAGAAGAACATGTACAGCAAGTAAGAGCCATTCTTCAACAACTGCGCAATTACTCTTTATATGCTAAGTTGGAAAAAAGTATCTTTCACATCACCCAGTTAGAGTTTTTTGGCTATATTCCTGGCCCAAATGGAGTTAGCATGGACACTAAAAAAGTTGAAGCAATTGCAAATTGCTGAAAACAACAAGAGAGGGAGGGAATGCAAAGTAAGGACCACTCTCAATCCTCCGGGGTAGATATGATTATAAACAACGAAAGAGTGTGACTTATATTTATAAGTGGAGCACAACAGTAGAATCCAACTAGGTTCTTAATAAAGCCCTCACTCACCAACCTAGTTGGTGACATGCTTCATCATCGGACCCCACCAGGAGAGGCCGAGTGCCACCCTGGTGTGCTTCAACGCCAGAATTACTGCGGAGCTGGTTTAGTGTGTACAGTGTGTAGTGAAAGTGATTGTTAAAAATGTCTTGGTTGTGTCAAACAATACATTTTATTAAAAGCCAATCAGACATAGATAAAAACAGAGTGTGGGACATCAAGGCTGAATAAATTGTTCAGCAAGGTCCGCTAAGATATGGTCAACATGTTTCAGCCTATATGTTGTAATTTAACAGGCATTCCTCAGGACCAGAAAGGACGTGTAAACCTCGGCGGTATGAGCGCGCTAAGGCCCACCCTAACCTGAGGTTCAAATGTGAAAAATTAAAAAGGGTGTACGTCCCTCGTGTTGAGAGGAACCGAGTTTATTCTGGATGAAAAAAACATACACAGACAAACATAAAAAGAAAGACAAACATATAAAGATTAGGCATAGTTGTATAAGTTTGTCATCGTTGGACGTACAGATACTGGTGCTCTACGTGGTGCACTTAATCGGTAACACTGACCATACGTGCTACTGGGTGGAAAAGGTGCGCTCAACATGAATAATCAACCTCTATAAATCTAGAAATGATTAGCAAGTAACAAGAGGTATGGAATGCCCAACATAGTCTCTATCAGTAAACAGAAAACTGTGCAAACAAACACTACTACCACCCTTAGCGATTCCGATCTCGGTCGGAGGCGCACCCAATACCATTCGGTCGGGAAAAAAGCCATGCGAAAGCCTGTTTCCCGACCGATCCGTACAGCACACCGAACGAGCAAGTACGATGCGCACAACAGCAAAAATCCGGCCGAGCCGTACTCACCCAAACCAGGTCCTGTTCTCCGACCGAGGCGAATCCGGAAACGCCGAATAGAGTCGCACGGAAGGAAAAATGCAGCCCCGTCCGGCCGGACAAGTACGATGCGCTTCCTGTACGCGCCGAACCCGTCGCTACGCACGGCACGTTAAAGCATCCGGGAGAGGCGCACATAAGCTCCGATTCGCGCCACAACACGATCCACGGCTACGAGACGAACACGGCACCGACGAGGACGACGCGAAGCGACGAGGACGACGCGAAGCGACGAGGACGACGCGAAGCAACGAGAAGGACGAACGACACGAACCAACCATGAATCCCTTCGTCCCGATCATACCAATATTCTACATCTACTACCGGAACAGGCACGGACACGTACGGCGCAGAAGGTAAGCCAGACACCAACCACAAAACACATACAACACGTACACGACACATCACACACACACACAGGGATGCGGAATATACTTACACCAGCAACAGCAGCACCATAGGGGCGGGATGCCCATCACCAATGCCACATATGCACACAGGGGCCTGAATGCGCACCACCACCCCTACCCAGGGGTGGCATGATGCCTACCACCACTACCACCCTTACCCAGGGGGGCAGGATGCCTACCACTACTACCACCCTTAGCCAGGGGGCAGGATGCCTACCACTACTACCACCCTCACCCAGGGGGCTGGATGCCTACCACTACTACCACCCTTAGCCAGGGGGCTGGATGCCTACCACTACTACCACCCTTAGCCAGGGGGGCAGGATGCCTACCACTACTACCACCCTTAGCCAGGGGGGCAGGATGCCTACCACTACTACCACCCACACCCAGGGGGCTGGATGCCCACCACTACTACCACCCTCACCCAGGGGGGCTGGATGCCTACCACTACTACCACCCTTAGCCAGGTGGGGCAGGATGCCTACCACTACTACCACCCTTAGCCAGGGGGGCAGGATGCCTACCACTACTACCACCCACACCCAGGGGGCTGGATGCCTACCACTACTACCACCCTCACCCAGGGGGCTGGATGCCTACCACTACTACCACCCTTAGCCAGGGGGCAGGATGCCTACCACTACTACCACCCTTAGCCAGGGGGGCAGGATGCCTACCACTACTACCACCCTCAGCCAGGGGGGCAGGATGCCTACCACTACTACCACCCACACCCAGGGGGCTGGATGCCTACCACTACTACCACCCACACCCAGGGGGCTGGATGCCTACCACTACTACCACCCTTAGCCAGGGGGCTGGATGCCTACCACTACTACCACCCTTAGCCAGGGGGGCTGAATGCCTACCACTACTACCACCCTTAGCCAGGGGGGCAGGATGCCTACCACTACTACCACCCTTAGCCAGGGGGCTGGATGCCTACCACTACTACCACCCTTAGCCAGGGGGGCTGGATGCCTACCACTACTACCACCCTTAGCCAGGGGGCTGGATGCCTACCACTACTACCACCCCCACTCATAGGATGGACAATGCATGACACAACAAGCACACCACAACCTAGGGAATGCAAGATAAAGACATCCCCCCACCACCATGACAAGCGTGTGTAGGCTGTGTCAAATGCCTACAACACCGAACATGACTTTGAACATACAATGTGACCCCCTAGCACATGTGCCACACATATATGTGTGTGGCACCCACAATGCAAGCAGCCCATGACCATTGTGGCAATGGGGCCTAAACCCCCATCATCACAGTGACCAAAAGGTAAGTGTGGGGTCCATAGCCGAAGCACATTTTGACCATTGTGGCAATGGGGTCTAAACCCCCATCATCACAGTGACCAAAAGGCAAGTGTGGGGTCCATAGGTGAAGCACATTTTGACCATTGTGGCAATGGGGTCTAAACCCCCATCATCACAGTGACCAAAAGGCAAGTGTGGGGTCCATAGCCGAAGCACATTTTGACCATTGTGGCAATGGGGTCTAAACCCCCATCATCACAGTGACCAAAAGGCAAGTGTGGGGTCCATAGCTGAAGCACATTTTGACCATTGTGGCAATGGGGTCTACACCCCCATCATCACAGTGACCAAAAGGTAAGTGTTGACAAAGAAAGAGCTGCAACTGCCAAACTGCATGGATCATTCCTGGTCACAGAACCAAAAACTCATCTGTGGCAAAGTAGTGTATGTGACCCATTGCAACATAAATTGGGGGAGCCAAATACTGCAGTGCAAATGAGACATTCCTTTGGCCATGTGCAGACAAACAACACCCATGGGGGCTGAGACCGTCAACAGTCATCAATGACACAATGACAGAAGTGACCATCAGAATGCAGAACCACATATTTGCACCAATGGGCACACAAATGCAGATATCCTGTGGAGACAGCAGATGTGAGGTGAACAGATACCATACCATGGCAGCAATGGGACACACAAACCATGATCACTGTGCTGACCGATGACCTAGGAGTCCCAGGGACAGCAGGGGAAACACACCAAACAACATACAGCCAATGGCACACCCAAGATATGCCAATGCAGTGGTGCAGATGCACAAACACAAACAGGCAGACCAACACTGTCATCATACACAGCAGGTGAGGGGTGGGGGTGCCAGTGTCCCCAGGCAACCACACAACACATGAGGAGAGCTGAATACCAATCATACAGATGTGCATACACTGCCACACTAAGGTAACTCATGGATCCAAATCCCCTATGTGGGCAAGCAGGCATTGTCAGATGAGAGGGAGCACAAAACACACATGTCACACAGGCACGTAGGAACAACAACTGACACAGCAAGACACAGACACACCACAGCACCACCCCCAGGGCCCCCACAATGTGGTGACCCTGGGCTGAATAAAAATCCCACTGTGATGACAAAGCTAAATGTCGTTCACACTGTGAACCACAGTCAGGTGTCCTGAGCAACAAACTACCATCACACCTACACAAGCACAAATCAATCAGCATGGCCAGTAAGCCAAGGCCAACATGGAGGCAGGGGACTAGCTGGGCAACAACTCCCATCTGCACACACTCAAGACCACACCCCTCGACCTCTAACAATGTGCAGCAGTGAAGTACACATGCACTGGTGACATTGCACATGCACCCATGACTATTCCAGGGTGGTGGGTGGGAACCAAGGTGCAGAAACACATCACACATGGCCACTCAACAAGACTCCTGAATGTCTGACACACTGCACACTACGCTGTACATGGACATGACGGCGATACCACACCAACCAATGGGATCCCAGCCACAGTCACACACCAATGAAGAAGCCAAGGTCACCCACAAAGAACACACATGGACAACAACCAACATTGCAGCCCGGACCCTGAGGAGTGCCAGCAGTCACACACACAACGTGTCACAATCACTGAAAGATAACACGAACTGAAAATCACATGACAGGGGCAAACAACAAGTGCCAAGGGGAAACCTGACTGTGACCCATCTGCGTCTGCACACAAACTCAGCCCTGACAGCAAACACACCTATGGGTGACACCCTGATGACCAGTAATGTGCCATGCACCCACATCACAGAGAACACAGGGAGAAGACTTTGGGGGAACATAGCTCAAGTCAGCAAGCATCACAAACAGGTACAACACTAGGGATCACAGCATGCGCAGATAAATGGAAGTGAACACACAGACATGCACATACAACACACACCTTGGGCGCAGGCAATGTCACACGTGTACACACTGCCATGAGGGGACTCCACTCCTGTGTGAGGAAAGCTGTGCCATATGTTGCCTCAGTAGGGCCCCATCATGTCAGCTGAGCACTTGGTCACACAATCAACAATTAGCACCAAATGAGGGCTCCATCACATCAGCCTGGTCATGGATGTGCCAACGGAATCATCAGCACAGATCCAACACACTTGTATAGCAATGTTGCACTGACTACACGGATGAGTCCTTCCCCATTGATGCCCAAACCTGCATGTCCAGTGGAGATGGCAACACGGTCAGGGAAGTAGACAAATGCAACGATGGCAGGCACAACAGATGTGCAGGGGTGGAAGCCACAGATATGAAATTGCTAATGTAAGTAGGAAACCCATTGCCAAATACTGAACACATGACACCCTCAGATGCTGCTATTGATGACATGGATACACCACATGATAGGACACATTCCCCCTGGACCACATGGGTTCCTGCACAGTAACACTTCATAATCATGAGACCAGATATCACCATCACTGCAGCAAGGGCATGGTTAGCAGCACCAACAACATGTACATCTGAAGCATGAGCACTAGAGAAAAGAAAGTTGCTTTATTCAGCATATGTGTTGATTGAAAACGACGTCCAGAAAAAATAGAGCAAAGGCCAATGGCCAGTCCATTGTCAAAGTTCAAACAGGGTGACACTGGCAGATGTCACCCTACGCATGCCTGCACAAAACCAGGGACAATCCACTAGGAGGGGCAACCGGGGGCAGGCCAGGCACCGCAGGGACAGGATCATGGCTCACCAGGGGGAGTCAGGGAAGGGGTGGTGGGTGCTGGAGAGCCACTGACAACTGCAGTGGAGGTGTCTGACATGGTGTGTGCCGGCACAACTGGGGGCATGACTCAGATGTCGTGGGTGCCGGCACAACTGCAGTGGACCCTGCAGATGGAGTGGACAGGTCCGCCACTGCAGTGCCCAAGTCAGACAGGGCGGTAGTGGACTCCACTGCAGTGCCTACCTCCAGGGGAGGAGAATGGGGAACAGGCAAGGTGGGTTGGACAGAGGGGAGGACACCCTCACCACATCAGTGGTACAGACAAGCGCAGCGGGGGGTGTGGTGCTGGGAGAGCAAGTGGCAGGGGGAGAAGGCCTGATCCTCTTGGGGATGGTATATCTGTGGGTGGGGGAACCTGGGGCAGGGTGTGGTGGGGGCACCTGTGCAGTGGGGGCCTGAGGGATGGAGGACGGAGACCTTGTGCCTGAGCTGCAGGGCGGTGGCGGGGTCTTGCTCTTAGGACTCCGGGGGGACTTGCGGGTGGGGGCCTCAGTCCGTCTGCGCCTGGGGGAGGGTGTCTGGGGGCGAGGGGCACTCTGCTCCGTGTGGGTGGGCTTCCTCTTCCCCCGGGATGCTGGAGCAGCTTCATCGGTGGGGAAGAGGCCGAGGTCACAGAGGAAGAGCTGCTGTGACTTTGGGGTTGCAGGTGAGGCAAGGGAGGGTGCTTTGGAGGGAGAGGGAACTGAGGACTGCGCAGTGCATGTGGATGCGTGTGTGTGTTCCAGGGCCCCATCCCCTGTGAGTCTGGCTTCAGTCCCCTGAATGTGCGTGCGTGTGCGTTTTGTCATTGGCGTGTGTGTCAGTGTGCTGGATGTGTGTGTGCTGGTGTGTGCCTGTGCCGGTGTGTGTGTGCCTGGGATGGGTAAGGTGCTGGGGAGTGTGGATGGAGCAGAGGCAGGAGGGGTGAGGGACCGTTTGAGGAGGGACACTGCTGCCGTCAGGGAGGAGTCCATGGACCTATTGCCCCTCTGTAGGTCAGACATGCCCGATGAGATGCCCTCCATGAACGACACCAGCTGAGTCAACAGCGCGGTGTGCGCATGGAGGACACTCAGCATGGCTGTCTGCCCTACATGGAGCTGGCGAAGGAGGTACACAGACTCCTCACTCAGGGCAGCAGGGGACACAGGGGCAGGGGGTGCGGTGCCTGGCCCAAAGGAGACACGCTCCCGGACATGGGAGCCTCCACGGACCTGGGGAATGGGAGCCGATGGGAGGGCGGTGGTGGTGCTGGTGGTGGCGGGGACAGCAACACTAGCTGGGGTGTGGTGGCTGCTGACACCCGCCTCCACAAGGGAGTCATCCTCCGAGTTGCTCTGGTCCTCAGCTGAGGTGGATGCTGCTGAGGACTCCTCGGTGTGGCTCCCTCGCCCTCCGTGCCACTGGGTCCCTCCGACCACTCCTCGGCTGCTGACCCAGTCTGGCTCTCTGGCTCCTCCTGGTCCGTGGAGCTGTCCCCTTCCGTGGCCGTGGATGTATCTGCAAACAATGGGGAAACAGACAGACATCAGTCACCTGCACATAACGCACACACCACTGTGAGCACAGCACATCACAGAGCAAGCCCTGGCATCATTAGTTGTACATTGCTAAAAGTGCCCTAATTGAACAGGAGAAGTCAATTGTCAGTCTGATGCCAAGCATGGCACTCACATCCCACATGGCCTTGCACCCATCTGTCTGGTGTCTGTTGGATTGCAACACCCCAGTGTGGACACATGCACCAAGTACACAGTAGTTGGACAGTGCAGAGGACACGGTGTGGCATGTGGACATGCACACATCACAGCTCTTGCCACTGAGTCAGTACAGGTTTCCGGATGAAAGGGATGCCCAGAGTCAAATAGGAAATGCATGTGATGCATACCAGCGACAGACACCATGATGCACCCATGTCCTGATAGCCAGCGCCACTATGGTGTGCATGTAGCACATGTCACTCCCCTGCAGGCTCACCAATCAGTAGACACATGCCATGGCGGAGGCATGACTGCAAAGTCATACATCACTGTCTCAGTGATGTATGACTTTGCAGCCAGACAACAACACTCTGCAGTGTGTCACAATAGTAGGTCATGGGGAATGCAAGTCCTGGAGCTGCACAAGTGCACATGTACATCCCCCACAACACATCCTCTTAACCCTCATCTGTCCAGGTCATACCTATTGGACATATGGTAGACCTGTGACACTACCCTCTGAACCTGAGCCCCTCACACTCTGCTGTGCATGGGGAACAGCTGCCTGAACTTCACATTCACATGCCCCAGTCTGCATGGGCAGCTTATCAGACACCTATGTGTCACACAAGTATCGTCTCCTATGGTCACATCTCCAGTGGCATGCTGAGCCCCTACCAAGAAACTCCACAGCAGTCCTGGCGACTAATCCACAGCACACTGACACAGAGGCAGACACCTGAGGGGTCAAATCACTGCGCACAATGTGTCAGCTGATACACGGGAGTGGGAGTACAGAGTGTATTCTATGGCCTGGAGTAGGCATGACTGTCCAGCCCCACATGAATGAGGGATGAGCCCTGGACTGTAGGCAGCTGGCTAAGTATGTGTGACACACGTCATATACATACTCCTGGGGCCCAAACATTGTTCCCACCCGCAGCATGGGTGTGTGCCAGATACCCCAGCCACATGTGGTGGATCAGCTCAGCAATTGGACCACAGATCAAAGTAACACGCTGAATACATGTCAGAATACAGGCATTGTGTAAGCAATGGACCCACCCATGATGCCCACCACAGAGTCAGGGAAACAGATGCTGTCTCCCACCTTGAGTCAAGCAAACTGCAAGGACACAGTCCTAAGTGACAGAATTCCCTGCATGTAAGGGCCACACCTGGGTATCAGATGAGGAGTGGGCAGTGCACAATAGAGGGACATGGCTCCTGGACAACATGACTGCTGTACTGTGGCAGTTTAACCAGGCCAGAGGAGGGCACATAGCATGTTAGACAGAGTTCACAGTGCAGTCTTTGACTCACCCCCTCTTTGCTGCTCTCTGGCCTTCAGCTGCCCATCCAGGTCTGGAAAGACCACCGCCAGGATCCTGAGCATGTGGGGGTCAGGGTCCGTGTTCCGCCCCTCCTGCGAGGAGGCGACAGCTTCAGCTGGACCCGTGCAATCCTCCGGGTCCAGCCCCGAAGGTCCTGCCACCTCTTTTGGCAGTTGCGGATCCGGCGCTTGTAGACCCCCACGGACCGGACAGCCCGGACGATGTCCTTCCATATCTCCTGCTTCCGATGGGCAGAAGCCTGTCAGGATGACAAAGTGATAAGGCCATTACTACACATGCAACATATCCGTGCATGACACAGTTGCATATACATGTCGCAATCACAGGGGCACATGGTGTACACAGGCAGTGCACGGCTGCCCATGGACAATTTTCCAGAAGTCACTACATGGTATCATTGCATGGGGAGTAAAACCCTGTTCAGAAGCACTGTCACTGCACCATACCTGTCCAGTGCAAGTCACTACACACTATGGGGGTGACAACTACTCAGTGAGCCTGCTAGCCAGTGGCGTGCAGACTCTCAGCCTTGCTAGTCAGACAAAATGCACATTCAGAAAGGCAGTGCACAGGACACTCACCTGCTCCCCTGGTGTCCCATACAGCTTGCTGTACTGTGGAAGTAGGCTGTCCAGCAGGGCCTGGTTCTCCTCAAGGCTGAAGGCTGGGGCTCTCTCCACAGTACGTGCCATTGCAGGGTCCAGAGGGGCAGAGACAGCAGCAGTGCAGTGGCAGATGTCGTCCTGGAGCATGTAGTGCAGGCAAGTGGGCTCTCAGGGGAACATCCAGCAATATATATGTGCTGGAGAGGCAGATCCTGTCCCTTGTGTCCAAAGTGATAGGTCCAAGTCGTTTGCATCTTCTGAATCTGGCCAATCCATGGAATAGCAGCACCAAAACACGCCCACAGCATCCTTCAAATCTTCAACTTCATGACATACATGATTTTGCAACATTGTTGTGGGTGACCAACTGAATTCCCAGCAACCGACTCGTTCGAAATTCGAAAACGCGTCCGTTGCCAGGCAAGCCCATTGTCAATGGGTGCGCACCGATCGGTCCATTGCGGTACAACGCGCACAGGGGTACAACGCGTACCCGCACACATTGAAGGCAATGGGCCGGCCGGAGGCACCGATCGGTCCATTCCGGTACAACGCGCACAGGGGTACAACGCGTACCCGCACACATTGAAGGCAATGGGCCGGCCGGACGCACCGATCGGTCCATTGCGGTACAACGCGCACAGGGGTACAACGCGTACCCGCACACATTGAAGGCAATGGGCCGGCCGGAGGCACCGATCGGTCCATTGCGGTACAACGCATCACTGTACATGTGACTGGCATAGGTCAGCATGCCTGTCTCAGATGGACATATGCCAGCCACAGATAGCTCCCAGGGAGTGAGGGGCACACCTACATCATGACAGCCTGTCCAAACCTTATCATAAGGCATGTAAGGCTGCATTTCCTATTGTGTGTATGTTGGTGTACATGTTGTCCTGTGGGTGTCACCTGTGGGCAGCCACCCCCAGGCTGTGCACGTGTTCATGGGGACAGGATCCTGGGTGTTACGTGTACGTGACCACTGTGATGTGCAACTGTTCATATCTGTGCATGTGTCATGGTCACATTTCACAGTGGTGTTTGTGTATGTCATGTCACATACCCCGTGAGTCCCATGTGGGACGGTATGTTTGAGCCAGGGTGTCCCAGTGGCACAATAGTGATGGCCCTCCACAGTCTTTGTGCATGTAGTGTTTACAATGTCTCTGATTTCATGTGCACAATGGGAGACAGTCTCCACATCCACGTTGTGTGTGCATGGACTCTGATGTTGTGCGTGTGTGTCACAGACGTCCATGTCTGTCCTGCCATGGCAAGTGGGGCCACTACCTGTGGGGGTCATGTTTGTTTTGCTGTGGTGTACACATGATACTCCAGGTGATGCCAGTGTCCATGTGGCATTACAGGGTCCCTGGGAATGTACCTGTCGTTGAGCTGTGGTGCCTGGGGCACATCTGTCCTCACATGTCACTGTGGGGGGTGACTGTGACACGGCATCATGATATCCAATGGGCCAACCTGGGACAAATTGATGCCACCTGTAGGACCGTGTTGACAGATGTTGGCCATGTATGTACCATACATGTCCTTCCGGTACTGCACACTTCATGTAGTTGTGCCTCATGATGATGTATGTTGGGATCTTGAGTGTGTTCAATGCCGCATATGTGGGGTGACTGACGATCTTGCTTACTTCTCCTCTGCACTGCAGGGCTCCTGCTGTCCATCGGCCATTCCCAGACCTGGCAACGATGGTGGAACGGGACAGCATCCGACGGTACCGCTTCACCAGGCAGCTGATTGAGGATTTGGCAGTGCAGTTGTCCCCACATTTGCAGCCTGGCCGGCCGTATCCTACAGCGCTGACCCCCAAGGTGAAGGTGATGGCAGCCCTACACTTCTTTGCCACCGGTACCTTCCAACATACTGTGGCGTCTGCTGGTGGGATGTCACAGACCATGTTCAGCCGTGTGCTCCGCGATGTTTTGGCGGCAATGTTGCTCTTCCTGAACCGGTACATCTATTTCCCTAGACTGCGACGACTCACTGACGTGAAGAGTGACTTTTATGCCCTGGGGAGGATGCCGCATGTCATTGGCTCCATTGATGGGACACATGTGGCTTTGGTACCACCACAGGCCCAGGAGCAGGCCTACAGGAACCGCAAGCACTACCACTCGGTCAATGCACTGGTGGTGTGTCTTGCAGACATGACCATCACACACGTGTGTGCCCGTTTCCCTGGTTCAGCACACGATGCCTTTGTGATGAGGAGTAGTCGCATCCCCAGGATGATGGCACAGATGCAGAACCAGCGTGCCTGGCTTGTCGGTGTGTACTGACTTTGTGCCATTGTGTGTGATCTGATCTGTAGTATTCCGCCCACTTTTCCAAGTCAGCTGATGTGCACTTGTCTGTCCGTAGGTGACTCGGGATACCCCAACATGCCGTGGTTGCTGACACCCCTCAGGAACCCTGTGACACCTGCCCAGATGCGCTACAATGAGACACATGGTCGGACCAGGAGAGTGATTGAGCGGACCTTTGGTCTCCTGAAGAGCCGCTTCCGCCGCCTGGACAAGACCGGAGGGTCCCTCCCATATGCCCCTGCGAAAGTGTGCAAGATTATCATCGTCTGCTGCATGCTACACAACCTGGCAGTGCGGAAGGAGTTGCCTCTCATCCAGGATGACGATGACCAACATCCGCCACATGTGGAGGATCCTGGCCTGGACCACGATGCCAGTGACAATGATGATGATGATGGTGATGGTGATGTCCGCACACAGCTCATCACCAACTTCTTTAGCTGAATGTGAGTATCCTGAGGTGTCATGTGAATGATGTGAGTTGGCATGATGTGTGGGTGGGGCTCTGGCGCTGTTGGAGTGTGTCCATGGGATACTTGACTGGATGTGTGTTGCGATGTGTGGTTACAGGTGGGCTGTACTCCCCAACAGTGTTGACATGCTAACTTGGTTCTGGGTGGGTATCTTGTAACATGTATTGTGCATGAGTTTTGCTGTTCTGTCCTGTACTGCATTGCTTTTGACTGTGTGTCATTTCTGTCCTTCACAGGGTACTTTCAGATTCGTTTGGTCAACTGTGTCCACCGACGACGTGATTGCACATCCAGGCTGGTAGCTGTTGTGTCCCTACAGGTGATGTGCGCCACACCCATGGACTTCCTTCCGTCTACAGTTGTTGACTGTGTGCCCGCTACCAGGTGGGGTTACCTTGCATCTGTAGTGGTTACGGCATGTTGCTACTGTGTAATAAACCTGTGCTTCACTTAGTGATGTGCGTTGTCTGTGGTCACACATTTGACTGCCATTTGCTTACTGCACCTGTGGGCTACTTGACTACAACTGGGAATGGGTGTGGTGTCTGTGCATTGCACCGTCTTCCCTGGCAACATCAGTGTAGGCAATGAGTCAGATGGCCTAGGTGTGTATGTGTTGTGTAGCCCTGGTGGTGTGTCTCCCTCATATGTGTCACGTTGCCTTTACTCACATGCCTGTGTTGTCCTTGCTGTTGCAGTTCGCATACACAGTGTAATTTTGCAGTTCATCATCCCCATAACAGCACCCACGTTGGAATCACGACAGAGGCAAGTATGGTGTATTAGTGTGTTTATTGTGATACATTTGTGTTAATAGTGCATAGGATGGGTTGTGCTGTACATGAATCTTGCAATCCCAAGTTCCTAGGTGAATTGAAAGTCCGGGTAGACAGGATCCCCAGTATCGGGGCCACAGTTGTCTGACACATTGGTCCAACTTGTACTCCCCATGCAATGTGTGGGAGTAGTGTTGCCGTCAACAGGGTGAACAGTCTGTGCACAAAGGCGAACATCCAGAACAGGTTCAGGCTTCCTGGGAGTTGCGCTTGGCCATCGGCCTCTCACTTTCCCCTCCTCGGACGACCCCTCTTCTTGGGGGGGGCCCTCAAGTGCAGGCTGCTGCGGTGCAGGGGACTCTCCGCCAGAGTCCTCCTCCCTCCCTGTGGCAGTTGCAGTTTGTTCGGCACCAGATGTTGTTGGCACACAGGGAGGTGTGGACTGGTTGCTGTTCATCTGGCGGAGGCATTGTAAAATGTCCCTGTGCACCGCCGTCATCTCATGCAGTACATCCCACTTGGACTCCACGCGGGACATGTGTGAGTCCACACGGGACATGTGTGACTCCATGTGGGACATGTGGGAGTCCAAGCGGGCATGATGGGCAGCCTGCTGCTGTTTGATGTCTCTGAGGAGCCCCACTACCTGGCTGAGCTCTCCGGTGCTGGACTGGTGCGCATCAGCTATGCGTACCAGTTGTGGGTCGTCATGCACACCAGCAACGTCTGCAAGCAGCGACCTCTGTCTCCCACCCCTCCCACCACCCCTGCTGACATGTGCAGTGTGTGCAGTTGCACGCACAGATAACCCTGGTCCACCTTGGGGGTTGGTGGTGGTGGTGGTGTCCATGGCCCCAGGTTGGTCCAGGGTCACTGCGCTGGTGTTGCTCCTTATTCTGTCCATGTCGGCAGGGATGGTATTCGTGGTGAAAGTCGTTGTAGGGGTGGGTGCAGGGAGTGCAGCTGGTGGTCCTGCTGGTGCTGCAGCTGGTGGTCCTGCTGGTGCTGCATGTTGACTTGCACCGGATGTGCCAGGTTGTTCATCGTCCGAGGAGGACAGAGGCTGTACGACGCCAGTGAGCTCGGCATCCTCTTGAGCCTGGGACTGGGACTCCTCAGCGTCTGCTGCTGTGTCCCCATCATCACCTGTTTTTGGGAGACACAAACAATGTATGTCATGTTTCTGCAGGCATCAGTGGTTGACACACATGACAGTTGTGACTGTGCCTCTGGGTGCGGGCCTGTACATTGCATTGTCCTAAGTCGTCACAGTCAGGGGTTGATATTGGTGTGGCACATTGTCCTGCATTATTTGGGCATTTCTATGTATTTTCTGGGGTGTGAACATGGTCTGCATTGCTTGTGTTTGGTTGACAGCCAGACCTCCTTCCCACCCAGCCAGCCAGTCAGTTATCCCACCATGGAACGTGCTTGCGTTGCAGGGAGTGGAAGTTGTCTCTCAGGATGTCAGTCAGTGGTGTCCTGCTGTTTGTTGGTGCACAGTTGGCAGCAGGGCCTTGTGCTCCCCACAGCAGTAGCCAGTGTCAGCCATCTTGTGAGTCCTTCTCCACTCCCTGTGATGTGAGCATGCTTCAGGGTGGTGTTGATGGGACAGTTGTGGGGGTGAGCTATGTCTGTGACTACGACTCCCATCATGCCATTGCCTCCACCCCACTTGCCAGCATTCCCATACTTACTTGCTTTTGTGTGGAGTTCAGTGGGTGTGGGTGTGAGGGCAATGGCAAGATGGCTGACAGTGGTGTCCTGCTGTTGGTTGGTGTGCAGTACCCAGCATGCCCTTGTGCTCCCCACGACACAGCAACAGTGTCAGACATCTTTGATGGGCCTTTCCACTCTCTGTGGGATGTGCATGCGTGAGTGTGAGCTTGCTGGGCCATGTGGTGGGGGATGTAGGGCTGTGAGTACGACTCCCATCATGCTATTGCCTCCTCCCCCCTTCCCAGCATGCCCATGCTTCCTTCCTTTTGACTCTGCTTCCCTGTGGGGTGGGCTGGCTGTGCTGACAGGATGGCTGGGAGTGTTGTCCTGGCAGTTGTTTGGCTAAGAGTCCCAAGAGTGTCCATGTGCTTCACACAACATAACCCGGGGTGGTGGTGCTTTGTGGGATCTTGTGTTAGGATGGAGGGCATTGCATTCTACCAGGTGGGTACTGTGGAGTTTGTGTTGGGGGTGTGTGAGGGGAGGTGCTGGTGACTATAGTCAGTGCTGCAAGTCCCCCTTCCCACCCAGCCAGCCAGATATCCCACCATGGAACGTGCTTGCATTGCAGGGAGTGGAAGTTGTCTCTCAGGATGTCAGTCAGTGGTGTCCTGCTGTTTGTTGGTGCACAGTTGGCAGCAGGGCCTTGTGCTCCCCACAGCAGTAGCCAGTGTCAGCCATCTTGTGAGTCCTTCTCCACTCCCTGTGATGTGAGCATGGTTCAGGGTGGTGTTGATGGGCCAGTTGTGAGGCTGAGCAATGTCTGTGACTACCACTCCCATCATGCTATTGCCTCCACCCCCTTCCCAGCATGCCCATGCTTCCTTCCTTTTGACTCTGCTTCCCTGTGGGGTGGGCTGGCTGTGCTGACAGGATGGCTGGGAGTGTTGTCCTGGCAGTTGTTTGGCTAAGAGTCCCAAGAGTGTCCCTGTGCTTCACACAACATAACCCAGGGGGTGGTGCTTTGTGGGATCTTGTGTTAGGATGGAGGGCATTGCATTCTACCAGGTGGGTACTGTGGAGTTTGTGTTGGGGAGGGTGTGAGGGGAGGTGCTGGTGACTATAGTCAGTGCTGCAAGTCCCCCTTCCCACCCAGCCAGCCAGATATCCCACCATGGAACGTGCTTGCATTGCAGGGAGTGGAAGTTGTCTCTCAGGATGTCAGTCAGTGGTGTCCTGCTGTTTGTTGGTGCACAGTTGGCAGCAGGGCCTTGTGCTCCCCACAGCAGTAGCCAGTGTCAGCCATCTTGTGAGTCCTTCTCCACTCCCTGTGATGTGAGCATGGTTCAGGGTGGTGTTGATGGGCCAGTTGTGAGGCTGAGCAATGTCTGTGACTACCACTCCCATCATGCTATTGCCTCCACCCCCTTCCCAGCATGCCCATGCTTCCTTCCTTTTGACTCTGCTTCCCTGTGGGGTGGGCTGGCTGTGCTGACAGGATGGCTGGGAGTGTTGTCCTGGCAGTTGTTTGGCTAAGAGTCCCAAGAGTGTCCCTGTGCTTCACACAACATAACCCAGGGTGGTGGTGCTTTGTGGGATTTTGTGTTAGGATGGAGGGCATTGCATTCTACCAGGTGGGTACTGTGGAGTTTGTGTTGGGGGGTGTGTGAGGGAGGTGCTGGTGACTATAGTCAGTGCTGCAAGTCCCCCTTCCCACCCAGCCAGCCAGATATCCCACCATGGAACGTGCTTGCATTGCAGGGAGTGGAAGTTGTCTCTCAGGATGTCAGTCAGTGGTGTCCTGCTGTTTGTTGGTGCACAGTTGCCAGCAGGGCCTTGTGCTCCCCACAGCAGTAGCCAGTGTCAGCCATCTTGTGAGTCCTTCTCCACTCCCTGTGATGTGAGCATGGTTCAGGTGGTGTTGATGGGCCAGTTGTGAGGCTGAGCAATGTCTGTGACTACCACTCCCATCATGCTATTGCCTCCACCCCCTTCCCAGCATGCCCATGCTTCCTTCCTTTGACTCTGCTTCCCTGTGGGGTGGGCTGGCTGTGCTGACAGGATGGCTGGGAGTGTTGTCCTGGCAGTTGTTTGGCTAAGAGTCCCAAGAGTGTCCCTGTGCTTCACACAACATAACCCAGGGTGGTGGTGCTTTGTGGGATCTTGTGTTAGGATGGAGGGCATTGCATTCTACCAGGTGGGTACTGTGGAGTTTGTGTTGGGGAGGGTGTGAGGGGAGGTGCTGGTGACTATAGTCAGTGCTGCAAGTCCCCCTTCCCACCCAGCCAGCCAGATATCCCACCATGGAACGTGCTTGCATTGCAGGGAGTGGAAGTTGTCTCTCAGGATGTCAGTCAGTGGTGTCCTGCTGTTTGTTGGTGCACAGTTGGCAGCAGGGCCTTGTGCTCCCCACAGCAGTAGCCAGTGTCAGCCATCTTGTGAGTCCTTCTCCACTCCCTGTGATGTGCGCATGGTTCATGGTGGTGTTGATGGGACAGTTTTGGGGCGGGCAATATGTGTGACTGCGACTCCCATGATGCTATTGGCTACACTGACTTGGCCAGCATACACAGAATTCCTTCCTTTGAGTGGTCTTCACTGTGTGTTGGTGTTGTTGTGGTGGCTACATGTGTGGATGTGTTTGTTAGTTCTATTTGTGCCACTGCCTAGCTGTAGTTGTGGTTGTGTTTGTACATGTGTTGGCACAGTTGGATGTGACTTTTTTGATGGCATGTGTTGTGTTTCTCTGACTGACATACACATTTTGGGATGATTCTGTTCTGGTTGCTGTGTGATTGCTATGAGTGCATGGTTTGACTCTCCCTTGACAGTGATGTGTGTGTGTTTTGTGGCAGTATATTGTGTACATTTGTTGTGTACTCACCAGGCTCTGGGATGTCCTCTAGTCCATATATGCTCACTGGCGGTAGGATGGCCCGCACCTTCTCCTCCCAGGGCCTGAGGTATATTGGCTTGGCAGGAGGGCCACTGCCGGTGTGTTGGCTGTTGATGTAGTCTTGCTTCAGCAGTTTCCGTACCCTCCTGCGCACGTCATACCACCTGTTCTGGATGTCGGTCTTTGTGCGCCGACATGGTGATTGGGCGTTCACCCTGTTGATGATCCTCTCCCACATCTTGGTTTTCTGCGACATGGGGGTCTGTTGGACCAATGTGCCAAACAGCTGTGGCTCTACCCTGAGGATCTCGTCTACCAGGACTTCCAATTCACAATCTAGGAACTTGTGATTCTTCTTGGGGGGCATGGTGATGGGTGGTGATGGTGAGTGATGTGTGTGTTGGTGTGCAGGTGAGGGGGTGTGCAGGTGAGGGTGTGTGAGTGTGTGTTTTGCTGGGTGTATGTGAGGTAGGTATTTGTTGGTGTGCTGCTGGTGTGTGGCTTGTGTGAGGGATGAGCTGTGGGTGTGTGGTTGCTTTCTCTTGGGTGCTGGCAGTGGAATGGCATTTGCAAAGGCTCATGGTAGTGATTTGTGTCCTTTATATAGGTGGAGTTGTGGGTGTGTCTTTGTTCTCTGTCCCCACCCCACCCCAGTATTTATTGGCTTGGTAATTGCTTGTTTGGCCTTTTTTGGGTGATTTTTCCTTTGTGTTGTTTGTGTATGTTGGAAACGTTCTTGTGACCGAGTCGGACCCTGCATTGGTCTCGTACGGTGTTTTCCGTTTCGTTCACGCTGTGTTTGTGCAGTTTTCTATGCTGCGTACGCGTCGGTCGCGGTGTTTTGTGTTGCTTCGGCTCGGTTTTGTATGCGTGTCGGTCGTACGGCTTGTCCTCCGTCCGACTCGGTCGTGGTTTTCGCGCCTTGCATCGTACTTTGCGGTTTGGAGTTGGCGTGTACGTTTCAGTCGGATTTGTTCCGGGTGCGTGTCGGTCGGTTGGATTCGCGTGTTTTTCCGGCCGGATTGCTATTTTCCGTGCGGCTCGGTCGGTCGACTTGGTTTCGTTACGTGTCGGTCGGATTTTTCGCAGCTTGCATCGTACTTGGCGTGTCGGGCGCCACGGGTACGTGTCGGTCGGTAATTTTTCCGGATCCGAGTCGGTCGGTGCTTTTTCCGGCCCGAATCGGAATCGACCCCTATGTGTGATAACCTTAAAACACAGTGTTGCTGGGCATTAAATATAATCAAAGTAAGGATATCTCACATGAGGTGTAATCACTAATTACACCATGGGTCTCGGGAGGGGGGTGGTAGCAACAATGGCACACCCTGGGGATAAAGAGGGAGAAAGTAATCAGGTAAAATTAGGAGTAACAAAAAGCCCCCGGTACTTATCTTGTTTCCAAAGTCAAAGGACTTACGCCTGCTCTGCTAGGCACCCGCTTTGTACCTATGCGATCCCTCGGAAACCGGACCCTGATGGTAATAACCAGGCGAATCCGGTTTGTTTATAAAGCAGGGAACAGTGTCCTCGCACAGTACGGGCGAGGCGTCGGGAGACGCATCATCGCGTAAGCGTCGTGATGTCACGCGCCAGTTGCCAATGGGAATCAGTAGCGCTCCGTGTTAGAGGCGCGTCATCGCGTAAGCGTCGCGATGTCACGCGCCATCTGCAAAAAGAAAACAGTAGCGCTCCGTGATAGTGCCACATAGCCAATCAAAAGAGCGGTACTGAAAGCGTGCTGGTTGTCATAGGGACAGAACACAAAGAAAGAGGAAAAAGGAAAAAAGACCCGTAAACGGATCTCGCTGGGGATTCCCCAAGCTGTGTCTCTTTGCACTATCATGCATAGGACGATGAATGCTAGAAAATGGGGGTAATGCTAAAAAAAAGGACAAAATACAGCACTACAAAAGGAAAAGTATTAATTGTTAATGAGTGCTGTTATGAAAATAAGAATACAAATAAAAATAAAACTAGTAATAATAAAAAAAATAAAAAAAGGGAAAAAAACAGAGCTAGTTACCAAAGACAGGGGCATGTAGCCCGTGACCAAGGACCACATATTAGGAGGTGTTAGAAGAGTTACAAAATACAGGACGTTTTTTTGAAATTAGGCAGGGGCTATTAGACGTCATATTAGGCTGATAAAAGGGGGGCTCACATAATACCAGTGGTCTCACTGTGACAGTAGCACCACTATCATGCATAGAAAGAAAAGTATAAAGGTGGATAATATACTTTTCACATTTGAACCTCAGGTTAGGGTGGGCCTTAGCGCGCTCATACCGCCGAGGTTTACACGTCCGTTCTGGTCCTGAGGAATGCCTGTTAAATTACAACATATAGGCTGAAACATGTTGACTATATCTTAGCGGACCTTGCTGAACAATTTATTCAGCCTTGATGTCCCACACTCTGTTTTTATCTATGTCTGATTGGCTTTTAATAAAATGTATTGTTTGACACAACCAAGACATTTTTAACAATCACTTTCACTACACACTGTACACACTAAACCAGCTCCGCAGTAATTCTGGCGTTGAAGCACACCAGGGTGGCACTCGGCCTCTCCTGGTGGGGCCCGATGATGAAGCATGTCACCAACTAGGTTGGTGAGTGAGGGCTTTATTAAGAACCTAGTTGGATTCTACTGTTGTGTTCCACTTATAAATATAAGGCACACTCTTTCGTTGTTTATAATCAGCAATTGTAAATTGGCCTAGTCCCACATCAGTGAAACAAGTGCAAAGTTCCCTTGGTTTTGTTAACTTCTATAGAAAATGTATTGATCAAATCTCCAAAACCATAGTGCCAATAACACATCTCTTACGAAAGGGGTTAAATTTGAATGAACACAAGCTGCTAAAAACGGCTTTCAGATTCTTAAAAGGGCTTTTACAATAACCCCAATACTGAAGAACCCAGGCCCAATCAAGCCTTACATCATGGCAGCGAAAGCTTCCCAATTTGCCATAGGGCAAATTCTTTCATAAAGTGACAGTGACACCAGTCAAATGCATCCAATTGCATACTATTCCCGGAAACTGTCTTCAACAGAATCCAATTACTCCAATGCTGATCGAGAATTGTTGGCTATTAAGGCAGTTTTTGAAGAATGGTGCCATTATTTGCTCGGAGCTAGACATCCTGTTATGATATATACCGACCACCAAAATTTACAATGGTTAAGTTCCATTCGAGCTCTGTCTGCCAGACAACTGCAAAGGACATTGTTTTTTAATGACTATAACCTCATCATCACATATCAACCAGAAAATGGCAATTCAAAGGCAGATGCGTTATCTAGAATTGGAGAACCAGAGACTGATAATATGCAAGAAAGTCCGACAACCGTTCTACCCGCTTTCAAGCCAGTATATGTACAACAGACTTTCTAGATCAAATAGTAAAATGTACTAAACAAAAAACCCAAGACCAATGAAAATTGGATTACCCACAACTTGAGTTGCGTGTTGGTATATTGTATTTCTCAAACACAAATGTTCTTGCCAACCACAGAGTTACAACATAAGGCCATGGAACTATGCCATGATATACCACTCAAAGCTCCCCCAGAGGTGTATAGGACATACCACTGGCCCAACGACACTTCTGGTGGCCCTCCATGTTTCGAGATATACAAGAGTATGCGGACACATGAACAATTTGTGCACAAAGTAAAACACTCCCTACGGCACCTAGTGGGTTGCTACGACCCATCCCTGTTCTACCCCAGCCTTAACATTCAGTTTCTTTAGACTTTGTAGTTGATCTCCCACCAACTCGAACTGGCCATACTACCATTTTAACCATTGTAGATAACTTATCTAAAATGGCCCACTTTGTTCCTCTTAAAAAACTACCAACTGTCACTGAATTGGCCATCATTTTTGCAGCTAATGTGTTTCATCTTCATGGTGTCCCCTCCATTATAATCTCCAACTGAGAAACTCAATTTGTCTCCCAATTCTGGAGAGCATTAGGCAAATCTATAAGAGTGGAAGTCCGTTTATCCTCCAGTTATGATCCTCAAACGAATGGTTTAACTGAACGCACAAATCAAACTATGAAACAATATTTACCTTGTTTATTATTGGCCTATGATGGTGATTGGTCTACTGTATTATGGGCCATTGAATTGGCATACAACAACACTGATCATACTTCTTTAGGAATGGCACCATTCTACTGTGTACAGGGATACCATCCTAGAGGAGTGCCATTGGAGTAACCGTCTTCAGCTAAGTTGCTCTCTGTTCAGGATTTTCATAGATATCTACGGAATCTCATCAAATTAACTTTTTGTCATTTAGTCAAAGCAAAAGAAGATCTGAAAAGATATGCTGCTCAACACTGTGCTGTAGAACCTCCTTATGCAAAAGGGGATTAAGTTTGGCTTGCTACAAAGAATCTGGCTTTAAAAGGAAAAGGAAAATTCCTCCCCAATCTCATGTGCATTCACCCTGTGTTTCATGTGTCTGTACTAAAACCCTATAATCCAGATACCCAGAAGAGTACACCACCCCCACCTATAATTGTGGAAGGAACACAAGAATACAAAGTACGGGCCATCCTAGACACCAACGCATCAGTGGCAAGTTTTAGTATTTGGTAGATTGGAAGAGATTTGGCCCTGAGAAGCGTTCTTGGGAACCACTGATACGTACAAATGTGCTCCACATTTAGTGAAAGCATTTAATTCCCATTTCCCACAGATACCCCGACCAATTCCAACAGTCTTGGGGGGGTTGTACTGTAGGGTACTGTCGTGACACAGGGTTCATACTGCTCAGGAGTTCTTCTACATTCATAAAAAACCCACCCACTAACCCGTGTACCAGCACTCCGTATTATGTTTGTATTGTATTGTTTTCATCGTTTCACTGTATGGGCATATAACCTTGTAGCCTTGTGCTGAATTGATCAGTATTGTAAGTGCGTGTCCATATAATTGTTTATTGTAAGTATGTGCTAGTACAATTGTGTATCATAGAGTCTGATCAATATGTAGTTTCTGGGGTGCAGAGTTACATAATCCAATACACGGGGACATACTGCCATACTCGTCCACCGTACCGCTCGACTACACTTGGAAAACACAGAAAAAGAACTCTCGACAGAGCTCAGTATTCTTGGTGGCCATCTTGGGTGTGGTTTCTCTATCCAAACCACACCCACCTGACGGTCTAGAAGGTGCTTTGCCTCAGGACCGTTACTAGGATGACATCGGACAAGTGAAAGACTTCGCTCTGGTAGTCAATTTCAGCTCCGACACTCTTCTACAATCGATCCTGATATATGCTACTTACCTGGAGGTAGTCCGTCTTCGGAGAGATGTCCAGTCCAGTTCCGGTGAGTTTTCTTTTGGCCTTTTTTCATTTGCATATCTGCATCTACAGAAGAAAGAAAGACAGCAAAAGAATGTAATTGGTACCCAACGCAAGAAAGTAAGTTCAAAGACTTTGTTTTCATGTACTAAGTCAAAAGACTTACAAACTTTGTTAGCAAACACACGGCGTTCTTGTGAACTAAACACATAAAGACTAGCTTTGTGATTTTTGTACTTTCTTTATTCATATAAGACAATGTTTTGAACATTTTCTTCACATTAGAGAATTTGTATGATTAAATATGAACATCGCCCAGAAAAGTATCAAGAGACATACAGAACATCTGTGATCATAAATGGGTGTTAGGAATTAGCTTTACCATACTGTTACAGTGGTATTCACAGTATGTTGACTCCCCAGTGATTATGTTATTTATGGTGTATTGTGTGTCCATACAGGAATCTACAAATATTGTGTTTTCTATTGTAGAGATTTCCTGCCAGTGAGCATCCAAGGTAGAAAATTAAACAACACGTCAATCTGAACACCACTAACCCTAAGTACATCCCAACCTATTCGGTTGATCGCAGGTAAGGGGGGAGTAGTTCTTGTTTACAGCCAATAGGGCCTGTAGAGGAGTATTCTGAATTAAAACGACCCTAAGACTCTATCCAACTTTGATGTGTTAGTAAGGAGCACAGGTAGTAATGTTGGGAATACAGAGGTGGGTCCCTAACGTCCCTGCGAAGTACACAGTGCAGGCAATAAGGTAGAGTGGTGAAGAAAGGGGGTGGAGCCTCTGACCAGCTCACAGCAATTCCACTGTGTGGGATTTACTGGAGGTAACAGGAGAGGTTCTTGGCCCCCAAGGACCCTCAGCATCCAAGGGGTCTTCATCCTCCAACAAGCTGTGCACCAGCAGGTGCGTTTGCAGAGTGGTGGAGAAAGTGGACATGGCCTCCGAAGACCTCTCAGCAATCTCGCTGTGTGTGACTTACTGGAGGTAACAAGAGGGCATGTTGGCCCCCAAGGAACCTCAGCAGCCAAGGGAACTTTATCCCCCAACCAGTAGTGCACCAGGAGGCGCGTTCGCAGAGTGGTGGAGACCTCTCAGCAATCCCACTGCTTGGGTTTACTCGAGGCAACAGGATAGCTTGTTGGCCCCTAAAGGCCCTCAGCATCCAAGGAGACTTCATCCCCCAACAAGCTGTGCGCCAGCAGGCGCGTTTGCAGAGTGGTGGAGAAAGGGGGCATGGCCTCTGAAGTCCTCTCAGCAATCAGGCTGTTTGGGACTTACTGGAGGTAACAGAAGGCCGTTTTTACCCCAAAGGACCCTCACCATCCAAGGGGACTTCATCCCCCAACCAACAGTGCACCAGGGGGCACATCTGCAGAGTGGTGAACAAAAGGGGGAAGAGCCTTGGGGGACTTGCCTGTCTTTTATTACTTTATTCAGGGAGAGGGGCTGCGTGGCCTTCTTTCCCTGTGCCGATTTCAGCCCCAGGGACCCCATCCCCCGGAGCCCAGCCTTTAAAGAAAAAATGTTTTAATAACTTATGGGGAGTGCATCCATGCAGCCCCTCTCCCCAGGTCGATTTTGGCCTGAATGACCCCAACCCCCGGGGCCCGGCCTTTTTAAAAAATAAATGTCATACATTTAAAGGGAGGGGGGGCCAGTGGCCCCCTTACCGGGCTGATTTGGCCACGGGGACCCTTTCCCCAGGGCCAGGCTCACTTGTGGGTGCCCTGCTCATACTCAGGGCACCCACTTTGTTGGGGACCGCGGGGGGAGCCTCAAGGCCCCCACAGTCCCTATGGGAGCCAGCATTGCTTTGACAGAGAGGGAGCTGCTGAACATGTAGCTCCCTCTCTGTCAAACCAATTGTGCTCCACTTTGAGCAAACATGAGCAAAATGTTCATGCTTGCTCAATGCGGACCACAGTTACCTATAGCTTGGCGGGAGCAGTAAAGCTCCCGCCAAGCAATAGCAAACTGCTATGTCTCGTGGGTGGGCACCCCGGGACATAGCAGGAGCCAGCCCTGGTGGGTGGCGGTCCTGAAGGCCATGTATGACTCCAGGAGGGGGGGCACGCAGCCCTCCATTCTTTCTTCTTTTAGGTAGGGCCTGCCCCGGGGAGGTGGCGGGCCCCGAGGTTAAGAATGGACCGGAAGGGGGGTCACGCGGACTCCTTCCCATTTTAAGAAGATAAATTTGCTTCGCGAAGGTGGTGTTTCCCAGGGGATTTGTGAGGCCCCCCATGTAAAAATTAAACAGCCCTGGGGAGGTGGTGGTCCCCATGGAAGGGGGTTTCCATGCGGCCCCCCCATTTCATTGCAATTAGCTGTGGCAAAATTGAATTTAAAAAAAAGCTTTTGACCCCCAGCGTGGTCCCTGTGGGACCCCCCACCATATCTGGGGGTCAGGATATTCCAACTGCAACCCTTTTCTTTATTTTTAAATTTTTTTGTGGGACTCGGCTTCAATCCAAATCCCAAGATGGCTGCCAACACTTCCTGATTGGAGTGTTGGCAGCCAATCAAATTTCACCACGGGTACAGTGGATCCAGGAGTCTACTGCAAGGATCCGCTTCCCCAGATAGCTACATTTTTTAAACCTAAATATCTCTAAAACTACTGAACAGATTTACACCAAATCACAAAAAGCACGCTTTCTGGACGAACATCTAATTTTCTTCCAAATTTGGTGTAATTCCATTCAGCTTTTAAGGCTGTAATTGTGTTCAAAATCCCTCCTCAACCAGAAACCCAATTTCCAACAAGTTTAACTCTAGAGCCTCCAATCTTCTCTGTAGACCAATCTGCGAATAGTCGATAAGAATCAAGTCATCTGCATAAAGGAGACATGGGATATGCAATGGGCCCACCTTTGGTGAGAATGACTTGGTGAATTTTAAGGCAGAAGGCAAATCTGCCACATATAGACTGAAAAGAGTCGGCAGCCAGAAGCAACCATGGTGAAAAATATTAAATATTTTAATTTTACTCGATAGGCATCCTGACTCATCCTCTTCCACCTATGCTTAATCCTCCCAATTAAAGCATAGATCATATATAAAAGGTCACAAGGACTATTCCAGGCACGCAATTTATCCTAAAGCCATCCTCTTACCACAGTATCAAAGACCATGAGAAAATTAATAAAATAACAGCGCAACCTCTGGGATCATTGCCTACAGGGCCAAGCAATAGTGCAGTGGTATGGCCCTGTGGTGCAGCGGCCAGGGCAGCTGACTCTGGAGCACGGGGCTCAGGGTTCGATCCCCGGCTCCGGCGGCAGCTCAGCCCAGCACCATGTGACTCTGGGCAATAGCTCGCTTATCTTCCCGACGGCCCCCAGCGCCTTGAGACCCTTAGGGGTGATTTGTTCGCGCTTTACAAATATCGGGGTTAAGTGGTATGGCCCTCCCAAAATCCTTCTTGTTCAATTGTATGCGGATGGGATAAGCCATTGAATGTGCTTAGTGGTAGATTGAAGGTCTGAAGTGTGGCTTATGAGGATGTGTTTCGGCGTTCTGCGTGTTGATCATACATATTATATATAATTTCCCAAAGCAGAAAATAGGTCACCCTGTGAAGCCTTTCCCCATACCTCACATCAAAACCTACCTCTACCACTAGTTGTATTGCCCACATTGCAGGCTGAATATACTGGTTCGTATCTGCAATATGTGGCAAGTGTAATAGTTTCAAATGTACACAAGTTATTCCCTGCAAGCAATTGGAGTATAAGTTTAAGGGGGTGAGAACCCACTTCTAATAATAATCACAGTATTCTGTGAATCAATGAAGTCACTATATAAACCTGTGCTTGATGCTCTCATAGCTTGGCACAATGCAGTCAGGCTTAATTCAGAGAAAATGTGTAAAGTATTAATGCAGCACTCAAAAAGCAATGAAGTAAAAACACAACACAAGAAAAATCCCAAACCAATTTAGAAAAACAGAAAATATTTTCATAAATAAAATAACACTAAATGACAAATATCCAATAAGTATACCAGGAGCTAATACTTTTTCACCTTTGGATTCAAAATTGTACCAAAAAGCATAAGGCACTAACTGCGGGTATATGGTTGTGCTAGATTGACTCACAGTCAAAAGTTAAGGATGACCGTGATGCATCGCTGGTCAGATACAGGGACCAGGTTCATCCCAATGGAAAGCTTGTCTTCTTCTGGCTGTAGCTTCAATGGCAACCCTGGTCTCTGTCAGAGAAGTGCACTCTAGCACTAGCCAAGGGTCCAGAACCTGAATGGCACCACAAGGGGGGGATCCTGCAGCAGAGTCTATGGCAGGACCTGATAGAACTGGTTGACTGAGAGGTAGCAGGGAGAGAGGCTTCTGGAAGCTTGTTTTGTTCCAGTAGCTCAAGCAGGAGGTCAACAAATAAAGCCTTAGTATCACGTCTGGGGTCCTGGGTTCAATGTAAGCAGGTCCAGTTTTCTTTCAGGTTCTTCGGGCAGCAGGGCAGTCCTTCTTCTGATTCTTGCCAGGCCCAGGAGTGTTCAGGAGAGGTCTATGGGCTCCAAATGTATGCCTAGTGCCAACTGTGGATGGAGGGCATTCTTGTATCCACCCCTTAACCAGTTCTGGTCAGTTCCTTACCTCCTTCTTGGTTTGGAGCAGGCTGACTATAGAGACAAAAAGAGGCAGACCTAGGTGTGAGCTTCATCTGTGCCCCACAGGCCATCCTATCAAGGGAGGAGACCCCATCCACACACACAGAGGCCTTTGTCCACTGTATGGGAGCAGTACACATCTCACCACAGTGAAGCCATCAGGGTCAGGTGACAGCTGGGCACTGGTAGGAAAGCGTTTTGGTTTTATGTAGGATAATGACAAAGTGCCATTTCCAAAATAGTAATGGAAAATCCGACTTGACCATTAAGTTGCATTTTAAATTACTATGAAAATTAGTCCTTGGAATATTTTTCTAGCTATTCCCATACTGAATTTGGCACTTAATAAGTGTAATAGGGTAAACCAGTGTTAACCAAGTGAGACGCAGCCCCGCTCCAGTGAAAAACAACATTGAAGGTTTTTAATTGCAAGATTATGTAAAACATTAAATGTACATGTTCTACTTTTGAATACCATGCCTCCTCCCCTGTGAGCTTTTAAGGCCCTCCTTAGAGGTGACTTGTAAGTATGAAAAAGGAAGGAAGGCTTATTTTGCCAAGTAAATATAGCGGTTTCAAAGCTGCAAAGCAAGCCTGCAGTGGCAGACTTAGAGACATGTTTTGCAGTGCTAATATACTGGGTGCACAATCAGTGCTGCAAACCGTGGGTAACATTTAATTTACAGGCCCTGGGTACAAGTAATACTACTACTAGGTTCTTACAAGTACATAAAATGTGAAAATCAGGAGTATACCAACTTTAGTATGTTTAAAAGGGAGAGGATAAACACTTTACCCCAGGTTGGTAGGGGTAAAGTGCACAAAGTTCTACAACCAACAAAAATTGGGTTCAGTAAATAGGCAAAAGAAAATCCCTGTGACCTTGCAGGAATGGCAAATTTCCAAAATGCCCTTAATTTGAAAACAACATGCTAAAGCCTTTACTCCAGGGTGGAAATATGGCAATTTTAAAGGTGCAAAAATAAGTAATATAAAAATATGTGTGTCAAGAGAAAAATGAATGAGCGGCCCAAGAAGGGCAATCCAAATAACCTGACACACACACAGCAAGTGGGGAAGGAGGACACCAAACTCTGAAAGTTGAACTTTTAAGTCATCTCCATTCGTGTTCTAAGACCAGCCTGCATGGGAGCTATCACTTGCCTCCAAATGTGATAAAGGACACCGCAAGGTAACGGAAATGAAACCAACATCAGCAATAGGCTGCTCACATTCCATTTCTGGTCCTGTCAAAGTACTCACTGCCCTGCACTTTATGGCTATTTGGTCTTTTCAGAGGACCATCAGAATAATGACTGGCATCTCATAGCCAACAAATCTAGATGGCTCCACCATGCGCTGGGATGCCCAATGAAGGATGTGCAGCAGCAGTTGTTAATTTGGAAGCTGCATAAGGAGATATGTGTAGATGTTTGTTAGTTCAGTGAATTAGGAATCATACAGATGACACATGGTAAAAAGGAGGACTAGTTAAAGTCTGATCAGACAGGTTAGTGACTGTGTCTGATGTCCTCCTGAGATCTTTACGTGCAAAGAGGTTGAAAGAAGGGGACAAGCCTGTAGGCCAGTCAAAGGGGAATGATGTGGACATTGTTGCTTGCATGGTTAGAATCCAGGTTTTGGCCATGATCATGCAAAGAAAACGGTTTAAGCATTTGGTTACGTAAGTTGGGTTTTACGTTTTGTTGTTTAGCATGAAGTGGATTAATGTGTTATCAGCATACTCTGGCGATTCACACAGTATTGATCTAGTTGTTGTGCCACAGGGCATATGTAGGAATTAAACAAACAATATGCGATGAATAATCATTGATTGGATCATGCTGCATTTGGCTAATTTTTGGTTGTGGTTGCTCAGAAACCCCTATTCCTATCTTTGCCAGCATTTCCATCAGAATTGTCCAGTCTACAGTATCTTAAACCATAAATAGATAAAAGAGTTTCAGGACTGTATTTTGTCTATCTTTCTTGGAAAGAATAAACTCCTCTTTGATGCTGGCTAAGGTTGATGTGATGCTGCTCCCAGGCCCGATTTCCGACTGGTGGTAATGTTGAAGCTGGATGAGTTGCCACTCTTTTAGTTATCTCACCACTTCACTTTTCATGATTTTACTAGGGAACCTGAGATTAGAGAGGGTATGTTCACCAATACCGTCACATCTGTAAATATCTTTTTAAGGAGTGGGCTGAGATTGCTGTGTTTTATCAGACCTGGAGTTTCATCAGATTAGAAGAGTGTATTTATCAAATTTGGTGTGCCCAACATAATGGAGGGTATGAGATGTTTGAAGCAGGAGGCTAAGCAAGGTCATGTTGTGCTTTGGATACATTTATCTTGTTTTAGAGTAAGAGTTTTGAATAGAGTTTTGAATAGAGTAAGACTCCAGTGGCATAAATAAGATTAACATAGCCACGCAATTGGTGATTTGGGGCCTGATTTATGAGATTGTCATGCAGTGCAGCAAAGCAAGTCACCATTCTGCACTGCAGAGGGTGACAGGCAAAGGGCAGGAATGCACTGTATTTAAAAGAATACAGTGCACTCTTGCCTTTTCCCCTGTGCTGGCTTCGTTTTGCATGCCCAGCGCCAATGCAGGCACCCTTGCACCATGGTACAAGGGTGACTGCATTGTAAGGTGGATTGCTTTTGCGCAGGAAGGGGCACCCTCCAGCACAAAAATAATCCCCTGAGGCATTTTCCTCTTTCTGTGTGTGTTGCTGGATGCAGCATACACAGACAGAGGAAAACGCCAGGAGAAACAAACATATTTCTCCTTGTTACACTTCACCCGTGGAGACATAGGTTGTTGGTGCATTCCCAGCTCTACCACTTCTGGTAAATCGTAAATGTGTCAAAAGCCATGGATGTTGCATGGGAACACCCATGCAACACCCATGGAATGCCTCCCTGGTGCAGAGTATGGCAATAGAGTAATTCACAATGTATTACTTTACTCAAGATTTATGAAGCCACTCAGTGCCACGCAAGGTGGCCTTGCTTGGCTTTATAAATCACATTTTTTAGTTGCGTCACTCTTGCACCACATTGCGTGGTGCAAGAGCAATGCAACGGGGCTCATAAATATGCCCTTACTATTTTTGATTTAAAAAAATCAAGGTAATTTTCACAATGTTGTGGAGCTGCGCATGCATGGTTTTTTATAACATCTGATAATATGATAATAGGCTAGCAATGTTGGTAGACTAGAAAGGGCAATGGAATAATATATACATTTGGGATGGAATTGATGATTTTAGTTTTTTAGTTTCAAAGAAATTAAGGTCATTTTCACAATGTTATTATAACTATGCATGTATTGCTTTCTACAATATCTCCATTAGGAAGTTGACAATATATATTGTAGTGTTACATATTTTGATTAGGTACTTATAAAGTGCAATTTGCATGGTAGGTTTTATTGGTTCTTTTGATGAATTTGTGGTATCCTAACCTGTGTAGCTTGAATTAGGAATAGTATTTTACTTACTGTGGCAGGCTACCGTGATCATGATTGACCCATGTAAGTTCTTCTAGGTCTCTGTTGAAACAGTTGTTGGTGGCTTCAGTGTCCACCTTAAATTTTCTGAATTTGACTGGTGTAAGGATGTCAAAATTGGGTGATATATTTTGGCTGCAAAGTACATTGACTAAAATTCCTCAGTCCTTATGCTTGTGTTACATGTGGTGGGGATAGGGGTGTTATTGTTGTTGTGGGCTGTGAGCTAGTATATTAGCCATATTTATGGATCCACCTCCTGGCTTGCTGAACCACAGTTATGAGTAAATCTATCAACCACAGTGTGGCTGGCAAAAGGCATTGGGCCACACATCCTCGGTTGGAAGCCCACTGCATGCAGGTTCCCAACAAGGTCCTTCATATGGTTTTAATCCCATAGGATTAAGTGTTGCAGGATCAAGATTTTGGAGATATTAAATATCAGGTCAAAAAACCCAGCAGTGAATTTGTTTTTGGTCCCGGTAAAGAAAGATCACAGCTGTTTTATATATAAACTATTTGACCTATAGTATCAACCTGGCAAACTTGCATAGAGAGCAGATATCTGGAATACTAGGGGAGGGATCAACACACGTAAGACCAGTCCCAGGAGGACCATGACAACCAGTAAAAGGCTTTCTAAGAAGTGAGGAACACCTCTGCGAGGAGGAGGGAACCAATCCCCAGTGCAACTGCAACCAGTAAGATCAAGGATAGGACTAGGAGGACTAGGATCATGAGATGGAAGGCAGGTGAAGCAAAAGAAGGATGTGCCCAATTTTATTCTAGGCCACGTGTATTAATTAGGACACACCCTTAGTTACAAAAGCTATGCTTCTCTTTATAGTACACAGTGGAGTTTGCCACTTTGTAGTTACAGTTAGTATCTAGTTACCATAGTAAATTCATTTTCTAGTTTGCTAACAACTTTGGCGCCATTCGACAAAACTTTAAAAAACTTTTAAAGAAAAAAGTTCATCCACCTCAGCTCCTTCCTTGAAAGTTTCAGAGTGAGACGCCAAGCAGAAGGAGAGAAAAATATGGAAAAAATGGGGTTCCCAAATTGCGATTTCCCCATGCAATTTCCATATGGAATTTTAGACTCGGCTACATCCAAAATGACTGAGAAGAATTGCACCAAATTAGACAGAAAGCTCAATCTTTACCCAGAAAGGGTGCTTTTTGAGATATGTGCAAATTTGTTTTGTAGTCTTTGAGAAATTAAGATTCTACATTTATAGATATTTCAGCAGCTGAGTATCCTGCAATCACAGAACTCTAATAATGATAGAGTAATTCGATTGTCCGAGGGGCTTTTTTCCCAATCAGCTGCCTTGTTCCAGCTTGAGGGAGAAGCTCCAGAGAATCCTGCAGAAGCTTGCACTCTGATTGGCTGGCTGCAAAATGAAGAGAAACGTTGTGGCTGCCATAACAGGACATGGGGACTCGATCTTTGGGTCCTAAGCATGAAAAAATAAATAAAGTAAATGACCAAATGGGAGGGTACCCTGACCCCAAATTATTTATTTATTTAATTTTGCGGTGCTTCTATCAAGCGGGACGCTCATAGAGACAGCTCAGGCCCCTTTGCTCCCGAGAGTCTTGCAGGAGTGCAGGGTGAACTCTAGCTCTTGCGAGATGCCAAAGGGCATGCGCAGTGGAGACTTGGCATAGTCACGTATAGCAAGGAAATCTTACTTTACCTTCAAAAACCATAGAAATTCATTGAACAAATCAAAGGTTAAAATGACCTTGTAGTTAGGTATGGTAATGATATCTTACTTTACATAAAAAATGCCTAAAAAATGAAATTCAATAAATTCACTGAAAAGAGAAAAGGTTAACGCAATGTTATTGTTAGGTGAAAATGGCAATTTAAACGTAACATTTTAAGCAAAAAACTGAAATTTACCAGTTATAGTTAATTTGAAGTAAGTATAACTTGCACCCTTGTCATGCACTGTCTTGTCCTCAATTATGTCATTTCAGATGTCACCAGTTGTTGGAAGGTTGTTTATTAGTAGATGTAGAAAATGCTTACCACTAGTAATAAGGCCACAATCACAATATAATGTCTAGTCAAAGTCTCAATAAATTATTTGCTTGTTCAGCCCTTAGTAGAAGGCTGGGAGTAGGCAGGCTTTACTTAGGTTCGTATAAGCATTTAAAAACACCAATACATGCAATACACAACACACCATAAAAATCCAGCACCAATTTATAAAAATTGGAACTATTTATATGATTAAAATGACACCAAAATGAGACAAATCCAAAGTCGGGAACCAGCGATATTAATTAAAAAAAATTAAATACTTTATAGTGCCGCAAAAAACGAAAAGCACCAACTTGGGATATCTGGTCGCACCTGACCCGGGCAAAGTCAAAGTTTGAGGCCGACCGCGATGGAGAGCGGGTCGGATACATTGAGCAGTAGGCCCCGGTCAAGTATCTACCTTCGTAGTCTGTCCTACATCGGTCAGGAACTGGAACCGTACGACCTCTTGTCATCAGTTCCAGACCTGCAAGTAGGATGCGACCGAACCCGGTTCAGTCGCAATCCTAAACTTAACAATAGAAGCATCATTCTGTACGGAATGCACGCTCTCATCATTAAGTACAGAGGTGCATTCATCCCTGCACCCCGTGGCAGGCACCCTAAGGTGCTTGCCACCGGGTAAAGGGATCAACAGGGGTGCCCCCTAGGCCACCATTAGGCGGCTTCACACACATGGGGGCCCTGCTGGGGGCACCAAAGACAGTTTCCCACTGCTTTCTGTGTTGGAAAGGCCGGCACAGAAAGGCAGTGGGAAACTGTCATCGTACTCCCTCGGCTGAAAAGAGCTGGCTGGGGGAGTACTGAAGGGTTTCCGGATTGTTGACTGGCTCTCCGAGCCCGTCGGAAGCCATCCAGAAAACTGAGTCGGATTCCTTTCCGACCGAGCCCATCGTAATGGCTCAGTTGGAAAGGAATCCAAACAGCAGTGCACGATGCGGGCAGGAGGGCTCAGAGCCCTTCCTGCCTGCATCAGAATCGGGCCCTAAGTCATGTTACTGGAGCTTTTTCTCTCAATGTCGAATGAGGCGACTCATCGGGCCAGTTTTCGATCAATGACAGTGGCTTGGTACAGTGTGAAGCCTCAGTGAGATCCTGAAAGTCTTGTGTTCTGGAGGTTTCAGTTGGATGACCCTGAAATCCAGGCCGTGTCTTAACTCTCGACAACGGGCCGGTCAACTCATGGAGGCTTTTTTTCTCAAAAAAGTCTCCAAACGATCTCAAACTTCTGAATCTTCTTCCTGAAGGTCCTTTTGGGGTTCCAAAGTGTCTACAACACCAATCGAAGGTTCCAGAAGCTCTGAGTTTCTCCTTAGAGTACTGGGACTACATCACCTATAATGCACCTGGCCAAATCCTCAAAAGTCCACTGGTCGCTGTTCAGCTGGGTTCTTCTTGGTGGAGATGATGCAGGTGTAGTTCTTTTAACCTGTTCCTTGCAGGGAGCACACTCCTATGACTTTCAAATCTAGTCAAAGTCATTTTTGGGCTGAAGACCCAAGGGTTCAGCTTGGCAGTCCTTCTTCTTGTAGTTTCAAGGCAGGGATCTGAGTTGCTGGGCAGCTCTCCCATATTTATCAATGCTTCTGGGGTGACAAGCAGGGGGCACCCCTGATCAATGGGGTGCAGGGTGCCACCGTCAGGTATCCCAACTTCCTCCAACATGTGGCATATTCTTGTCCCAGAAAGCACTATTCTTTAAAGTCCAAAATGGAGAAACTCTCTCCTGGAGGTTAGGATCCGGCTAAGCCAACTCACTGGCATGGCTAACTTTCCCTAACACTCCCCTTCCAGACCCTCTGCTAATTTATTACTGGGGCTCCTGTCTGTCTTGGATTGCAGGAAGTGAGGGTGAGCCTGTGTCCTGTCCTAACTGTCATTCCCTCTTTGAAGACCAGTCTGACTACTCAACCCCATCCTGCATTTTGCTCTGCAGATGCACATCTCCTTCCACCAGATGCCCTTTGTCTCTATGCGGGCCACTTCACACCTCATCAGAACAGTATGGCCCAGCCTGTCAAAGGCTGGCCAAACAGGAGAGGCTGCTGGAAGCTTGTATTTTGGTTCATCAGAAAAGCAAGTTCTATAACTTCTTTTCTGTGATAGTTATAATAAATCTAACCTGGGCATGGTGTTAATACTTTGAAGTATATGTTGAACTCACTCCTATCAAAAGTTATACTTTATTAAAGTATTCCTATGTTAGCCTATTGAGCCAATGTGCTACAATGGGGAAAAATTAAATCGCTAGTTTTCCCTCATGAGGGCATATAAAATATATTTTATAATGTTCCTGCTTATAGTTACAAGGTACCCTACCCCAGGGGCGTCAGAGGAAGACCTTAGGGGTGACTTTTATGGTAGTTTAAGACATTGGAAGTACCTTTAATTCCAAAGTCAAATTTGCATATACGTTACTTTTAAAAGCAGCCTGCAAAGCAGGGCTGCCTCTAGCCCGTTCCGTGCCAAGGATGTAACAGTTACATCCTCCGCCATGGTGGCTGTGTGCCAAGAACGTAAACGTTACGTCCTCTGCACACGTCCAAGAAACCCCTCTGCTATTTACAGCAGTGGGATTTCATTTTTTGGGGCTTTTTTTTGTTTGGTTTTCTAGCCTTAGGAGCAGGGATAGAGCTTCGCCTGCCATTTGTAACGGGAGACCTGGGGGAATGCTGGGTGTAAGTAAGTTTGCGGCTCCCTGCAGATTCCAGAACTTTCCATAGCAGAAATGTGAGGAAAATGTGTTTTTTATAGTCAATGTTTGAGATTTGCAAGGAATTCTGGGTAATAAAATGTGGTGAGCCCGGTTGGCTAGGTTCCCCTGAGTGCTGGCTGAGCTAGGGTCCAAAATATAGGGGAAAAAAATGGTAGAACAAGTATTATTACCATTTTTTCTGGGCCCAGGAGGCCTTCACCTGCGTTGCAGGGTCCAGGAGCAACGACCGGGCCCAAGGGCCCAGCCAGGCCGCGGGGCGGGATCTCCCACCCTGGGCTCCATCCTCCTGCGTGCTGCACTGCCAAGGTCAGGGCTTCTGAACCTTGCTTGGCTGGGATCAGAAGCTCTGACCAGGTGAGGGCCCCCCATCCTGGGCTCTGTGTTCCGGCCCACCACATGGCAAGGCACCCAGGATTGGGTCCCGTGAGCCCGGGAAAGCCTTCCCTTTGTGTCTGGGCCCAGAAGCTCTAACCGGGCCCCGGGGCCCCGCCGGGCCTCAGAGTGGGCGCTCCTGCCCTGGGCTCCATCCCACAACTGCCAACCTAGAGGCGAGGGTGGAAGACTTTGAGGGGGGTGCACATAGGAACAATGTCAGGATTCTGGGGGTGCCAGAGCAAGTAGAGGGCCCTACAACAGACCTTTTCGTTGAAGACCTGATCTTGAGGGTTCTGTCCGAGGTAAGGGCGACCCCTTCTGGTAGCCACGGTGCTGCGGCCAAAAACAGACCGTGCCTTCCAAAATGAGTCCCAAGAGGAAAAAACCTGTAGGGAAAAACCTCTGATGGAAGTGGGACTCCAGGAACGAAAAGGAAGGAAAGAAGCTACAAGTAAGGAGGAAATAGAAGGCAAGAAATCCAAACCGGAATAGAAGACTATAATCAGCAACAAGGAACACCAGCAGGAATCATAGATACACCAGGCAGGAGCACAGGATACCAACAGGAGCGAGGACACACAAGCAGGATCAAAGAGTGTTGCAACGCAAGGAAATGAAGTATTCAGCCCTTTAAATTCCCATGAATAGGAAGTGACCAAACAGGAACAGGAAGTAACCAAACAGGAAGTAAGTAACCACCATCTTGGATAAGGAAAAAGATGTGAAAAGAAGATTGTGGACGGCAGCCATCTTGAATTGGTAGAGCAGATACTTCCCAAGGCCTTCTGGGAAGAAGACTATGGAATCATGGGAAGGCAAGATGGCCCCAAGAAGAAATGAAGAAAGAAATATATGTCCAGTGAAAGGAAGGTAAGAATATAGTGCCCTAACATTTGAAAATAGGAAGCTGCAGTTCCAAACCAGACCTGCGGCATTCCTGTCATGCAAATTGTCAGATAACGGGCCGCCGCGTAGGTATGCGGCATGCCAGACTCAGAAAGAGAACAGGCGCCGCGGGACCCAACTGCGATGCCAAAATGGCAACAGCGGGCCGTCGGGCAGCACAGGTGACGCGCCTGAAGAAAAGAGGTAGGCGCTGCGGGCTGCATTGCGGCCCACGAGGAAGAAGCGGGCAGCACCGCGGGCCGAATCACGGTTCGAGGTGCAACAATAAGCCCCTGTAACTCCCTCTTTGGGAACATAGCAAACTGCTGAAATAACATGAAAAAATTATTTAATTTCTCATGTGACTGCATTTGTGCAATTTCAATGAGTCATAGCTTGTTGTGCTGCCCCAAATTGTCATCTCAGATATCGCACTAGAGCAAAGAGTCAGCCTGACTAGGCACACGTGCGAGGGCTGCACATGGGAGACTTGTTGTGTTCAGCCCAGGAACTGCGCACAGGTAGCCTGGCACAGAAGGGGCTCTGCAGGGTTGGGTATTGACCTTGGATAGGCCTTATAATGTTGGTGTACACAAATAGGGAAAGTTAGTGTGCTTTACTATTATATACTATGTGGAAGGCTGCCGTAGAGTCAAGCTCCACTTCTCCTTGGTGTAAAGACACCAGGGTCATAACAATGCATGCCATCAATGTCACCAGTAATATATTTAAATAATTATGTCATCCAAAAATCAACATTACCACATATTTTATCAATTAAACAAGGCACTCAATGGTGACATTACTGGCATGTTTTTTTTTATACTTACCCCTGAAGAACGGCATTTTTACGCATAATGAATTGGGCTACATCTGCTACATTGTGCTATGAGGAACAGTGAATTGTTGCATGTTCAAGGAAAGCCATACTGGCACCTGTTGAAATTTATGATTAAGTCTTGGATGAAACCAGAACACTAAAGAACCAAAAAAATTATTAAAATTAATAAAAAGCAAGAAGATGGTTTAATATGTCTGACTGATGATTCTTCTGGCTGTGCACCCTGGCGCTTGAGAAGATTGACATGAGCTTGTTTACAGATTACTAGCCCACACCATCTCCCTTGTTTAGACATTGGACTCCTCTGCTTCGCTACCCTATGAGAGTCAAAAGCTACAATGGGGGCGTTTGCTTCTCAGTGGAGGACAAATGTAGACTCATTACATGTGCATGCCACACAACTAATGGCTCATTTTCTAACAACATGTTTTGGCAATGTTTGTTACAGGTCCAAAGTCAAAGTGACTTTTCGGTATAAGTGAGACACACCCACGAGTACTCCGTTGCAAGACCCAAAATGGTTAGCAATATCTATGCATGAAGGACTGTGCACAAAGAGGAAAGGGCCAACGTAATACTAGCCAACAATGTAACAACCACTCACCCCCAATAGCTTCATGGCTCGCTCCCCTTCCTTGATGCATGATTGGTCCTGTGATGTTCATATTAGCATTGTCTTTGTAGAAAAAGCTGGACGTTTACACATCTGAGGAAAGAAATACACCCAGCAGCAACCTGTTACTGCGCAGATCCAAAATTTCTATCAGTCATTGTTGTGCATGGTGCTCTTTCGCATGTGGAGAAACCAGATAAAACCCATTAGGACTTCAGGAAATTAAAGTTGAATTTTATTGGTGGCAGAATGTGGCAGACCATAGTATAGTAGAACATTAGAACAATACGGTAGCCAGCTCGGGTCCTCAGTGAATCAGCAAACAGGATTACCATTAAATGCCCACAATGTGGGACAGCCATCATGGTGTGACAAAGGATTCTGCTTATGTAGGGGAGCCGCAAGTGAATTTCTACTTCCATTCCAATCCTGGCTTCCTTCCTTTTCTGGTCACATGGGACAGGTGGTATATGACAGAACCTAGGTTGTAGGCCTATATCCACGATTATCGGTTTAGCACATTGGCGTCAATGATGATAGTCATTTTTCAGCCAAACAGTTCCATCCTAAAACACTGTTGTCTGCATGTTGAGTGTCCTATGCCATGTACAAAGATATAGATTGCCTGATTAGCCAATACAGGGACTGACAACTAGCTCAGATTTGACTGGTCAAATGCTGAACTAAAGATGTGGGTATTTTTGAATTTTCAGCACATGTCTTATTGAGAAAGGAAACGATTTTAAGGTGTGGGTTCTGAATATTGAAGCAGAAATATTCTGACCAGAATATTGAAGTAAGTATGTAAAATTGTTCTATGCCAAACTCCATATATATGTACCTTGACACTATTTATGTATATGTGCATTTATTTAGGTACATAAATGTGGAGTTGAAAATAATAAATCTACACCTCAATCATTGCACATACGTCCTCAATATTTTAAGTTTTGATACTTTGGTCACAATATTTTGATGACACTGTACTCCTGCTTTTATATTCCAGACTATAATCAATTTCCAGAGTGTCGTGCCATGTGTTTGGAAGGATTTTCCACCGACATTTTCGAGTTTATATGGCTGAATAGAAAGCTGATTTTTTGGGGAGTGCTTTAAAACAGGTTTAAGTTGGTTTGATTGAAGAACTTTGTTAAGGTATGATGGGCCCAGGACAATGGAGATACTTGTGGACTAATTAAATGTTTTGATTTGTGGTCTCTATTGGACAGTGAACTAGTGGTGTGCAATGAGAACAGGTTTAATGTGGTCCTTGCGTTTCAGCATAAGTGTCAGTCGAATAGCATAATTCTTATCTCATTGCAGTTTAACCAAATATTTCTACATGGAGCAATAATCAAGCAGGATATCATCACACCTTTAATTACGGCATTTCTTTAGTGGAGAAGCACACAATGCTATATGTTGTCAAGAAGACAAAGGTGATGAAAAGCATACTTGATGACAGCATTTACTAGGAGGGTTTTAGAGAAGAGAGATTATTGTAGCCTAGGACAGTACTGAACAGTGTTTAAAGGACCCATGAGTATGACTGCTGAGGCAAATGGAGTTTTCCTATGTTGAATTCCAGATTTAATAAAGACATCATGCTACTCATAAAAAGCTTTCGATTTCATTTCAACATGGATCATTACATTTTCCACATATTTCTGATAATTGCCATTGTGAGCTCCAAGTATGCTGGACAGGATCACCATTTAGATCAGGGGTCTCCAACCTTTTCTGTAGTAAGAGCTACTTTTGATCAATGAAAGTGCAGCTGAGCTACTAGCATATTTTATCACTGTAAAATGCTGATGAAATGTATTAACATTACACTATGACTACCCTAAGCATGAGTATCAGTAGTAACCACCCAAACATTCCAGGTAAAATTATCAGCAGAATGCTAGGAAAATGTTTATCAATATTAAATGTTTTATCAAAGAGAACTAGCTCTGGAGTGGGTGCTCCTAGCGTATGTTTGTTTTGGAAAGGAAACACATTATGTTTATAGTAAGGCCCTCACTCACCAACCTAGTTGGAGACATGCTTCATCATCGGGCCCCACCCAAGGCACCGAGTGCACCTTGGGTGTGCTACGACGCCTGGATACAGCGGAGTTGGTATTGTGCCGTGAGAGTGCAGTGAAAGGTAGTGAGTGAATGTTAAAAAAGATGTCCTAAGGGTCCCTGGGATAAAAAATTACTATTTTAATGGGTGGGCCCTTGGCAGCTAATAAAAACGAGAGTCGAATATTTAAGGAGATCTTAAGGTAACTCCAATATCCTAGTCGGTCAACATGTTTCAGCCATGCTCTCTTAGTGGTATGGCTTTCTTCAGGACCTATGTGTAGTGCAAAGTGAGTGGTCTAAAAACGTGTTATTAGAAGACCATATATGTGACACACGCGCTAAGGTGTGATATGTGGTAGAGGAGAATTTCCTCTAGTGGCGCTTTCCTGTGGGGAAGGAAAAGACAAACAAACATACAGAGGTCTTTACTACCCCCTACCCCTTACCCGACTCATACTTGAACCCTAAAAACCCCTTTCTACCTATTACTGCTACCCACCCCTCAATTCTAAACCCTTTAGTACCCTTTCCCATCCCTGAAACCTAATAATGTCATACTGCTCTACATCCCCACCCATCCTTGAACCCTAAAGACCCCTTCCCCCACATCACTTCTACCCACCCTTGAACTCTAAAACCCCTTAATACGCCTTACCCATCCTGAAAACCTAAAACACTGTTAATAACCCTTATCCCTACCAATCCCTGAAATCTAAATATCCCTTACTACACATTACCCCTACCCATCACTGCACCCTAAAAGCCCATTTCTACTGATAATCCTCTCCTTCCCTGAACCCTAAAAAGTTCTTACTAGCCCTTATCCTTACTCATCCCTCAAGCCTAAAACTCCTTATTAACCCTTACCCATCCCTGAACACTTAAAACCAACGTACTATACCTTACTTCTACCCACACTTGGATCTTAAAAACCCTTTACTACCCCTACCTGCACTGACAATTAAACAAACCATATTTATATATCCTAAATCACTTAAAATAGCAAAGGTTAAAGTAAAGTTACAGTTAAGTGAAAATTTCACTGACAACGTATCATTTTAAACTAAAAAAACACTGTAAGCCACCAGTTAAAGTTATCTCTAGTAACTATAACTCATGCCCTAAAGTAAATATAATTTGTGCCTCCACCGAGCATAGTGTTGTCATCCATGATTTAAATGATCATCAATGAAATCAATCAGTGATGTAATTTCAGATGTTGTGATGTAATATGTGGGGTAATTAGCAGTCCGAAAATTTCATAATCAGCAAACTGGACATGACTACACAAGTCAACGCGATCAATAAATTCTGCTTCCTCACTCTCAAGATGCTGAGGAAGCTCTTCAAATGGCTCCCAAGCAACACAAATAAAACTGTTACTCACACCTTAGTCATCATAAAATCAGACTATGGGAACACCCTCTACGCCAGGATCACCAAGCAACTCACTAGAAGACTACAGACCATCCAGAACTCGTCAACCAGACTGATTCTCAGCCCTTTGTCACAGAACTCACATTACACCACACCTTAGGGATATACACTGTTTATCCAATATGTTCAAACTTCTCACAAACACATTCAAGGCTCTGCACAACTCAGGCACCACCTACCTGAACAGTCGCATCTCCTTCCACCAACCATCCAGACACCTCTGCTCCTCAGGGCTCCTACTCACCAACGTCCCATGCAAAGATAGAACCAGATCGTGGAATGAGTGTTCTCTTACATCTCTCCCAAAGCGTGGTATGACTCCCCTATCAAGATTAGAGCCTCCTCCTCTCATCTTCAATTCCCTAAAAAGCTGAAGACTTGGCTTTTCAATTAACCTACGTACCATAGGAAGGGCTAGGCACACATTACATTACATTACAACTGCTCAGCGCCAGGATATCTTTGTGGGTGATAGTGAGCTTTACAAATTAACACAACATGACACATGACAACACTGTGCATGGCGGGGATCAAGTTATAATTACTTTATGGCACAACTTGTAGTAACTTATAAATATAGTAAATTTCAGTGGTTTGATCATTTAAAACGTTCACCTAAGAATAACACCCCATTAACCTTAGTTTTTTTCAGTGAATTTATAAGGATTCTTTTAATGCTTAACTATAACTATTACTTTAACCTTTTTTTCAGTAATATATATATATATTTATATCTTACACAGTGCAGTCTCCCTGTTTAGTCATAGTTAGATTATAGTTATAATTAGGCTTGTCAGACTTACCATAGGAAAATTGACAAGTCTATAGTTATAGTTAAAGTAATAGTTAGACATGCCAGACTTTCCATAGGAAGAGTGTTTTTTGGTTCGTTGATTTCCTTGATTTTGGAGCCATTTGACAAACCTTAATGATACTTTCTAAAAACAAACGTTCATCCAACTCTCCTCCTTCCTGCAAAGTTTCGCAGGGGCCGAGACAAAGGGGAAGCCCAAGACACTTTTCCCCCATGTAATTTCCATAGGGAATTTTAGGCAATGATGATATAGCTGAATTTAATGGTTTGCTGTAATAACAACCCGTGCTTGAACTAACTTTAGGGAAACTAGACTTCAGAGTCTATCTTTCTGTGATGTTTCATTGCACCATGTGAGCAGACTTGCATTTTCATGTCTCACTAGAATAAAATATTTGTGTCACTCAGGGAAGGAGATAGACCTTCACAGACTGTTCTGAATAAAGTCTACACATTCAGGGTTAAACCTTGCGGAGCCAGGGAAAAACACTGTGGAACTTTTACTGTTCTTTGTGCACATTGCTTGCTCGTGACAAACCTCATATAATAGAATTATGGGAAACCTAATTAATGAATTTATTTGTAATGTTTCTCTTTTACTTTATTTTGATTAGTCCAGAACTGGTGAACCATTTACTGCTGTACTGAATATATGAAACCATTTGTTTAGAACCCTATAAAAGAGTCTGATTTCTTGATGCAGACTGAGCCCCTTTCCACTCACTTTAGAAGGTGAATCTATGCTGGAATTCTGTCTCATTTACTACTCTGCATTTGATGATGAATGAATGAATGAGAGGGTTCTTGTAAAGCGCATGGCTACCCGGAGGTGTCCCAGCGCTATGCGGTAGATTAGAAGGACAGAGTGAGGGTTATGGGAAAAGCCAGGTCTTCAGGTGTTTGCGGAAAGTAGGAAGATTAGGTTCCCGCCGTAGATTAAGAGGGAGCACGTTCCAGAGCCTGGCGGCATTGTAGGAGAAGAGCCTGCCGCCACTTTTTGCCCTCTTGATTCTTGGGACTTCAGCCAGATGGAGAAAGTCGGATCGGAGGCTTCTGGGGGCTTTATAGGGGCAAATCAAGGACTTTAAGATGGGTGGTGCATTTCCATTAAGGATTTTATGGGACACGCAGAGGGCTTTGAAGTTGATTCTCTCCTGACTGGGAGCCAATGCAGGGAGCGCAGTGCTGGTTTTGCCGAGCAACGATAGGACGTGCTGGTGAGTAGCCTAGCCGCTGAGTTCTGAATAATCTGAAGTCTCACGACTACTGAGTTGGGGGCCCCCAGATAGAGGGCATTACCCACGTCGATCCTGGATAGGATTAACGCCTGTATCAGAAGTCTTTTTGCTTGGAAGGGAAGGAGAGGAATAATTTTGCGGATCATTTTCAGTATGCCATGGCACGTGGAAACCGTCTTCCGGGCTTGGGTTTTAAAAGAGAGATCTTGCTCCAGCCAGATCCCTAGGCTTTTTATTTCAGCTTTTGGAGTAGGGACCATACCCATACAATCAGGCCAGAGGGTTTTGAGATTGCAGTTTGAATAATTGGCAAGCAACATCAGCTCAGTCTTGTCGCCATTAAGTTTAAGGTGCGAAAGACTCATCCACTTTAACACTTCCTTTAGGCAAGAATGTAGGTCCGTGTACAACTGGTCGGATTGATTCAGTGCTACAATCAGTTGTGTATCATCAGCGTACGAGACTATATGGATCCCAAAGGGGGCAACAATATCCGCCAGGGGGGCCATATAAACATTAAAAAGGGTAGGGATCAGGGAGGAGCCCTGTGGGACTCCACACTGCAGGGGGAAAGGATCGGAGATGGTATCATCCTCAAACACCTGAAACGACCTTCCTTCCAGAAAGGACTGGAGCCAGGCAAGGACTTGTCCTGACACTCCTATCCTCCTGAGACGGTGAACTAGAATATTATGGTTCACCGTGTCGAAGGCTGCGCTCAGGTCAAGGAGGATGATAGCGAAAGCGCCTCCCGAGTCAAGAATCTTTCGTGTTTCCTCCACCGCTGCTAGTAGTGCGGTCTCCGTTCCTTGTCGGGGACGGAAGCCTGTTTGGGAGGAGTGGAGCAGGTCGTGAGACTCCAAGAAGCCGGAGAGTGAGGAGTTAACATATTTTTCAGCAATTTTGCTCACACCAGGGAGGAGCAAAATCGGGCGGTAGTTGCCTAGATCAAATGGGTCAAGATGGGGCTTTTTTATTAGGGCTTTAACCATAGCTCTTTTCCATTTTGGAGGGACCAGACCCGAGGCAAAAGAAGCATTGATTGTGCTGAGAATGGTAGGGGCAACTAAGGGGGTGACCTTTTGCAAGATACTGAGTGGAGCGGGGTCAAGCGGTGACCCACATTTTACTGAGGCTAAAATGGGTAAAAAGGATTCCAGAGACAGGGGAGTAAAGGACTCCAGGAGGGGGACATGGGAGACTTGGCAGTATTCAGAAGTGGAAGTTAAAAAGTCATTGTCATCCACAGGGAGAAGCTTAACTATGTTTTGTACTTTAAGGAGGATGATCTGAACTTTACCTGAATTCTTGATTTATTCTGTACCTTAACTGAGGTTTGCACTCTGATTTACTGGCTAATGGATTTTGATTAATTTGAATTAACTTCCGTATGCCAAAAATTCTTAAAACAAAACCTTTATGGTTGAGACTTCTTAAATTGAGATGAGTCCAGTGAGGAGCACAAAAGTCCGTCTAGGAACTACAGTGCTGCCAATCTACCCAGACACAAGGGTTCATTTTTCCCTGAGAAAATAGTTTTAAATACTTGGTTATGCTCCTTGCGGAATTCCATATAATCTAGCATCATTTTGACCTAATTTTGCGTAATTATACATCAAAATATGCAAGTTATGCCCACCCCTACTTATGATATCACTAATGTGAGAAGTTGGCCTGGTATATGCTGTTCACTAATTAAAGTGGACACCTTGCACCAGTACAATTCGACTCTTATGGTAGATAGGTTTAAGACAACCTTTAAAGAAAGCTATCCTAGTGGTAGCTGTGGAGAGCAGCCTTCAGGCTAAGTCTTGAAGGAATGTAAAGCAGCTTGTTTTACAACACAATCTCTTGAATCACCAAATGAAAAGACACCACACAGGTATATATATCAAATATATATGTATTTATTACTAAACAACTCTCTACTAATCTCTTTATGAGATTAGAAGTCAGGAACATATGTACAAGTCAATGTTTTATCAAAATAAGTTAGCACAAGTAAATATCACAATCTTATCTTGGCTAGACCGTGGTCTAGAGCACATAGAATCGAGGGACCCCAAAGAACCACCCCAGGTAGTTGTAGGAGACCCACAGGGGACGGACGCGGTGTTTAGACACTGGTGCGAGTCCTGTACGAGTCTATGCGAGAGAACGCGATTGAGTTATCAATGTTACAGGTCCCTGGCGTGTTCGAGGCGAACACACCGATCGGTCAGTACGAGTCGAAGGACGCGGATACTAAGAGAGTTACAAGGGAGTTGGACGCGATGTGTCTAACACAGACGCGAGCCCTGTACGAGCCAGTGCGAGAATCGCACGGGGAAAGTAAGAGTTTTAGGGCACTTCTAGGGTAGCTACAAGCAAGTCACTTATAGGGTAAGTAGTTCTAGGGCCCACACCCACAGGAGCACCGTAGTGCTGAAGTTACCTCACCCAGGGGAGCCGGGTGCATAGGTGTTCTTTGGTGTCGGGTCGCGGCGTCGTTTTCAATGGGAGCCAGTGAAGACTTGCTGCTTGCGGCGACAGGAGAAGTGTCCGGAGGAATCCAAGCCTGGATTCAGAAGATGGAAGACCTGAAAGCAGAGGGGACAGTGTTCAAAGTCACTTGGCAGTGACTCGGGGCAAGGAAGATGGATGCCCACCGTCGTTGCAAGATTCAGGTCGTTTGCGGGTGCCTTGACTCTTCAGCCACGAGGTCCAGGAGGCATTGATGATGACCAGGAGCTGGATTCGGCGTGTTCCACGATGTCTGCAGCTTACTGCGGTGTCGGCGACTCGATTGGAGCCAACAAGCCTTGGTAACAGCAAGTCTTGGGGAAAGTGTAAAAAGGCAATGGCGCAGACCAGCAAGGTCTGAGGGACTCACCCAGCGAAGGTAAGTCAGGGCAGGCCTGGAGCAACCAGGGGAGCCCTTTGGTTCTGTAGGAAAGCCTTCAGGGGACCCACAAGCCAGCTGGCAAGGGATCGCAAAGACGCCTTGGGAGGATTCGCTCAACAGGGGCCCACGGTCACTCGGGACATGGTAGGCCTCTGTTCTTCGGAGGAATTTCTGCTGGAGGCTAGGACCATACGTGTTCCAAAGCACAAGTTCGTAGAACGTTGTGAAGAGGTTGCACTTGACAATAGTGTACGGTACTCAGGGGTCGCGGTTCCTCATCACTCTTGGGGTCCACTGGCCTCAGCTTCGCTGGGGACTCACGATGGCCATTGAGAAGTCAGGAAATCCACTTCTTGGGCTGCAGGGACTTCGGACTCTGGCAGGAGCAGCGTAGTTTGCAACCGTTGTTTGTAGTTTTTGGTGCCTGCCAAGCAGGGGAGTCACTCCTTGACTCCAAGGGAGATTCTTCAGTCTTCCAAAGGTAGTAGAACATCGAAGGTCCAGGATTCTTCTTCAGAGCATCGTCCAGGGATATCTAGGGTGCAATGCACAGGTTCCCCCTCTTATACTAAAAGAAAGGAGGGACTAGCTCTATGACCCCACCTATGGGAGGGTCAGGGAGTGGGTGGCTACACCCACTTCCCTTTGTCCAGTTTCACGCCAGAGCAGGGGCAGGTAGCCCCTGAGCTGGTTTGAACTGGCATATGCACAGAGGAGCCTTCTGCTCCCCCAGTGCAGGACTTCAAAACACTCTAAGAGTGCACCCACCCAGCCCCAATACACTAAACCCTGTCTGGGAGGTGGTTACACCTCCCTGTGACAGGATGCCTATTGTTGGGCTTCCTCCACTGCGAGCTTCGGTCATCAGCAGGAGGGCAGCCCAGTGTCTGTGACTGGTGGCATCCATTTTGTGATGCCAGGGCTCTGCAGGATTCTACCGCGTTTCCACAGTAGGTACATGTCTATCCCTCTAGAAGGGTGGAATGCTACCCCCGCCGCCAGGACTGGTGGGGGGTAGTATTCCAAGGTGTTTGACACCAAACACGACATGTTTTGATGCAGCCATTCCAAAGTTAGCATTTTACCGCGAGGATATAATGCACTTAAGAGTATATGGTTTAACCGCATCCACAAACAGCCCCAGAGAATGGACTCTGAGAGCTGCAGAGGGGCCCTGCTCAGGCAGAGGCACCCTCTCACATAGGAACCAAGCACCCTGCCCTCAGGATTGATAGGGCCTGCCTTAGGGGTGACTGATAGGTTCAAATGGGTGTGCAGGAGAGATAGAGGAAACCTATATCTCAGTGAGGAGTGCTAGCACCACCTCACCCAGGCTGCAGTAGCAGGCCTGTGGTGTCAGATTTAGTCTGCTTCCCAGGGGTGGCATAATACATGCTTCAGCCCCTGGTAGGCCTGTGAAGTACCTATGCCCTTGGTACCTAAGGTACCATATACTAGGGACTCATAAGGTACCACAGTATCCAATCACTAGTACACCTAGAGTGCACTCCAAGTCATTTAGAGAGAACAGAGAGGCTGGGGCCCTGATTAGCAGGGACCCAGCCAGACTATAGCCAGAAACCAGTGTAAACATCAGAAAAAAAGTGGGGGCAACATAAGAGGCAGATCCTTCTCTCCTACAAATAATGACATATAAAATCTATGGAGGTGTAAGTTACACTTAGGTAATTCACATATAAATAACTGATTTATGTATAACTGTGAATTTCAGTATTTTTTATTTTTAGACAGTTTTTTTATTATTAGAAGACCTATGGAAAAATCCACTGTAACCTTTGTTTTTTCAGTGTTAAAGTTGTTGCATGGTAAGGAAGCTAAACTTATTGGTTTTTGGTGATGTGCCGGTGTGTTTGCTGTGCACGCTGATGCAGGAGTGGAGTGAGACGCGAGCAAGCTGCTGCCGCTGTCCATTGCTGTTGGGCTGTTGGGCTCCGGCCGGGCCGCGTTGTATTCAGCCCGTGTTTGCCGTGAGCACGAAGAGGGGCAGGAGTGGATGCGAGCGAGCCACCACTGTTTTGTTGCAGATGGGTTCTGTTGACCCCGCTGAGGTCGGGCCTCGTTGAAGCTCTCAGCACACTGCATCTTTGGATTTCTGCTGCTCCCAGGCGCTCTGCCTTTTTTGAAAAGCCTAGCAGCCCTGCCTTGCCGCAAGGGGGGCCGATTTGGTTCCTTTGGCTCCCTGGTGAGGCGCGATAATGGTGGGGTCCATTTTGGTGGCAGAGAATGCCCTTGTGAGGCGGGCTGAGGAGGCTGCAGTAGAAACAGATCAACAGCTACGGTCCAACAAGTCCCTCAATCACAGGCCCACAGAGGTGAGAAGATGGCTTTACTAAGGGGATTTTCTTCCAGCGGCCTCACACCCACAGTATAGAGAGGCCAGAACAGAGAGGCCAGTAGTACGGGGAGTGTTTTTTGCACTGGGGAGTTGTTTGGGCCCCATTTTCCCATGGGTTTGAGGAGAGAGGAGCGGGCCCAATGCCTGATGGCTTTTAGAAAGTCCAAGGAAAAACGTGCTAAATTTTTGCATTATACTTACTTAGCTAATAGAGGCCCTCCTTCGCCCTCTCCGTATTTATTAACTGTAATAGTTGTTTGGAGTCCTCTAAGAACCAGATGTGTGTCGCCCTTATTTTTCCAGGACCTGAGGAATATACCTTTTTAAACAGAGTGGTTGGTGTGGCTCTAAGCACAATCAGCAGTACCTTGATCGAGGACAAGAACTAAGTGGTGTGCGTTCTTTATGCACGGAGGAACAAGCAAGGTCTGACCAGGAGGGTGGGTGTGTGCAAGGCTCTAGGGCATCCACCAGCTCCCAGTAGGCGCAGAAGCGGCCGGCATTAGGCCAGTGCGGCTTGCTTCCTTCTGGTGGGGGGTGTACGCCACACTCTTTTCCCAGTTGCATATTGCATATTGCATGTCCATATTTGGCCAATATTTCCTTGTTGGGTGTCCACAGCTGCCTCATTCTGATATTAAAGGGACTTGGAATAAGATTGCACCAAGTATATCTGTGGCTGGTACTCTACACAGTTAATTTTGTGCCGGATCTATACAAGGAAGACAGCAAGAAAGCTGAGATCTGGTTGCTTGCTTCCGGGCTGACCCTGTGCAAAGACCAAATCTAATCCCCTCCGAAACAAGGACGTTCCAGTCAAGCTGCTGAAAGGAAAAAGTCAAATATTCAGCCTATGGGAAAAGGGAAAGGAGAAAAATCCTCAAGTAGAAACAAATGTATTGACTGATTTGAACGGGGGTCAATGTGACTATGAATGATGATACTAAAATAAACATTGTCACTAATGTTGCTGGGGCTGTTAAATTGCATACTGCTGGAGCTGATTCTGTGGGAGGAGAACTACTAGAATTCCAGAAGCATCCGGTACGGTGCTCTGGGAGTCTGATTGGTTCTCCCTCCCTTTTGATACCATCAGGCCCTTTTTTGCCATCATCAGAGATGGCAAATGGAAACCCACACAGAACTCCACATGTAAACATTGAAGAGCCCCCTGGTCTTCGCTTAGTAGAGGACATCCAGAATACATCTCTCATGATACTAGTAAGATCATGGAGATTGCAGATATCCCAGTAGTAATAGCTCCTGTAGGATTGAAATTATTTAGCAGTACTCCCTCTAATAACTATAATAACTCTCTCTTGCAATCGCACCTCTCTTTGACTCCCGATTTAGATACTAGTGACATTCAACCCAGTCAATCCCTAAGGAAAGAGGTAATAGTCTTGGATTTGTTAGCATGCTTAGAATTATTTTTATCCTCTTTCTTAAAGTTACTAGAAAAATGTGTTGGTGTAGAACCCACCTGGTGAAATGTGGTACCTGTAGACTAGAATTCATCCATTTGTTTGAGGCAGACTTGACTGGGGGTGAGTGCTTGTATTGTCAACACTCCATCCATCATCCCCTTTGGTTTTGCTTTGTTCGCCCTAAGTTGGCAGGGTATGCCCAGACGTGGGTCCCTTGCTCACTTTGCCACTGGATTCAAGATAGCCTGGCTGATGAGGGCTGTGAGCCCGAAACTGGTCCCAGGATGCTTGTTTCCGGTCCAGGGAAGACATGGCTTGGCAGTTCGGGCTGGACTGTTCCCATGAGGCACAGGGACAGACTGATTTGCATATGGCCGTGTCTGAACTGGGGTGGCGGAGTGAGCTAAAGAATAAAGATGGATTAAACTCAGATCAGTTGACTGGGGGTGAGTGCTTGTATTGTCAACACTCCGTCCATCATCCCCTTTGGTTTTGCTTTGTTCGCCCTAAGTTGGCAGGGTATGCCCAGACGTGGGTCCTTTGCTCACTTTGCCACTCGATTCAAGATAGCCTGGCTGATGAGGGCTGTGAGCCCGAAACCGGTCCCAGGATGCTTGTTTCCGGTCCAGGGAAGACATGGCTTGGCAGTTCGGGCTGGACTGTTCCCATGAGGCACAGGGTCAGACTGATTTGCATATGGCCATGTCTGAACTGGGGTGGCGGAGTGAGCTAAAGAATGATGATGGATTAAACCCAGATCAGTTGACTGGGGGTGAGTGCTTGTATTGTCAACACTCCGTCCATCATCCCCTTTGGTTTTGCTTTGTTCGCCCTAAGTTGGCAGGGTATGCCCAGACGTGGGTCCCTTGCTCACTTTGCCACTGGATTCAAGATAGCCTGGCTGATGAGGGCTGTGAGCCCGAACCCGGTCCCAGGATGCTTGTTTCCGGTCCAGGGAAGACATGGCTTGGCAGTTCGGGCCGGACTGTTCCCATGAGGCACAGGGTCAGACTGATTTGCATATGGCCATGTCTGAACTGGGGTGGCGGAGTGAACTAAAGAATGATGATGGATTAAACCCAGATCAGTTGACTGGGGGTGAGTGCTTGTATTGTCAACACTCCGTCCATCATCCCCTTTGGTTTTGCTTAATATTAAATAGGGCCTCCCTGCTTAAATGCTTCTCGGAGATTGAAAATGTGAAACTTATTCAATGTAGTGACATACATCTAGTCTCCCTTTTAACCACTGAAGTTGGTCATAAGTCGAGGGTAATGTTTAATTCCAAAATTACTGTAAATTTGATATTGAAATGGTCCAAAGGCTTTCAAAGTAGGGGGATTGATGTTGTTCCAATTTTAGAAGAAGCCGATGCAGTGCCTTAGACAATAGGTCTTTGCCATCCCAATTATTTCCAGTCAGTGGGGGTCTTTGCCTGATGCAAAGGAAATACAAATTTGCATAGATAAATATGGGAGACAAGTGTCATTTAAAGAATTCCTCTCCCTTTACCTCCAGTGGAATTCTAAAGATGAATGGAACTGGTTACCCAATGCACTGTTGAGTGTCTCTAACTGTAACCACTCACAACGTCCATCCTACTAACAATAAATTAAAAATCATATCCTGGAATGTGGCAGAAATAAAGAATAGTAGGGACAAGTTACTTTATTTGGGTTCTTTAAATGCTGATGTGGTGTGTCTCCAGGAGACCTGGTGCACGGATGACTTGATGTGTAAGGACGTTCTCACCTTAGATTGCAAAGCAGCACCTTCCAGGAAGGGACACGCAAAGAGGGGGTGGTGGCCTGTCTACTATCGACTAAGATCCAATGTAATTTGTCTCCTGCTGACCCTTGGGTATTAAATGTTAAGTCCGCTAGCTTTGGCAAGAAAACAGGGAGATGTCATTGGGATAACAGGGCTACGATAGGCCTCAATAGCATCCTAGAGGCTACCGTAGAGAAACTGACCAGCTGGGCAGGAAAAGAAGTAGCATGTTTTAACACACTTATATAACAAGTAGTGGAAACTGCAAGATACGTGAACCAAAGCAAAAGTTTTAAAGGGGTCCCCCGATTCCTTCTTCTGTTAAATCATGAAATAAATACTGTAGTTAGGGAACAGTATCTGATTTATTCCTCAGAAAGATAATATAGAATAGTATTATTAAAAAGGAGGAGGAATCAGGTAAAGGCCAGGTTAAGAAAGGAGAGGATTATATGCAGCAAATGAGGCGGCAATTAAGTACCTCATTTCAAAGGAAGACTATACCTTGTACGGATCGCCCTCTGAAAAAGAAATAGAAATGGCGATCAGGGGAATGCGTACCTCAGCGGCAATGGGCCCCGATGATATACCAATTACTGTCATAAAACAAAATAGTACACTGTGGAGCAAAATCCTTTGCCCGGTTTTTAAGCATTGTTAAGAAAAAAATGGTTCCCCCTCCTGGAAGGGAAGTATCATAGTTTCACTGTTCAAGAAAGGAGACCCTGATCTTCCTCAAAACTATTGTCAGATTGTGCTTCTTGATGTGGTGGGTAAAGTCTTTGCTAAATGCCTCTTGGGTAGATGCTATTAAAATGTTACCATTGGAGCAAACTGGGTTTAGGACGAAATATAGAACCATTGATAATTTGACCGCACTCCAGGTAATAAATGAAAAATATGTTAAAATTAGATGAGGCATTGTGTATACAGCTTTTATTGACTTCTCCACAGCCTTTGACAAAGTAGATTGTCCTTTGCTTTGGAGTAAGCTTTTAAACTTGGGTATGCCGGGCACCCTTTTGGAGTTAGCTTGTGCCCTTCATACGGATACCTGGTGTAGAGTCTTAATGGGAGGGGATAGAGGTCTTTCACAAGCTATCCCCAATGCAAATGAATTAAAACAAGGATGCTTATTGACCCCCCAGCTTTTTTCTTTATACATCTCAGATCTCCCTCATTATCTGGCCCAAAGTGAGGGCATCGCCCCGGCTATTGGGGGAAAATTGATCATGTGTCTACTCTAGGCAGATGACATAATAATCTTGGATTTAACCCCTAGGGGATTAAATAGTCGTCTGCAGGTGCTCCATAAATTTGCTGAGGCTCAGCACTTAAAGATCAATATATCAAAAAGAAAAATTATATGCATGTATGGAAGAAAGAAGCTGAAGTATGGAAATTTTGTATGGTCTGTAGGCGGCCACAAATTGGAACTTGTAAAATCTTATACCTTGTTAGGAAAAATAGTTTGCGGCAACCTAAGCGATAAAGCCCATATAGAAAATAATCTCTCTAAACTTAGCCTCCACTCCAGGGAAAAGCTTAGGTTCACTTTATAGGTCTACCGGGAAAAGACATTTTGCACTTTTATTGGAGGTATTTCGGGTCACGCGGGGGTAGTGCATTGGGTCTTAGGCTTGGCAAAGATTGATTATGGCACACTAAGGTTTTTGCTTTGAAAAGAAATTTTAGATTGTTTAAAAGAACAGTCATTAATTTTTAAAAATGTTATACCTGAAATTGATTTGCTGCAATTAGACCAGTCTTTACTTTATTGCCTATCAATTAAGGGCCAGCCTGAAACAGGCCACTTGGGATACAAGTTTCTTTAGGGATAGGGAAGTTTGCATTTTAAAGATGGGTAACCATCCGGCTATTGACTCCTGCTTGATAAATAAAGTACAGGCCTATATTTCTTGGAACTTGCCGCATGGAGTGTGCCATTTTTGGTTACTATTGAGGCAGTGTATGCTCCCTTTAAATCCTTTACTGGCAAATTGGTATGGATCATCACCGATCTGTAATTTGTGCAATAATGTCCTGCAAGATTTTAATCAGGTATTATTTATCTGCCCAGCATTGCTATTGTGTCGACGAAAATGGATGAGACCAATATGTCTACAGCTCTCTATTCTTTCGGCTTCAGCAGTTATGCAGTCTCTTTATGATCCACCAGATGAAATGTTTTGTCATATAATTTTTAACTTTTCTACGTGTTTTTTAAACTTATATTAAGGTACATCAGATATGTAGGGAGTAGCTGCTAATACTTGCTCTGTGTGGGCGTTTTTTTCTTTATCTTGTGATGGTATTTAAGGCTGTGTATATATATGTATATATATATATATATATATATATACATATATATATATAATGTTATGTACCTCCTATACTTTTGCACTAATGGCATGAAGGACACTTTAATTACTTTGTACTGTACGATATATTGCTATGTTTTTAATCTGAAGACTTTTAACGCTGGATTCAGCTTAGGAGTCCCTGATCTCTTTTTGGGGAGGAATATCTTTCTGTGTTAATTTTATCATCAAAATAGAATTTTTTTTATTGTGTTGTTGGTTTCCTAGTTTATGTGGACCTCCTTGGAGTTCCGTAATCATAAATAAAATAATATTGAAACTTGTGTTGCATGGTAAAGTATGCGTTCTAAAGATGCCATACTGATGCTAAGACTTTACATATATCCAGTCCTGCTGTTGGTGTAGATTTGATGACTGGAGGTGGAAAGTTCCATGTAGACATGGCATTTGAAGAGATATTAGGAACTTGTGACCTAATGCTTATTTTAAAGGTATCAATTTTTCAATTGCAGGATATCACAGAACTTTTTGAAGGTGATGACTTCACTCAAGTGGTATGCTACATGCTATAATATTTAGAGGGCTTTGAATGTAAGAATGGGGCTCCAGAATGTGGAGCATATGTGTTTTCGGATATTTCCATATGTGTTTGTTCATATTTATATTTTCTCATTTTATTGGTACTGATCCACATGTATGCATTCGCTGGTGAAAAATATAGTTGCAGCTATGCATGTACATATCTAATGAAGCTAGTCAGCAGTGGAGCACTGAAAATGGGGCAGGAGGTGGCACTGTAATACAATTCATGATTGTTTACAGGAGGCAGAATGATAGGGATGGGGTAGTTCTAGCGCAGGGGTCTCCAACGAGTAGCTCAGGAGCTACTGGTAGCTCACCAGCACCTTTAAAGTAGCTCTCAGAGGTGAAGCCAAACCAAGCCGATCTCAGAGAGTCTCTGTATATTAAAGGAGGCAGCACTGCTTGTTTCATTACCCTTAAGAGTTACAGCGAACCAAACCAATGGCAGGGCCTCATGATAACACTCAAACACACAATGTGTTGACCTATGGGTCTGCCACAGGAACCATCTTTATCCACTTTAAATCTACCTAAGGAGGAGACTGGCCATGTTATACGCCCTGTTATATTATTCGCACAGCACCGTGTGTGACATCAAAAAATAGTGGCAGCAGTAGCCAGTGCTGACCCACCAAAGTATGTGACTGCAAGAACTAGATTGAAAATGTGTTAGTTGGGAGCACGATAAACCCAAGTGCTGAGGAGAAGAGAGTATGCATCCAGGGCAGCACAGAAAGGCTGATGGAATCAGACATTGTAATCCCTCGGGCAGAAAGTGCAGCCCTTGGGATTACTGAAGTAATTCTGACTGTCGGATGGGCTCTCCGAGTCCGTCGGATGGCAGTCAGAATGACTGGTTGGAATGACCGGTCGGATTCCTTTCCGACCGACTCAATCCAAATGGGTCGGTCGGAAAGGAATCCGACCAGCAGATTACGATGCAGTAGGAATGGCTCCGACCGACAGTCGGAGCCGTATCCTACCGCATCGTAATCGGCCCCTTAGTGTCAATGACTGCCAAATGTCTATGCTGGTCCCCATCATAACAGTTTTATCTCTGATGCAATTGTGCCAGTTCATGGTATAATTGGGCCTGAGCCATAATATTTTCATCCATGACTATTTCGGGCATTTTGATCTAGTAACAGTTGTTTCGTACTGGATACCATCATTGACATATTAAGAGCATGACTGACCTGCTTTTAGCCAGCCCTTACAGAATGGCAACTGCTTCTCCCATAATAGTGGCCTATAAATGATATATAGTGGGCATCCAGTCCTGGCACAGTGGTAGCCCTGATTTAATGGTGGGCGTTATTAGTATAACAGAGGAATTTTTAGTGTTATGGTCAGCATGCATGGCCTATGATTGAAATACCTGGGTATTTGAAGCACAATCTGTCCACGAGAGGCATTTCTACATGGCAGAACTCAATGAAAATGACAAGCTGATGTTTGGGGACTGTGTATTTTCTAACAATGAAAATGGATTTAATTTTTAAAGGAAAAAATATTCTTTTTCAGAAAAGGTTTTTTTTCTGGAAAATTGAGTTTGATTGCTCAAAGTGGAAAGTGGAGTTTGATAGAAACATATGTGTATTTTCAAAAAATAATATGCTAATGAAGACAAAATATTGCAATTCTAAAACACATTTAAAGTTGTTAGCCGAATGATAGTTCAGTTTGAGTTGGGGAAACTAACTGCTGTGGTTATGCCCTTTGCGGCACACGGAATGCAGTGATTTGAATGTTACTTGATTACTCAGGCGAAGGCATTTAATATTGATAATAAGAATCAAAAGGAGAGGGAGGAAAGATACTGGAGCCAGTTCACTTCCCATGGTATATATGTTTTATCAAAGAGAACTAGCTCTGGAGTGGGTGCTCCTAGCGTATGTTTGTTTTGGAAAGGAAACACATTATGTTTATAGTAAGGCCCTCACTCACCAACCTAGTTGGAGACATGCTTCGTCATCGGGCCCCACCCAAGGCACCGAGTGCACCTTGGGTGTGCTACAACACCTGGATACAGCGGAGCTGGTATTGTGCCGTGAGAGTGCAGTGAAAGGAAGTGAGTGAATGTTAAAAAAGCTGTCATAAGGGTCCCTGGGATACAAAATGAATATTTTAATGGGTGGCCCCTTGGCAGTTAATAAAAAGGAGAGTCGGATATTTAAGGAGATCTTAAGGTAACTCCAATATCCTAGTCGGTCAACATGTTTCAGCCATGCTCTCTTAGTGGTATGGCTTTCTTCAGGACCTATGTGTAGTGCAAAGTAAGTGGTCTAAAAACGTGTTATTAGAAGACCATATATGTGACACACGCGCTAAGGTGTGATATGTGGTAGAGGAGAATTTCCTCTAGTGGCGCTTTCCTGTGGGGAAGGAAAAGACAAACAAACATACAGAGAAACATGTAACATACTGGTATAGTTGTTACAGGAGCGGAGTGTCCGTGCTCTTATGCGGTCAAAGGCACAGTGAGGACGGGGTGTGGTGTAATTAGTTATAATAGACGCTTGGTAATTTATGCGGTACCGGGTGGTAATCAAGATGCGCATAACATGGTGCATCGTGTAACAAAAACGAAAAGCGAAAAGAGCAAAATATCTTACTCAGACAATATCCGGAAAGTGCCCCATGAGTTCCATGTGGGCACTCTATGTGACAAAAATTAAAGAGGAGTGCCAGACATTATTTGAGCATTTTGCCAGCTGCCCTGCGAGAGCACCGGCAGCTGTGACCTTGGGGGACAGTTTCATTTTCAAGTTGCGAGTCCCAGAGAGGGGCTCAGGGGGCACGCTGGTGCCCGTGCTCATTCTCACAGCTGCCCAGCAAGTAGTGGGCAGCTGCCACGTTTAGGCTTGCGCAATTGCGCACTTTGTGTTTGCTGCTGAGGCAGCCAGGGGGCCCCCCGTGTGAGGTCCCCTTACAGCCCGGACATTCTGGACATTGGGTTTTTGAGCCCCTGTGAGAGGCCAGTTGGCCTGGGGCCAGTTTCAGTGCGCTGTGCCCCCGATTGGGGCACACTGTTTTTATGCCAATTGTTTCCTAAAGGTGTTTATGCTGGTGATGCCTACTGTAATGCCTATTGCGTAATGTGTGATGCTCAGGAGGTTTGGGCCTAATGTAGTTTTATGCCTAAGGTGATTCATGCGCAAGGTGGTTTATGCATCCTCTGTTTTACATTGCAGGATCTCATGCTAAGTTCCTACCTTTACCAGTAGTTACTGATTGTGCGCTACATTTACTATTTGTGCTACATTTACCATTGGTGATTTGTGATGGTTTTGACAGTGGCCCAATTGGCCCTGTCATGTGTAAATAGTCCCCTGTAAATACTGCCTGGTGCCAGTTGGCACAGCGTACATTGTGTGATTATGATCTAATGTGTTTATGACAATACAAAGGCTATTTTTATATATAACCTTGTGTGGAGTTCCTTTTGTGGTGTGCCTAGTGTGTTGCTGCTGTGTGTGTGTGTTGCGCAAACGCTTTACACATTGCCTCCGGGATAGGCCTGACTGCTCGTGCCAAGCTACCAAGGGGGTGAGCAGGGGTTATCTTGGGTGTGTAACTCCCTTGCCCTGACTAGAGTGGTGGTCTCTGCCTGGCTTTGGCGCAAGCCTTAGCCAACCAGAGATCCCATTTCTAACACCGACATTGGGGTATTATGGCTGAAACATGTTGACCATGACATTCCACCACACACATGCGGTTTAAATCCATACCGCAGGTGCACTGTTTTTAACCCTGGCAGAGAGTACATTTCAATAAAGTTCACAATTTTGTCCTCTCTAGCTAGTTTTATTATCACATACCTCACGTTTATTCATTGTCTCACTCACATTTTAGTGCTCGTCATCTGTGGATTTACCACCATCACCAAAACATCCCTGAGCTCCTCCCTCTCAGAGAGGGGGTTGTAGCCCTCAAAGGAACTAGGTTTTTCCTTTGAGAGGAGAATCCCATATGATGAGGCATGTCACCTTTGGTGAGTGAGGGATTTTGTCCTATAAAGGGAATTTCCCACAGATAGGTCTGTGTGATATAGTCCGTGGTTTTTGCGCTTCCTCATTTCACTAACTAGACCCAAGGATTCTGTTTGTGTTTTCTTGGGAAATGTGAGTTGACAATGTACAAGTACAAACACACATCCATGATGTATTTGGAATGTCCACTGTCCCGCAACAAATAGGCAGCTCCCCCCAAACAGCCACAATGTACACTGTCATGCAGTCTGAATGTAAACATGTACAATGCGGCAACATACATGTGAACACGATGCTAAACTGCATCTCCCCTTCACATTGCAGGGGGAAATCCAACACCTCCTGCAGAGCAGTCCGAACCTCTCTTCTCTGATGACAAAGAGGACCACCACACCTTCGACTCCGACGCCCTCCAGCAACTCGTGGAGAGCCTCCGCAGCCCACTTCCAGGATCAGGGCAGCCCAGCTGCCACGAGGAGAGCCCACTCCCTGCACAGCACACACAGCGGGCAGCACCCACCACCACGGATGCCTCCCAGGACCCCCACGACGAACACATGGCCTTCCAAAGCCGTGTGTTGGGGTGCCAGGAGAAGCTGGCTGTACAGGTGCAGGTGGGGTTCGACCGCATGGCAGCCAAACTAGATGCCATACGTGGGTTTCTAAGTCCCATCAGGGACCACTCACAGTCCCTAACGGACACCCACAGTCCGCTCCATGCTCTCCAATGGACCATGGCTGACATCGCTAGAGTCCTGACTCTGCGACAAGAACGACTGTCTAGTCAGAGTGCCTCCAGCGATCTCGCCCGGGAGTTGGGACATATGCGGAGGATCATGGAGAACATGGAGTGAACGCAGGTGGAAAGAGCGGCTGCCACAGCTGCACACCAGCGAGAGGTATCTGGGTCCCTCAATGCCCTGAAGACCCTCCTCATGGCATTGCTGCCACAAGGCCTGGCGCTGATGCATGCTGCTGCTACCACCCCATCCACCTCTCTGGCCCCTGATGTGTCAGTGCCACACAGTGCTGGAGACACATGCAACAGCAGAGAACGAAGATGCAGCTGAATCTGCCATCGTGGTCAGGAGGACGCAGTAGCATTTCATCTCCGCCATGTGGTCTGTTTCTGCTTGGTTCTGCCCTCTGCATCATCACCTTCCACTGACCCCGATGCACTCTGCGACTCTCACCTTAGACCTCGACATGGACTGCCATATTCTGTTTGGTCACCAATGACACAGCTATCAGACTGTGGACTAAATTCCTCCTCTCCTGATGTACCTGTCATTCCCTGAAGGACTCTGGCTGGCCCTCCACGGGCCGACAATGTGAAGTGGGGTTGGCATGGCCCTGTACTGCTCCAGCTGCAACACTCCCTTGAATGTGCAATAAACATTCATATTCACACAGATGTGTCATGTCTATGATCTTTCAAGTGTGGAAGTATGGATGAATGTACGGTCAGTGATTCCCCCTTACGTCCATGTTGCCCATGTTGTGGGACTTTTGTCACAGGGTGACACATTGCCGATTGCGCCGACACTACAACAGAGACATCCATTAGCTACATGTCCCAGGTCTTCACTGTTGGGATCTGCAGCTCACAGGTCTAGTTGTCATCATGCCACAGCCACTCCCTCACAGCTGGTGTACACCCACACCACACACATCCAGCACAGGCATCACAGGACATTTGACCCTGCCAATAAAAAGGGCCTGGCGCACATGCTGGATGCCATTTCCACTCTCTCTGATTGGGTGTCTCCGTGTAGTTCTCATGTATGCATGAGGGCCTAGGGCCCTGCCACCTCACATTGCCCAGTGCCGGGGGGGACATGATGGCGTCCGCACCACGGGACTCAATCATTAAGGGTCCATGGCTAGCGGTGCACAGGCTTGGTGGCACCGGATACACTGCGGCAGGCACAGGCACACCGCCACGGGACGGTGTCTTGCGGTGCAGTGAGATAGGGGCACCTAAAGTGCTGAGCAGGTGTGCAGACTGCGATGATGCGCCATCCTGGCGGTCCGGACTGGCAAGGATTAGTGTGAGCCCTGCTGGACCGCAGTGTAGGCCTGAGCCAGCGGGCAGGGCGGGCCTCCTGTCACGTGGCGTGCCTCGCAGTTCACAGAGTTAGTGGCACCTCAAGCGCTGTGCGGGTGTGCAGCCTGCGATGATGCCGTGTGCACTGATGTGGTCTCTGCCATTGCGAAATCAAGACCCAGAATAATGTGTGTGACCTAGTGGCCCACGGTGTGGGGCTGCATGATGTGGAGGGTGCCATGGTCGCGGGCACCGGGCTCGGAGATCCCTCCTGAACGTGGTGGGCCCTCTTGGAGACACGCTGGAGGCGGAAGGTGAGCAGTGAGGCCTGGTTGCGCAGGGGCGGGCAATCACCGCTGGGCAGCGGGAGGGGCTGGGGAGCAGCAGCCTGTGTGTGCAGGGGCGGGCAAGCAATGATGGCATGTGCAACTGTATGGACTCTGCCATTCATGTCTCTGGAAACTGTTTCAGATGAGGGACCTGGGGGACTGCTGTGAATACCGGCACGTGGTTGGAGACACACCGGTGGCAGCAGGTGAGCAGTGAGGCCTAGGTCCGCAGTGTCGGCACTCTCTCACCCTCTCTTTCTTCTCCCTCTCTCTCCCTCTCTCCCTCTCTCTTTCTCTCCCCCTCTCTCCCTCTCTCTTTCTCTCACCCTCTCTTTCTCCTTCCCTCTCTTTCTCTCTCCCTCTCGCTCCCTCTCTCCCTCTCCCTCTCTCTTTCTCTCTCCCTCTCTTTCTCTCTCCCTCTCTCTTTCTCTCTCCCTCTCTCCCTCTCTCTTTCTCTCACCCTCTCTTTCTCTCTCCCTCTCTCTCCCTCTCTCCCTCTCTTTCTCTCCCGCTCTCTCTCACTCTCTTTCTCTCTCCCTTACTCTTTCTCTCTTTCGCTCTCTCTCTCTGTACTTTGATGGGCACATGGCACACCTTCTGATCCAGATTTCTGTTTTGCAGGATGTGACTTACAGAATGTCCTGAGACGACCCGCCATGCCTCTTCAGATTTGTTTTTTTTGGTTTCCTCTGTAATAAACGTATTGTTTGGATATTATGATATGGATGTGTGATTTCCCTTTTTCTGACCAAACATGTATGTTGGTTGTTGTGATTGTGCGACTTCAGGCGATTTGTTTGGTTCATGATTTCATGGAGTTGATGTGCAATATCTTTGTCCAAAGGGGGGGTGTGGGGGTGCCCGGGGTGGGGCCCTGGGGGGGGTGGTGGGGTCCTGGGGGTGGTGGCGGTGGGTGTTGTTGGCCTATTGGGGCTCCGGGCTGCATGATCGGTTGCTCCAGGGCATCTGTTGTTCTTCATGTGTGGCTATGGGCTGTGCTCCCTTGTCTGGTGCCGGTTGTCGTCCGACTTTACACCAGGTAGGAGCAGGTGTTAGTTTCCTGCTGCTAACGCGCCTTAGCGCATGTTTTGTGGTCTTATCGCCGATCTGGCTGGTCGTTGAGAATGTTGTGGAGTGGTGTTGTCGCTGCTTTTTGCACAGGAACGCCTACTCTGCATATCATTAGCTTTAGTTGCCGGGGTCATCTGTGGCGATGTTTTTTGCGACTGCTATCGCAGTTAAACTGGTGTTATGGGCTGTTAGCACCATCTTGGGAATGGGGAGATAAATTTATTGCGGATTTGGCTGCGACAAAGTGCCGATAACTCGGCGATAGCTCCTTGAGAATATGCCCCTCTGTGTATTTGAATGTTTGGTGTGAGATCTCATTACCGGCTAAAAAACAACTAAAAAATTGCATGGTGTGAATAATAGTTAATTTTCATTGTTTTCACGCGATTGCAATAGGATTTTTACACAAACTCAATCAATCAATCAGGGAATTGTAAGCGCGCTACTCACCCGTGAGGGTCTCAAGGTGCTGAGGGGGGGGGGGGTCCGCAGATCTGTTTAGCCGAAGAGCCAGGTCTTGAGGGTCTTCCTGAAGGTGTTCAGGGAGGGGGCGCGTCTGATGGATGCCGGTAGCTCGTTCCAGGTCTTGGCTACAATGTGAGAGAAGGATATTCCGCCTGCTCTGGCTCTGTGGATGCGCGGGGTTTCGGCCAGTGCGAGGTTGGAAGATCAGAGGTTTCTTTTGGGTACGTGGAAGTTGATTCTGTCGTTGAGGTATTTGGGTCCGTTGTTGTGTAGGCATTTGTAGGCGTGAGTGAGGATTTTGAAAATGACTCTTTTCTCCACGGGGAGCCAGTGGAGACTTCGTAGGTGTTGGCTGATGTGTTTGTGTCGGGGGATGCCAAGGACGAGTCTGGCGTCGGTGTTTTGTACTGTCTGGAGTTTGCGGAGTAGGGACTTGTTGATGCCGGCGTAGAGTGCGTTTCCATAGTCCAGTCTGCTGGTGATGAGTGCGTGGGTGACTGTCTTCCTTGACTCAGGGGGGATCCACTTGAAGGTCTTGCGGAGGATGCAGAGGGTGTTGAAGCAGCTGGAGGTGATGGCGTTGACCTGTCGGTTCATGGAGAGTGATGAGTCGAGTACAATGCCGAGGTTCTTGGCGTGGTCTGAGGGGGCAGGTGGGCTTCCGAGGGCGGTCGGCCACCAGGTACTGTCCCATGCAGAAGGGGTGGTACCGAGGACGAGGACTTCTGTATTCTCGGCGTTGAGCTTCAGGCAGCTGTTGGTCATCCAGACTGCAACGTCTTGCATTCCTTTCTGGAAGTTGAGCTTGGCAGTGGGGGGGTCTTTGGTGAGGGAGAGGATGAGCTGGGTGTCGTCGGCGTAGGATACGATGTTGAGGCCGTGTTGTCGGATGATGGCTGCGAGGGGGCCATGTAAATGTTGAAGAGGGTGGGGCTCAGTGATGAACCCTGTGCGACTCCGCAGGTGATTTTCGTGGGGTCGGAGAGGAAGGGTGGGAGTCTGATCCTTTGGCTTCTTCCGGTGAGGAATGATCGGATCCAGTCCAGGGCTGTTCCTTGTATGCCTGCGTCGTGTAGTCTGACGACTAGTGTGCGATGGGAGACGGTGTCGAAGGCCGCTGATTGGTCGAGTAGGATGAGGGCTGCGGAGTGGCCTTGGTCCAGGATGGTGCGGATGTCGTCTGTGGCGGCGAGTAGGGCGGTCTCTGTGCTGTGGTTTCTTCGGAATCCGGATTGGGACGGGTCGAGGACGGCGTTCTCTTCAATATTGTGTCAGTTTCCTGTTGACTGTTTTCTCTGCAACTTTGGCTGCGAAGGGGAGGAGCGAGATGGGCCGATAGTTCTTGAGGTCGGTGGGGTCAGCTGTGGGCTTCTTGAGCAGGGGTCTGACTTCTGCGCGCTTCCAGTCGTCTGGGAAGGTGCCTGTTTTGAAGGTGGTGTTGATGGTGCGTTGTAGTTTGGGTGCGATGGCGGCCACAGCTCTGTGGTAGATGTGAGGGGGCAGGGGTCGGTGGGGGCCCCCGAGTGGATGCTTTTCATGGTCGAGGTGGCGTCTTCGGCCGTGATCGGTGTCCAGTTGGAGATGGTGGGCTGGCTGGTGTTTCTGGGGGGCTGTCTGTGGCACCTGGTGGATGGTCGATGAAGTTGTTGTACACCCAATGTGGTGTAATCATGCCTATTTCACATAACATAATAATCTGAAATGGCAACAATTATTGCAACATAAACAACATTTTAGTTGGTCCTAGTTAAAAGCAAACTGCAAGTTTAAGGCTATGGCCAGATAAAGTACACATGTCCCTTGTGACATACTGGGTAAACTGTTGTGTGTGGAGGATTCAGTTTTATGGCATGTTTGTTTATTCCACAAAGAGTCAATATAAATCGTACTACTGTCCTCCACACACAGACACAAACAGGGCATATTTTCCTCTGTATCTTTAATTTGCTTCTCAAAATAACTTTGTGAATAGTCCTGACTATGTATATTTGTACATAATGACATCCATCTTTACCAGCTTCTCACACACAACAATAAATTAAGCTGGTTTTGAATTCTGTTGTCTAAAGAAATGAAAGTTAGGTGGAGTATTTCATGATGTATGTTACATGTAAGTCTGGGCGGTGAACTCCGCTCCACTCGCAGAGGTCCGAAAAAAATTTTTTTCCTCGCTTGCATTTGTCAACGCCAAGTTGGCGAGCGCGAGCAAGGAAAATCCACCTCTCAGCAAGATTTTTCATCAAGTTGGCTAACCTGAGCGTGGAAGAGCAACCTCCCGGCGCGATTTCTCAATGCGGGTGATCAGATTTCTCATTGCGAGTGGTCGCGTATGCTCACGAGAAACCATCCGTTCGCATTGAGAAAGCTGCCGCTCAAGTAAAAATCTACTCAAGCGGCAGAAAGGAAGAAGCACCCACTTGCGCTGTGCATGGTGCCGTTCACAATGATTGCACAGTGCGGACAAGCACCTGGCACTGAAAATCACAGAGAACAGCATTTATCTAACGCACTTCGCTGCTCGCGGAGCTCCGCGTAGCACGGAGGTTTTTTTGCACTTCGCGGAGTTCCGCATAGCGAAACTCCGCGAACTACGCCCAGGCTTAGTTACATGGACATATCTGGAAAACAACAGCAATTCAAATAGTAAGGCTTCATGCTACACTCTGAAGTAAAACATTTTACTGTGATATATTGGTGCAGTTGTCATATATATGTTGCTGATTTCAGATATAGGCATTTGTGTGGATGTTTTATGTTAATAATTGCATAAATGTACAAATCTGACACCAAAAGTGTGCACCAGAGTATGATGTATTAAATCTTTTAAGCTAAGTCTAGAGCATATTGTTGGTTGCTAGTCTCTGTTAACACAAAGCAGGCATTTCCTTGGTAGGGAAGACGAGGCTGTCTTCAATTTATACTTGTACCCATAGCAAGCACCGGTAAGCAGTATTCAGCAGTTGGGATTTTTGTTATTAAGAAGTTTCAATTTATACTGAGAACAGATGGGGAAAAGGTCTCTATTCATGTGACCTCAGAAATAAGAACTTGAAGTTCAAAAGAGAATCAATGCTGAAGGTAGGATTAAACTGAGTCAAGATGACATACTATGGCATGGTGTAAAGACCAAGGTCATAGTGGATGTCTATTTGGTCATAAGACAGAGATTGAATCATACTTACAGATGCTTGTCCATGACTAACCAAGTTTGCATGATGAGTTATCGTCACTGTTGATGCAAGAATGGTTCATGATACGCTACCACTTGCAGAACTGATTGGAACACATGACAGAGAATTAATTCCAAGTGCTTTGCTTTTCATCCCACAGATGACAGTTGTCAGGCCAATGGAACATTCAAACCAAACATCCACTGTGGAGTTCTTCATTATGGGTTTTTCTGATTACCCACAACAGCAGTCCATATTCTTTGCTGCTTTCGTTTTGATCTACCTGCTTGCCATCTTGGGAAACCTTCTGATTATGGTTGTCATATATTCTGACATTCGTCTTCACACCCCCATGTACTTCTTTTTGGTTAATTTGGCTCTATTGGATATCTGCTTTTCATCCAGCATCATTCCCAACATTCTGGCCATCCTGCTCTCCGAGACAAAGTCCATGTCATATCGGAGCTGCATGACACAAATGTTCATGCTGTCTGCCGCTTTGGGATCTGAACTCTTGCTTGTCACAGTCATGGCGTTTGATAGGTACGTGGCCATCTGTAGACCACTGCATTATGCAGTCATAATGAGCAGGCCAGTCAATCTTTCTCTGGCAGCTGCAGTGTGGTGGCTTGGCATTCTAAACTCCTTCCTTGATGTTGGTTTGGTGATGAAGTTATCCTTCCTTGAAGAAACTATCCTGGAGCATATTTTCTGTGAAATACCAGCAGTTAGCAAGGCTGCTGTTTCTGATACTTATGCAATTGATCGTGCGACCATGGTGGCAGACATCTTCCTTGGCATGATATGCTTTGGCTTGATATTTATAACTTATGCCTACATTCTTTCATCAATTGTTAATATTCGCTCTTCTGCATCAAAGAGGAAGGCCATTTGCACCTGTGCTTCTCACTTACTTGTGGTTAATTTGCTCTATGGCACCACTATCTACACTTATATTCTTCCTTCTATGGGACTTAAGGCTAAGAATAACAAAGTGGTGTCTGCACTGTATGCTGTTGTATGTCCAGTGTTCAACCCAATGATCTACAGTCTGAGAAACCAGGATGTTATACAAGCCTCGCACAAGATCTGGTCCAGGATTGTTCCCTCATTTAGAAAGTAACATAGTAGCCACGTTTATTGGAGGGCCAATTGCTCACAGCATTACAAATACTAAACTAACAATCAATTTCTATTAATAAACTAATATTTATTCACACCATCTGAAAGAGAACTTAATACATCAAAAACATCAGAATATGGATCAAAACCTTGCATTGGCTGCAAACAGTAACTCTGATTTTCATCCAATAAACCAATTTCCTTATCAGGACTTTGGATTAAATATTCTGTAATAATGGCTTTCCGAAACTTGTGATATTTATAATAGACATGAGAAGCATATCTACAATCTTTAAAATATCCACAGAATATTGGAAGACATTATCCTAGGAACAAGCTAAATCTGGCAGTTGGACATCTGTGTTATAGAGAATATATAGAAACTGTTTTATTTACATTGTCAAATTCAAAGTTAAGCTGATGTCTATCCACTAGTGTTGCTGAAAGCACATCACAAAACAATAAAGAACAACAAACATTTTTAGACAATAAGGGGTCTATTCACTAAAACATTTTAGATGGAGAATGTAATAATACTCCAGTAGATCACGTTTACATGTTCACAAAGACTATTCTCCAACAGGAGGAGATCTCTGCCGAGGACTACCCTATCTTGTATGTGCAAAATTTTCCACCAGGAGTTCGCAGATCTCGGCAGTCAGAGGTCTATATTTTTGAAGTATGGGAGGGGCACTGGGAGTGGTTAGAAATTAGAGAATACCTACTAGAAAATGGGTGGAGTAAAGCAGAAATAAGGAGGAACTCATGCTAGTACATTGAAATTGATGGATACAGAGAACAACACTAACAGCAATCATGACACTAACAACACACAGTGAAAAATAGAAAGAACAGAAACCAAGTTTTACGAATTATAAAATATAATTTTTTTGTAGTTTTAGATATACAAGAAACTGTAAATACTTGTCAGTGTTTACTTTGCATCACATCTTTGGTGGTAAGGGCTTAATATGTACATATGGAGCAAAAATATAAAGTGACACTATCTTGCTTCAGTTCTTTCTACAACAGACTGGGTTCTTGTAATGCTGTAAATAAAATGTCATTGTCAGACCTGCCAACTTGTGAAAGATTTTCACCATATGAGAGGTGGGGAGGGATCTTTGTGGAGACCGATCGTATTGCAGAGCACAGCCAGAAGCACTTTAAACTCACCACGCTCCCGCTAGAAAAAGCTTCTGAGGCCACTGCCAATGTCCTGGGGAGGTTTTGCACCCCTCATTGGAGAGCTGCTGTGCAGAGCCTGCAAACAATTAGATAGACCACTCCTCCCTGTAGTGGCTTCTAGTTCATTGTAAGCACACCGTGAGCACACCTTGAGCCCACTGTGTGATATCAGCTCCTCACCAGTTGACCGTGGGGAGGGAGACAAGGTTGTGTGGCACTCGGTGGCACCCAGTGAGTGCGAAGCCAGTGTAATTTGTTTTTATCAACATATGAAGAATGATGTGTAACAGGACGTACCTAGTTTAACTTATGACCAGTCACAGGAAGATGGACTATACTTTAACTGAGGAACACGCAGAAGCACAGTCAACAAAATGCTTGTGTGTGACTGTGCTGCTTGAAAATGAAGTACCTTGAAAAAGAGGAGTTTGGCAAAACAGGAACAGTTTGTTTAATTAAACAGTGTGGCAGGGAGAACAGTTACAGGCATAGGGTCTGAGGACTGTCTCAACTTTCAATCAATCTGACTTGCTTTTTGTATACAATTCATTGAATGTCATAAAATAGTTCAGGCGTTCCTTTTTTTGATAAGGAATGTGAACCCCTGTCTTTGGAGCCATAAATTAATGGATTTGAAGAGGAATCCAGGTGGGCCTCAACCTTACATGGACACAATGCGGCCAGTGGGTAACGTGTCCAGGTGTTAGGCATGGGGAGCGCATGATCACTGCATGTACTCTGTGTGCTGTGCCCTCATTGGCTATGTGTTCCTAACTTCATGTAACATCTGACTTTATGGCGTATTGGGAATACACGTACCCCTCCGGCTATGTGTGCTTTATTGGGGCCAGTCTCCCTGGACCATTGTGTTGTCACTGCGCCTATCTGTGGAATTGATCTGGGGTTTCCTGTTCACATGTTTGTCTGCCGGCTACGTGCCACCCCATCTGTGACCTGTCAATCAGTGGCCTCGGGCCTTGGTCTCAGAGCCTGACTGACTACATATTTCTGAGCCAAGGTTGACATGGATTTTATAACAAATACATTTGTCACTAAAGATGCAACTTCATTTTTATACATGATTGTATCACTATTCATATTGACATTGACTTTCTCAATATTAACATTCCCCCCATTAGTTGAATTTTTAACAACCCTATCTAACACATACTTCATGACAGCACTTGGGTTTTGACAATTCTTACCTTCCTAGTTACTTGCATTCTACCCAATTTGTGGAATACATTTTCACAGCAGGAAATCCCCAATTGCACGGAAACACACAAAAACAAGAACACAGTGAAAACTGGCAACAACAATGAGCGCAGACCGGAAAGCCAACTGGGGAGCCAGGAGAACCAATTCGAGAATCAATCCTGCTCAGGGGCACATTTTTCCTCATGCATGTCTCTTTGTAAACGGTGCAGTGCTTTGATTGCAAGAGTTAATGTCCCATTATCCATGCCGTTCCATGGGATAAACGTACAGCAGGACACACCAAGCTTGGCATACACCCCTCCCTCCAAAGCGGTCATTAAGTCTAACACCTAATGATACTGCATCACCATGTGGTAGTTAGCTCTCAGTTCTTCCTTGATTGAATTAAGGCTGAGCTCAGTGCTGTTTGTCATTTTAAGCATTTCCAACATGGTTATTTCGAGCCAGCAGGCATTAGTTTCATCTGCATGGTGAAGAAGGGTATGGACCCTCTCGCCGATACTTGTGTGTCCATGAACAGTCTGAATCCATCTGGAATGTTCTTGTACTAAGCCCAGACAAAATAATCTGCAATTCTTTTTTTCACGCACCTGATGCAGCAAGGTTTTCCTTAGCGTGTGCTAGTACAAATCCAATAGTTCTTCTCTGGGAACGACCAGGGTAGGGGTGCATATGGCGACCAGGGAACAGAGTCCACGCCATCTGGGGTCGAGCTGAGCATTGGCAAACTTGCTGCACTGCCAGTGCATATCTATCAGTGTGGAGTTGCACCATTTCATATCTGGAATGTGCAGGATCGTTCCACAGTTTTTATTTGTGCCCAGTGGAAGTCCTTTTCCTCTGAGGCATAAGGAATACAGTGCACGTTTCTGTACAATTAAGGCAATTAAGGGTTGCCTCATCCCTTTTAGCCAAGTATGTCCCCCCACCTAGGTATCCCAGATTTCCTGACATGGGGTGTCTATGCTTTTGTTCAACCTTCCATTATGAGACTCATTTCCCTTTGTATCATTGGCCTGGATGGCCCTATACAGGAACTTCATGTCTGGGGTACACTAGTTGTTAAAAAAGACTATCCCAGGTACAAGTTGGGGCTTTTTCTACCTCCAAGAATCTTTTTTCTGGGAAGTCTCAAGGCCAGACAGTATCCTCCCTTATGGTGCTGTTCCTGCCCATCCTGTCTAGCTCAGTTTGAATATCGTTAGGGTTGGTGAAATGGTATAGAGCCATTGGGTTGTTCTCATACCGGGTCAGATTTACGACCACTCTGTGGGGCTCTACCTTGTTGGGTTGGATTTTGGCCCTAATTCTGCATATGTATAAGTGGAGAAGGCATTTTTGCTTTTTCGGGGGCTACCTCTTGGGACAAGTAACGCCTGTCTGCACCTACTGCATGCGATATCAGTGAACAGATGTAACACGACCTGGCTGATGTCTTAGAGCCCATGGCGGTCATCTGCTGATACTGCATGTTGTGTAAAAGGACGCTATGTAGTGCATGTGGAATGCTAATGTTTAGGTTGGTTTAATTGTAAGTGGCATGGGAGAGATCCCTGCACCAGCGTTTTACCAAGCAGTTCATTAGCAGTGAATTGGTGCGACAGCACCGAAAATGGACAGATGGCATACAGAAGTGCAATAATACATGACTTGTTATTGAACATTAGAGTTCTTGGGTATGGATTCAGGGGAGATGTCTGTGATCCTCTGGTGATTGGGTTTTCACATTTAACAGTTCAATCAAAAAGCTCAGGATGCAGTTCATAATCTTGATTCACACACTTTAGATCCGTACTGGGGTGCTGATGTGACAGCTGAAAAGGTGGTGCTCTTGGACATTCGACTGTAGACCTGTTGGATAAGTGATTGGTTCATTTTGTTAATTAAGTAAACATTGCATGTGCGATCATCAATGATTTTTCTTCAGGGTTCCTGTACTTCACTTTGGAGGTGTGTTCTCCGCAATCTATTTAGGCATACTTTAGTGAGTTACAAGAAGGTGGCGAAGATAGTGGTATATGTTTTGATATCTAAAACTTAAAGGTGTCTGATTGGCTTTTTCTTCATACCTAACTGGGTGCTTGGATTAGTGCGAAATGTTTATGGAGTGGTCTTGTGATGATAGGGATGGAGCGTATCAGTTTTTATCAAGGATTTTATGGGTGCTGCCAGTTTTCCGGCACCTTTTCTCTCCTGGTGTGTGCATGGGGCACCATGGTGTGGGCCGCTTTCAACCTACATGTGCTCTGAACTGTGCAAGGAGGGAGTGTGTCGCTGTGAAGTGTTGTTGGTGGTTGCAACTTGGCCTGAGATCACTCATGTGTATTCTTCTCCATTCTGGGCATGTGGAATGCACCATGCCCTATGGTGCCAGGTATCTTGACTCCACCATTTCTCTACAACCTTCCTCTTGGGCTAAGTTTGGGCTCCTTATGTTGGTTTTCGGGTGATTCCCTAGATCTTGCGTGATCTGCTATCTCACTTATCATGAGGCAGAGGGGGTTGGAAAGTTTTTCTGTGGCTCCCATGTACCCCTGATCATGCCATCTTGTGTCTGAAGTTAGGGCTTACTGCTTTCTCCAGATGGTGTATGTAAGGCCTGGTGCATTGGGTAATGGCTAGACCTGATGCAGGGGTAGATGCATTCTGCGTTCTACTCTTGCCTGGAGTTGTGATGGACTTTGCAGACTCCGCACTCTCCCAGGCACCCTACTCTCCCTTGGGCAATGTTTGGATCTGCGGTTCCTAGCTTGTGGCTAGCGACTTCAAACTAGTGGGCATGCTCATGTCCCTATTTTGGATGGGTATGGTATGGTGATCAGACTATTGAGATTTGAAAACCCCAAAAGGAGAGAAAAGAAAACACTGCCAGTATCTTAAGAACGTGGGGAACCCTGGGCCAAGGGCAAGAACCCTCACCGAACTTTGCCTAGGGATGATGATGACTGGACCCAGACTTCCTCTCAATTCTGGGACGTCTGGCAAACCTGGCAAACCTCCCAACTGACTCGATTCCATGCGGGCACCTCGCAACTTATTGGTTTTTGTGCATGTCCTGTGGGGGCTGTCGGGGCTTCACTATCCCAAGTCTACAGGAATCCTGGATCCTGCCACTGGAGGATAGCTTTGTTTTGGGACTAAAAAGGGGCCCTCCATTGAGTGGAGGCCTCTGGTTTTGTAGGCACTGTAGGGACTACACGCCATGAAGAAAACATGGGTCCCATACTGGATGCCCGATAATGGGAACCTTTTGGCTTGGTAATTGGAACCCATCCCTATTGATGTTGGATGCCTGTTTTAAAGTACTTTGTCTGGGAGCCGCCTCACACCGCCCCCTCGTCAGACTGCCATCCCCCTGGGGAAGGGCCATCCAACCTTGCCCTAGGGGATCAGTAGCAGAGTGGGGCCGTGGCTCCCACAGACACCCTCAATGGTGAATTTTAGTGAGGATACCCGTTCGACAGAACACGTACAGCAGCCCTGAATCCCCACATGTAAGTACAAGTTTGTATTCCCCATGTTGTCTCATTGGTCCTTCCTTTGGCTTTTGCACAGTTTATTTTTGGGATGTGGGCGAATGATTGGTATTTACTCAGGTGTTTATTTTACTGCACATTTGGACTCTCTGTTTGTGTGAAGGCCTTTCTTCCCCAGACCGTTACCCATTCATGCAGAGGCCGTGGCCCCTGTCCCTGTTGGGCTGAGTTCCCTGTCTGTGGTTGCTGTTGCACGTCTTTGTCCAATTACTGATCCCTGCTGTGGTGGTGCGGCGGCTGACTGACTTCCTTGCGACTGAATGTAAGGTGCATTCGGGATACGAGGGCTTGATTTTGTGGATGAGAATTTTGTGGTGGTTGGCCCTGGCCCATCGATCTCTGTTCATGGTATACTTTTAGCCGGCATCTGTTTGCCAGGTGACCCATCCTGTGGCAATAGTAACATTCCAAAGGGTCTGATTGCTGCCAACCTACCTGGTCTCTGCCACATAGCTAGGTTGAAATCCTCTGGGGTTTTGCGGTGGAGATCCCTTTAAGACTAGTGCCATTTGCACGCTCACGGCCAACATGGCCCACTTGAGGGTGACGTTTTTCAATTTGTGTTTGACCAATTTGGCAGTGTCTCTCTGGGCTTGCTCCTGTTTTTCTCTATCCTTATCTGGCTTCTTTTTGTGGTAATGTAATATATAGGCTTGTATCTCCTGCCAGGGTTTGGTGTCCAACCCAGCCACCCTGTCCAATCCGCTTTGTATCTCAGAGGCAGCCGCTTTTTGAGAATATTGTAAAAGAATGTGACTTGTAGGCCCATATCAGTCCATGGCTGTCTTTTCTCTTATCCTCATTGTTCCCTCATCCTATCCAGAAAATCAGTTATAGTCTCCCCTGTCTTCATAGTCTCCGCCATTAACACTCCTACGTCAGGGCGGTCAGGGAACAACTCCCTCAGGGCCATCCCTAATCGTTGCCTGTATGAATTCAATGTGGCCCTGTCATGATCCATGCCTGTCAGTGTAATTGCTGGCATGCAAGCTCAGGTAAACATCGTGTTAGTCTGCTCTCCGATAAGACTACTTAGCAGACGTTTGCTATCGCCTATCGCTAGGTTTATTCCTGTGGTGTTTTTCTCAAAACATGAGATACATTTCCCCGCTCCACTCTTCAATGGCAGTAACTTTGTCCTAACCCCTTCTTTATCCATTTTGCCCACGTCACATAGATGATCCCTAATGTACCCTTCTGTAGTAGCGGGTACATTCTTACTTTGGCTCTACTGGTTTCTCTCTAACATGGTTTTCAATCTTTTTAGGCATTCCTGCATGTAGGGGAAGTTGAACTTGGGATCTCCTGCTCCATGCCTGATACAGTATTCTGGTATGGCCATGTCCTCTGGTTCAAACGATCTCTCCTCCACCCAAAGTCTATTGTAGTGGTCTTTTCCCTTGGTCCGGTGGACTAGCAGGTGGCAGAATGGCCACACAAGGTTCTTGCCTTCCTCTCTGGCAACTATCTCCCTTGGGGCCAGTCTATCCAGCAGCTTACGTCTTCATCCCATGCATGCATAAAGGTGTCATCTTGTTTTTCCTATGTCTTGGTTGGGTCAGCACCAGGCTACCTTGGTCTCTTATTTCTTGCTCATGTTGAAAATTTGGTGAGGCTGGAATCCCAGCCAGAAGCCTATCATATAATTCTGCCTCTGATTCTTCTCTGACCATTGTCCTGTACCTACCCCCATTCCTCATGTGAGTGTGCTCTACTCTGTTTTCTTGCTGTGCTTCATGGGTGTGAGCTTTTCTCTCTCCCTCCTTAGCTGCCGTCTTTCTTCCATATCCCGTCTCCGTTGCATCCTTTGCTCTGTGCTATGCGCTGTTCTTTTCGGTTGGGCTTTGTGCTCAAATTCACTCTCTGTTGTTTACTCAGCTACCTTAGCAAATCCTGTAGCTTCACTCTCATCATCGGATCCTGGGGGACTGGGGTCCCCTGCCTCACTCCCGCTAGCTATATCACTGTCTCCCTGCCACTCGTTTGTCTTTGCCTAAACCAGTGGGAGTGCATGTTCTCTGCTCCACTGGGGTTTTATGTGTTCGGCACGACTGATGGGGGGACAAACTTCTGAGACACCCTCGCATCAGACTGTGGTTGTGCCAGGTAGAGGGCATGCTGACTTCTTCAACTGGTGGATTGGATTATCGTATTGCGGGGAGAACGGGCAAGAGCACCTCCATACCTGCAAATAGTGGGTGAGGTGCCTATGCCTTGCTTGCTATCTATGGTGCTGGACTGTCAACCTGGGCTTCCTAAAATATGTCCCATAGTTCTAATAATGCCTCTCCTCTGTCTTTCTTTTGACCTGTGTATTTGGTTTGTATGTGTGTTCTCATGTTTTCAATTGCATTAGTGTCAAAAGTTCCCTCCTTTGGCCTGCAGAAATATATGTGCCTTCGTGTGTGCGTGTCATTCTTGGCAAAACGTATCATGTTTTTTAGCATCTGTGAGGATCTTGGTTTGCATGTGTTTTAGTGGGGACTCCATGATAGGTTTGGCAATTTTAGAGGAAAAGATACACCTTAGCTTCTTTGTTTTAGGGAATCTTTGATTTTGATCTAATTGTGGGGAATATATACATGGGGTCACTGCTTATAATTATGTGGGACCACTGCCTGCTCTTAAAAAATATTTTCATAGCCTGTCACAAAGGGGAAGGGGTCCCCTTCCCATTTGCGAGTCCATTACCACCCTCTTGAAGAGGGTGGTAATTTGTGAGTGTTTGGTATTGGTACATAGCTTTGCGGTTGCTATTAGGAAGGGAACGCCCCTTCCTAATAGCGAGTCGCAATACCTATTTGGCAAGTCGCAAATAAATTGTGACTCGCTAAATAGGCTTTGTACATGGCCCATGCGGTTTTTGCATGCGCAAACGGATCGCAAACCCGTTTGCGCATGCAAAAATAGGTCGTACATCTGGCCCTTTATTTATGCTGGGAAAACTAGTTAAACAATGAAAAATATCCAGCCTAAAGCGTGTCAGTACGAATCTATGTTGGGCATTATGTATATTTGTTAACTAAGGTTGCATATCAAAGGTGGTCAAAATCAGCTGATTTTTAAGTACAGATGGTTTAATCATTTCAGTAGGCAACCACAGTTCCTCAAGCAGTGTTAGACACTCCAACTTTAATGCTTTCCTAGAGATACTTTTCAGAGTTTCTGGGTGATCATAATACTCAGAATGACCAATATCTGTCAGGAATTGGTTAACCTACTTTAGCCAAGGGATTTTGGAAGCACGCTTGGATCTAAGGCAATCCCTTTCAATAGCTCGGTTGAGCTCTGTGTGCTCAGATGACCAGATTTTGTGGCAGAGCAAAACCGGCTGAACCTTAATTAGATCTACTAGGTATGGGGCACCCAATTCCGAAGGACAGACAAAGGTGGAACAGCTTTTAGGACGGGCAAGCTGATTTCTTAAATAAGCGTTTTCTATCAGCTCCAGAGAATCAACATTTGCATAACCCCACAACTCAGATTCGTACATAGCAATAGGTCAGCATTTCGAATTGTATATGGTCATTATCTCTCTTGGGTGTTTAATGCTCAGCTTCCTAGAGGAGTTGAGAAAAGCCGTAATGGATTTAACAAATTGGAGCCTTTTAGAATTCACTGCATTTCTCCAGTTCCCCTCCCGATCAAAAAATATCCCTAAGTAAAAAAAGATGGTGTATGTGTTATAGTGGTACTCTTAATTAAAATGTCACAGCACTTTATTACTCTTTTCCCCACTTTCATAACAAAGGTTTTACTGATGTTGGTTTGCAGGCCCAAGTTCTGCATATGATCAATCAATCAATCAATCAATCACAGAATTTGTAGAGCGCACTACTTACCCGCGAGGGTCTCAAGGCGCTGGGGAGAAAAAAGGGGGGGGGGGGCTGCTACTGGTCGAACAACCAGGTCTTGAGTAGCCTCCTGAAGGTCAGCAGGTCTTGGGTCTGTCGTAGGCTTAGTGGAAGGGTGTTCCACGTCTTGGCGGCGAGGTGGGAGAAGGATCTGCCGCCGGTGGTAGTTCTTCGAATGCGAGGGACGGTGGCGACGGAGAGGTCGGCGGAGCGGAGCTGGCGGTTGGGGACGTAGAAGAGGAGTCGTCTGTTGAGGTAGGCTGGGCCAGTCTTGTGGAGTGCCTTGTGTGCGTGGATGAGGAGTTTGAAGGAGATTCTCCTGTCGACGGGGAGCCAGTGCAGGTTCCTCAGGTGGGGGGTGATGTGGCTGTGGCGTGGTACATCGAGGATCAGGCGTGCGGAGGCGTTTTGTATGCGTTGCAGTCGCTTGATGAGCTTGGCCGGGGCTCCCGCGTAGAGGGCGTTCCCATAGTCAAGTCTGCTACTGACGAGGGCCTGGGTGACTGTTCTTCTTGTATCTGTCGGGATCCACCTGTAGATCTTGCGAAGCATGCGGAGGGTGTTGAAGCAGGAGGAGGAGACTGCGTTGACTTGCTTGGCCATGGAGAGCGTTGAGTCGAGGATGACTCCCAGGTCGCGTGCGTGGTCGGTGGGTGTCGGGGCTGCTCCTAGTGTCGTTGGCCACCAGGAGTCGTCCCAGGCTGAGGGGTTGGAGCCGAGGATGAGGACCTCTGTCTTGTCCGTGTTCAGTTTTAGTCGGCTGATCTTCATCCAATCGGCAACGGCCTTCATTCCTTCATGGAGGTTGGATTTGGCGGCGAGGGGTCCTTGGTGAGGGAGAGGATCAGTTGAGTGTCGTCGGCGTAGGAGATTATGTTGAGGTTGTGCTGTCTGGCGATGCGTGCGAGCGAGGCCATGTAGATGTTGAACAGTGTTGGGCTGAGGGATGATCCCTGGGGTACGCCGCAGATGATCTCGGAGGCTTCGGATCGGAATGGTGGGAGGCGGACTCTCTGGGTTCTGCCGGCGAGGAAGGAGGTGGCCCATTCCAGGGCCTTGTCTCGGATCCCTGCGTCGTGGAGGCGTGCGCGTAGAGTGCGGTGGCAGACAGTGTCGAAGGCGGCGGAGAGGTCCAGCAGGATGAGGGCTGCGGTCTCACCGTTGTCCAGCAGGATCCTGATGTCGTCGGTGGCGGCGATGAGGGCAGTCTCAGTGCTGTGGTTGCTGCGGAACCCCGATTGGGATGGGTCCAGGATGCTGTTTTCTTCGAGGTATCGGGTTAGCTGTTTGTTGACGATCTTCTCGATGACCTTGGCTGGGAACGGAAGCAGGGAGATGGGCCGGAAGTTCTTGAGGTCTCTCGGGTCCGCCTTGGGTTTTTTGAGTAGGGCGTTGATCTCTGCGTGTTTCCAGCTCTCTGGGAAGGTCACGGTCTCGAAGGAGAGATTGATGACGTTGCACAGGTGGGGTGCGATGGAGCTACTGGCTTTGTTGAAGATGTGGTGCGGGAAAGGGTCTGACGGGGAGCCGGAGTGTATTGTGCTCATGGTCTTGATGGTGTCATCGATGTTCACGCTGGCCCAGGCTGGCAGGGGGTCGTCGTCGATGGTGTGCGGCGGGTCTGGTGCATCGATCTTAGTTGGGGCTGTCTGGGTGTTGAAGCTGTCGTGGATGTCGGCGATCTTGCGGTGGAAGAAGGTGGCGAGGGAATCGCACAGGGCTTGCGACGGCGGGATGTCGTTGGTGTTGGAGCTGGGGTTGGAGAGTTCCTTCACGATGTTGAAGAGCTCCTTGCTGTTGTGTGCGTTGTTGTCGAGGCGGTCTTTGAAGGAGATTCTCTTGGCGGACTTGATGAGGTGGTGGTGGTTACGGATGGCGTCTTTGTGGGCTGCGTGGCTGTCCGGTGTCTTATCACTGTGCCATTTCTTCTCTAGTTTCCGGCAGGTACGCTTGGAAGCTAGGAGTTCCGAGGTGAACCAGCTGGCTCTTTTGGTGGTGTCACTGTAGGTGAGTTTTTTCAGCGGGGCGAGGGTGTTGGCACAGTCGTCCATCCATTGTCTGAGGTTGCAGGCAGCGTCGTCGGTGTTGGATGGGTCGGAGGGAGGGCTGAGAGCGAGGTTTGCCCGTAGTTGGTCTTCGGTGACTTTGCTCCAGCAGCAGCGTGGGATCTGTTGGGTGCGGTGGTGTGTGGTGGGTTTCTGGAAGGTGAAATAGATGCAGCGGTGGTCGGTCCAGAGGAGTTCCGTGGTGTGGCTGAAGGAGACGTGGGAGCTTGAGGAGAAGATGGGGTCAAGCGTGTGGCCGGCGGAATGGGTCGGTGTTGTGACGAGCTGGCTCAGACCGAGGTTGGCGAGGTTGTCGATCAGGGTGGTGGAGTTGCTGTCGTTGTTGTTCTCCAGGTGAAAGTTCAGGTCTCCGAGGAGGATGTAGTCGGTAGAGGTCAGGGCGTGCGTGCTGATGAAGTCGGCGATGGAGTCGCTGAACTGGGGTCGGGGCCCAGGGGTCTGTAGACAAGGGTGCCTCTAAGGGTGGTGTTGGGGTCCGTGTGGATCTGGAAGTGCATGTGTTCGGCGGTGCTGAGAGTGTCGTCGGTGCTGGTCGAGACCCTGATGGTGTTCTTTTGGACGATGGCGATTCCTCCTCCTACTGCGTTGATGCGGTCTCTACGGGTGATCTTATAGCCGTCTGGGATGGCTATGGCGATGTCGGGGCGGAGGAGTCGTTCATCCAGGTCTCTGTCAGGAAGGCGACGTCTGGTGATGATGTGTCGAGCAGGTCCCAGAGCTCGACGGCGTGTTTGCGTGCGGAGCCGGTGTTCAGTAGGATGCATCGGAGGTGGTTGAGGTACTTCTTGGCGGGCGCCTCGGTGGCTTTGAGGCTGGTGTAGCTGCAGTTCCGGCAGGTGAAGGGACCATGGGTGCGTTTTGGGGCGGCCTTGAAGCAGTTGTGCGTCCGGGGTTGAGAGCGTGGAGTGTGGTGGCATCGTATCGGCGTCGGTCCTCGAGGCTGGAGCGGGGGGCGCACGGCCCAGGGGTTCTGGCGCTGGGCACGGTCCAGGCGCGGACGGGCGCAGACGGGCTTGCCTTAGGCGCGCCTTAGGCGCGCCAGCGGTGCGGCCGCACCGCGGCCGCAATATATGGGGAGGTGGGAGGGAGGAGCAGCTGGGAGGCGGGAGGAATGGGCAGTCAGGGGGGCGGGGCCGCAGGGGACGCAGCGGCGGGAGTCGAGAGGCAACGAGGGGTACAGAAAGCAGAACTGGACACAGAAAATGGGGGCAACGAGGGGTACAAAAAGCAAAGCTGGACACAGAAAATGGGGGCAGCGAGGGGTACAAAAAGCAAAACTGGACACAGAAAATGGGGGCAACGAGGGGTACAAAAGCAAAACTGGACACAGAAAATGGGGGCAGCGAGGGGTACAAAAGCAAAACTGGACACAGAAAATGGGGGCAACGAGGGGGAACAGAAGGCAAAACTGGAGACAGAGAAAAGGGGCAGCGAAGGGGAACAGAAGGCAAAACTGGACACAGAGAAAGGGGCAGCGAGGGGGAACAGAAGGCAAAACTGGACACAGAGAAAAGGGCAGCGAGGGGGAACAGAAGGCAAAACTGGACACAGAGAAAGGGGCAGCGAGGGGGAACAGAAGGTAAACGGGCACCGAGGCAACAAGCAGAGGGGCGAGCTTACCAGCAGCAGCAGCGGGCAGGACAACACAGGAGGAGCTGTGTGGCGGGGGAGCGACCTACCTGGCAAGGTCAAGGGTCGCTCTCCTCACGCGCAGCGGCCGCCATATATGGGGAGGTGGGAGGGAGGAGCAGCTGGGAGGCGGGAGGCAGGGGCAGCGAATGGGCAGTCAGGGGGCGGGGCCGCAGGGACGCAGCGGCGGGAGTCGAGAGGCAACGAGGGGTACAGAAAGCAGAACTGGACACAGAAAATGGGGGGCAACGAGGGGTACAAAAAGCAAAGCTGGACACAGAAAATGGGGGCAGCGAGGGGTACAAAAAGCAAAACTGGACACAGAAAATGGGGGCAACGAGGGGTACAAAAGCAAAACTGGACACAGAAAATGGGGGCAGTGAGGGGTACAAAAAGCAAAACTGGACACAGAAAATGGGGGCAATGAGGGGGAACAGAAGGCAAAACTGGACACAGAGAAAGGGGGCAGCGAGGGGGAACAGAAGGCAAAACTGGACACAGAGAAAGAGGGCAGCGAGGGGGAACAGAAGGCAAAAACTGGACACAGAGAAAGGGGCAGCGAGGGGGAACAGAAGGCAAAACTGGACACAGAGAAAGGGGCAGCGAGGGGGAACAGAAGGTAAACGGGCACCGAGGCAACAAGCAGAGGGGCGAGCTTACTAGCAGCAGCAGAGGGCAGGACAACACAGGCGGAGCTGTGTGGCGGGGGAGCGACCTACCTGGCAAGGTCAAGGGTCGCTCTTTTCTGTACATTCAGTAAGCAAACACAGCAGGGCAGTTGTCAATAAAAACAGTATCTTAACGATTTTGACTCTTGGCATCATTTACAGTTTGTGAGAAATAGCAGCATCCTCATATGAAGCATTGGGTCATCGGCAAAAACACAATATTTAAGACAAAACACAGGTTGCAGCAATTAACAGCACCAAAACATCACATGTACCTTACATCAATCTCAACAATAAAACCTGACAGGGAAAAAATGATGACTGTCAAAATCCCTTAGCCCGCTCTTAGCTCATGCTATCCTGTGACCAGGGGAAGCTCTGCGCAGTGCACAGGACTAAATGAGCCTGATAGTCTGTCAATATTGGCTCTGGGACAAATATAATACCAATAGTTTGTGGAAAAAAGGGAATACCTAGAGAACCACAGGCCCCTCTTGGCCAAATACAAGTTACAACTAATCTCCCAGGTCCAAATCTTTTTTCACTAAATGTCCAAATCGCACCCTGCATCACACCAAGGGGCCAAGTGTAGCATATGTGTCACACCCAGCAGTACAAGCACCAACACCTCTCACTCCTTTTAGATACCAACGGTGTTAAGAAACCGATGGCTCTGAGAAACCCTATTAGACTAAGAAATAAGAGTGAGGTGCCAACTCAGGATAGCTTTACCACAAAAATACCGTCCTGGGAGCCATAAAGGGCTATACAATAAACATTCACCTTTCCTAGCGTCTTGACTATTGAAAAAAGGTGACTTCCTCTGGATCTCCTCAGAGGCCACCTTATGACTACTCAGCTAGAACATATCAAATAGGTAATATTTGAGATTTCTGCCAGTGGCAATGAGCTCAGGTTATCTTTTAATGCTTTTCTTTAGATTGCCATTCGCCACATGCTTTACTAAAGTTCCGATGTAGTCTCTTAACCTCTGTCACAGCTGCTTCAGGATGTACCTCTGCCCTGCAGATTCAGCAGAACTTCCAATCAATTGTGGTGTCTGCTCACCTTCCTCGATGCGCAAATGTGAATTGGTCCAGGTGAGGTCTCGTTCCTTTGGCTTCTGTCAGGTTGGAGGTACCAATCGCCTCCTGGCTGGCTCACCAAAATGTTGGTTGAACATGGAATACCTTGAAAAAACAAGAGACAAGAGGCATTTGCCAAAAAAGGGACAGTTTGTTTAATTAAACAGTGCCGTTGGGAGAACAGTTACAAGCATAGGGTCTGAGAACTTACTCAACTTACCATCGATCTGTCATTGGTTTTATACAATTCATTGAATGCCATAAAATAGTTTTGGTGATTCTTTTTCTGGTAAGGAATGTGAATCTCTGTAATTGGAGCCATAAATGAATGTATTCAATGAGGAATCCAAGTGGGCCTTGACCCTGTGTGGACACAATGCGGCCATTGGGTAACGTGTCTAGATGTTTGGCATGGGGAGCATGTGATCACTGCATGTAGTGTGTGCGCTTTGTCCTGATTGGTTATGTGGTCCTAACTTCATGTGGCATCTGAATTTATGTTGTTTTGGGAATACACGTACCCCTCAGGCCATGTATGTTTTATTGCGCCAATCTCCTTGGACCATTGTTATGTTGCTGCACCTATCTGTGGGATTGATATGGGGTTTCCTGTTCACATGTTTGTCTGCTGGCTAGGTGCCACCCCAACTGTGACCTGTCAATCAGTGACCTCAGGCCTGGATCTCAGAGCCTGCCTGCCTACGTATTTCTGAGTCGGGGTTGACATGGAGTTCATAACGGGTGAATTTGTCAATAAAGATGCTACTTCATTTTTCTACATGAATGTATCGTTATTCATATTGACATTGACTTTCTCAATATTTACAACTGTAACCACTTGATTTATCTGTATCAGAATCACCAATGACTGTGGAAGAGAAAGTCATGAATGGGACTCAATGATGCTCATGAACTACTGTAATATGCCCTTTTTGGGATAGTGTGATAGCTAAATGCATGCAACACTTGCTGCAGTTATAAATATAAGTAACATGTCAAAGGTGTGTATCCCATCAGAAATAATACAGCCTTTCGTGCTTTTCATATTGATAAAATTTACATTTTTGTGTTGAGGAATGGTAACAGGGACAATTCGTGTATAATGGTAAGATGAAAATGTTCTGCGTATTTTTGTTTTCGCTTACTATTTCATCCAATTAAACTATGTCATGTAAAGATTGAATTAATTCAGTTTTAATTTTGGAAATTAAATGTTGTGCAACATTTGACAACTGGTCATGCTCATTGATCTATTAGCTGCTGAGGCTCCACCAATCCTTCTCCCCTGTGTTTAGTCCTCTTTTATGTTTGGGGAATTTTGTGCTTCAGTCTTCATAATAATTTTTTTCTTTTTCTATAGGTGGTAACTAAGGCAAATTTGTATCCTTTTCCCCCGTATGTTGGGGATTCTAAGGATACTCGGGGTTTGTGAATTCCCATAGGGAGTGGAGTAAGTAACCAACATTTAGCAACATTGGGGAAAAAACATGTGCTGGGAAGCTTAATTTAGTTTTTCTTCAAACTATTTGCTGTGCTGTAATCACCATGCCTGGGCGATATTTCTGTTATATAGGTGTAATTTGACTATGCGAGAAAGTGGATTATTTGTTGGGGTGGATGGTAGTCCACCACAAATAATAGTGGCATTATCTTTGTTAGGACCTGTATTTTAAAATTGAGGTCAACACATGGTAGCTATTGCACAGAGGAGACAGGCTTAACTTAAGAAAATGTGTAAAGCATCTACAAGTACCAAAAAAGTCAAAAACACAATACAATAAAAATCCCACTTCAATTTATAAAATAAATTGAGGATATTTTATTTCAATGAATGAAATTATATCAAAATGACAAAATCCAATAAGGCGAACTGGTAATGAGAAATTTAAAGGTTAAAATAAAAATAGCACCACAAATCATTAAGCACCAACCATGGTCTGCTGCTTGAATTTCAGATCGTGATTTAAGATCAACTGCGGTGGAGGGCTGGTCAAATACAGAGACCAGGATCATCTAGACTGAAGTTTTACCTTATGACTTAGTCTCTAAAGTGGAAGTCAAATATCCTCAATGGGCTAAAGCACTAGGCTGTGGCCATAAAGAGCTCCACCAGGCTAGAAAGCCATCGGATGAGGTACGGTGAAGCTGTTGACCTTTGACCGTAAAGGTTCAAGCAGGACAATGTAAAAATTAGCATGCAAGGAAGATCCATCTCTGGTCCGATACTTTTGGCGCCTTCATCTGATGAAGATTTCTACCTTTTTTAGAATGTGAATTTCTATAGTGGGGCAAGGCTGAAAGCTGTAGCCAAACAGGGTTCCATGAGGCCAGATAGCCTTTCCATGACATCTAGCTGAAACATATTAGCTGTTGCGAAAAAGCTCAGAGTGGGAGCAACCTGAATCTTTGGCGGCCCAGTGGCAACAGACCTTCGTAGGGCTGACTTGGTAAGTTTGTCACAGTGATCTGTTGGTTTTCCAGGCAAAAATACTTGAAAAAGTTTCCAAGTCCCAGGATGTTAGGCCTGCAATCCTTGGTGTGGTCTTCCCATAAACATTTTGTCTTCTCCCCTCCTGCTCTCTAATTTTGGTTTTGTTGGCATTAGGACAATGTGCACTTTGCCACTGCCAACCAGTGCTAAAGTGAATATGCTCTCTCCATTCCACATGGTGAAATTGGCTTACACCCAGGTGGCACATCTAATTACTGATAAGTCCCTCGTGAAGTCGAACTACATGTACCCAAGGACTGAAAATTAAATGCTACTAGTAGACATGTGCAAAAAGAACAATTGATGGACAGAATGCAGAACAATGTCATACATTCACCTCAGTACAGAGATCTGGGCCTAAATCCACCGTCTTTTTGCTCCCCATGCCATTCCAGTTTGAACCCAGCCATATGCAAATCAGTCTTGACCCTGCACCCTATGGGAACAGTCCAGCCCGTTCTACCAGGCCAGGTCCTCCCTGGACTGGAAACAAGCATCCTAGGACCGGTTTCGGGGTTTCAACCCTCATCAGCCAGGATAGCTTGAGTCCAGTGGCATGGAGAACATGGGACCCACGTCTGGGCATACCCGTCCCACTCGGGGTGACAAATGCAAAAAGAACAATTGATGGACAGAATGCAGATCAATGTCAATCATTCACCCCAGTACAGAGATCTGGGCCTAAATCCACCCTTTTTGTTGCTCCCCATGCCATTCCAGTTTGAACCCAGCCATATGCAAATCAGTCTTGACCCTGCGCCCAATGGGAACAGTCCAGCCGGAACTGCCAGGCCTGGTCCTCCCTGGACAGGGACATGTAGCACACATCGTTCCACCTGCTTAAGTAGCCATGTAAACCATTTCTCAGGCCTGCCAGTGCAGCCTGTATGCTGTTTTTAAACTGCCAATTCTACCTGGCAAAATAAATCTTTAACCAGGTGTAAACCTCTCTTTTTGGACATATAAGTCACCCTCAAGGTAGGCCCTAACCAGCCTATAAGGCAAGGTGTATTTTATTTAAAAGGTAGGACATGGTTTTAAGTTGTACATGTACTGGTGGTGACAAACTCCCAAATTAGGCATACCTTTCCCAAAGGATAACAGTGGTTTACCTTATTATATTTGTTGAGTGCTAACTTTTGATTGGGAACATGTTGAAATGTCATTTTTGGTCTCATATTGTAATCTAAAATCCTCTACAAAGAAAAAGTGGAATTTTAAGTCCCAATTCTCAAAATACCACTCTTTAGAGAAGTAGCATTTTTTTGTCCTAACCATTTGGTGCCTGCAGCCTGTGTCACATGAGAATAGTTGGCAGTTGGACTTCTTGAATTTATGTACAAGCTGGGTTAAAAAAACTGTGGTACATTAGACAATATAGCCTTGTTACAATTAATAACTGAAGAATATGCTATCAGCAGCAGTCAATTGATTTATACTGCGTTATAGATTTTAGTACAGTATTCCATTGGGTGGACAGGCACATTTTATGAAAAAAAAACTACTGAACGTAGGAATTCTAGTAAACCTTTTAAGATTATTCATTGCTCTGCATTCTATCACCTGGTGTCAGGTGTTACAAGGAGGTGTTCGACTTGAACTTTTGACTAGGATACCTACATTCAATGGCCCAAAACAGGGTTGCCTGTTGACACCCCAACTGTACTTGCTTTATATACACAACCTGCCGCAGGCTTTATATAGCTATAAGGGCGATGCCTCAAAAATAGGAGATTCTTTGTTCAATGTATGCAGACGATATTGCTATCTTCAACTTGACTTCTTAGGGTTTATAAAACATCTGATGTGTCTCTAACAGTATGCTTATTGTCACTCTCCAAAAAAAAGGAAAGTCCTGATCTTTAATGGGAAAAGTCACAAAATGTAAAACAAACTTCAATGGAAGGTTGGTAATTAAACCCCCTGGCCTGGGGAAAATCTTTTCAAGTAACCTAATGATAAAAATCATTTGCAGCATATTTCTAGTAAGGCAATTTCCCATGGTAATGCTTTAATAACTTTTTATAATGCCTTAGGCCGTCAGCACTTTGTCCATTTAATGTTGGTACATCATTTAAAAGTTCTTCCTACCCTTTTGTATTCTCTGGAAATATTTGAAGTTAAAAAGAGTAACTTCATGTACTTAGTAGAGGGTAAAATCTTGCACAAACTTTGTGACTTCAATACACTAGCTACTCTACAGGCACTTAGGCTGGAATTTGGTCTGAACAGCACTTTTGTACAGACATTAACACTAAGAAATGTGCTGTGAAATTTTCGACAGGAAAAGAGAAAGGTCTGTTTCTTATAGAAATGTCCTTTATACTTTAAGGATGTTCCAGGTTAAAAAGGATACATTAGAGGAAATGTCAATGCTATAGTTAAAAAGTTTAATAAAAGAGCAGAGGTGTAACATTAGCGTGGGTCTTGATATTGATGCCTGGTCAAAAAGGAAACATATAAATTCCTTGTTTCCTCCTATATTTTGAAAAAACTCAGCCTTTCCTGACTTGTATTGTTGAATATAATTATAATTATTTTGTTTAATAAGAAGTACATATTTTACCTTTGTGATGTGCAACAGGGGCTTGGGAAAAACTTCATATTGAAGAAAGAATCTGTGATCTATGTAATAATGGGTTTCAAGATTTAAACCATGTAGTTTTTATATGCCCTAGCTTGCTTGTCTTTCATTGTTTTTTAAAGCTTCTTTTTAGAAGCCCCTTCGGTAGACGAAGCATGACAACTGTTCTTTTTTCCAGTAAATGAAATGAATTGTTTTAAATCTTTTTCATTTTTCAAGAGTTTTATGAATTTGTATTGAATTGTATCAATTGTTTTTACTATGTTATGTGGTCCTCATATGAGTTCCAAAACATATTATAAAAACTTGAACTTGAGGCTTTCTGCAGTCCTACCAGACAGTGAGGCAAAGGGGACTAGTTATTGAAAGGATGGGCCATACTGCCAGGATGGATGGGTAGAGCTGTTCCCTTGCCCACATTTCAAGGAACTGCCTTCAGCCTACTCACAAAGGTATTTGACACCCGCCTATTATTTCCGTAGATCATTTGGATCTTGGGAAAGGTATGGAAAGAAATTTTCAGAACCAGATGTGGGAGTAGCAAAGACGTTTCCACTATTTCAAAGGCTAGCACTAGGTATAAATAATAAATACTGGATGCTCAGACCAGTTTTTCAGTACACTCCTGGACCTGCGGAGGACCCCCAGAAGGACTGCTGTGTACCTCAGAGGACTGCCTTGCTGTTTGATGCCTGCTTTATAATGACTGAATGATCTGAAGTTAAATAAAATTTATAAAACGGACAAAAACCCAGAGGCGTCAAGGCGCTATGGGTAATATCTTGCTCCTACAAGAAGACTACCCTGATGCTTGCCTTGTACACTGAAAAGACTGGCCTGTTGCTTGAGCCCTGCCTTGTTGCTTGATCCCAGAACTACTAGAATGACTCCAATAGCTAGTTGGCTGGCCTCCTCTGTGAGCTACAGGGAATTAACAAGCTCAAGAAACCTTGAACCCTGCACCTGGTATCTGCCTGGATTAAGTCAAGTCCCCCCAAGTGGAGCTAAATGTGCTACTCCTGTCACAGTTTGAAAGTTGTTATGTGCGAGCACTCAACATCTGATAAATGTGTATTTTGTATACTAATGGAATGTTTAAACAGTAAATGAAATGAACTGTATATTCACAATTCAATTTTTTGTCAAGATTTTTTTAACCAAATATAAAATTAGGCTTACAGTTTCCCAGAGAGAATCATTGTCTTTTGAAACACCCTAGAGATTTGGCTAAGTAAATGAACAAACCCTCCCTTGTGGTCACTCAAAATCAGTTCAGGGAGTAGCTCTTCTCTCTCTGGGATTGGTGCCTTACTGGCTAGCAGAACAATAGAGGGGTCAGGTCCAGGTGTCAGGCTCATCTGCTTGTGAAAGGGTAGGCCTTTTTTTAAGACAATTAGGTTCCTGGGCACAGCCGAGATGGCCATCCTATCCGGGTAAGGGCAACCCCTCTTCCTTTATTCCAGCTTTGGGAGTCATTCAGTAGCTGAGTGATACCGACCACTGGCATACAGGAACATTTGGCTCAGGTAGGAAAATGGCAACTTTACAAAAGTTACTATGAAGCACCAGTGGCCCTTAGGTAGAAAAGGTAACATAAAATACTAAACAACATATGGAAATTATAAAATGAGAGTGCACTTGGGAAACCACAATCTTCCTGAAGGCAAGGTCAGCACTCCAACCAGCGAGTCTTGCCTGACGCGTTTTGGATGATTGGAGTCGCCTTACTCATAGGCGACTCCAATAACTTACGCTGCTGACGACACTTTATTTAAATATTAACCCTCCAATGGGCTCCTTGATAAGAGTTCCCAGAGCCTTTTGGGACTTGTGGTGTCATGCAGGTCTCTGGCCCAAATGGGATAGGTATATCGGCCCTGAATGAGCCATGAAGTGCCAGTCCTGCCCATAATCCGAGTTCAGTCTCCCCACACACGGCGTCAACATGATTTTGCGCCCGTGGCCCTTCCAATCCAAGGGTGGTGCGACTCTCCACGCCCGAATATAAATTCACGCCGGCTTCGGGCGTGGAGAGTCGCACCACCCTTGGATGCAGAATGCTCTGGGAACTCTTATCAAGGAGCCAATTGGAGGGTTAATATTTAAATAAAGTGTCGTCAGCAGCGTAAGTTATTGGAGTCGCCTATGATTAAGGAACGATATCCGAAACGCATCAGGGAAGACTCGCTGGTTGGAGTGCTGACCTTGCCTTCAGGAAGATTGTGGTTTCCCGAGTGCACTCTCCTTTGCTGAGCACCTGTTTATTATATATATATATAATAATATAACACCTTGATGTTTACTGTGGTTGGAGGGCTGCTGATAGGAATCCTCATCTCACCACATTACTTCTATATCGTGCCCAGGCCAGCGCTTCAATAAGTGAAGACCTCCCGCAAAGTTGCAGTCCCAAACAGTGTTGGCAAAGCAGATTTCGAAAATGCGGTGGTTCGGCGTTTTCCAAAATGTTTTTAGAACTTCCAAACTTTGCCACAATCCGCCGAACAGCTTTGGAGACGGGTGCTCGCAGGTGCTGTGACCGCACCTAAACACCAAACCACACTCCCTTGTTTTTCCAAAGTCGAGCACACACGGATTCAACTTTTCAGCAGCCCCTTTATTTGGCTCACAGCATGACGCATTTCGCTTAAATGGCTTCATCGGATGCCCGCCAAACATGCCTGCTTCGATTGGTTAAGGCATTGATGACAGGCAAAGAGGGGGATGTCTCAGGCCCGGAACACCGAGCCTGCGTAGAGCGGACCTTCAACGTTAGTACTGCCCCAGTGGGCGATGTCCGCTCTCACCACACGCCCACCTTGATGTTTACTGTGGTTGGAGGGCTGCTGATAGGAAGCCTCATCTCAGATTTCGAAAATGCGGTGGTTCGGCGTTTTCCAAAATGTTTTTAGAGCTTCCAAACTTTGCCACAATCCGCCGAGATGCCCGCCAAACATCAGGTAAGTACCACAACCACATTTAAATAGTCACATGCCTGCTTCGATTGGTTAAGGCATTGATGACAGGCAATGAGGGGGATGTCTCAGGCCCGGAACACCGAGCCTGCGTAGAGCGGACCTTCAACGTTAGTACTGCCCCAGTGGGCAATATATAACAGTCTATATATAATATATATAGTATATTATAATATATTATAATATATTATATATATATATATATAGCAATCCAGGAGGATAATTACGGCGGCAGCCCCCTGTGTAGCCTTAAATTGAACTACCTATTCCAGCATGCATTGAAAAGAAAAACGCACTGAGCAAGACAATTAATGAATAATATGCAGCTGGGTATAAAATCAACTCTGGTAACACTCACAATCTGCAAGTCGCCTATGAAGAAAAGGCAGGAGACTTGAAACGCGTCAGGCGCTATGAACTTTTACTGGAATGCAGATGCTGGTTCCTTTGTTAAAATAAACCTCTCGGTTTTCACTTGCCTTCGAGTGCGTCCTTGAAAGCTCTTGGGCCTTTGAAATACATATATATATATATATATATATATATATATATATATATATATATATAGCAATCCAGGAGGATAATTACGGCGGCAGCCCCCTGTGTAGCCTTGAGTTTTTCACCAGCTTTGAAAGACCAACGGACGGGTCGGAGGACGCGCCAGTGGTATTTCTTCATTTCAGCGGTGAGTATATTTTTTGGCATTAACACAGGTGGGGAGGTGTTGGCAACAAGATATTCCTCCGCGTAGCCAGCACACACGCGGGGCTCTCACGGATTACTGCAATGTCAAGGGACGCTTTGCGGGAGCACGAGGCGGCAGCTGATGAGCTGTTCAGCAATGCACCAAGTACAATACTGCGTAATCCAGCAACGCAGATGAATAAAAGTCAAACTGATGATAAGTCACTATTGAAACGATTAGAAAAATGCAATAACTAAATGGTGGGAACATAAATCTTTACAGAAATACGAGGAAGTGGGGCGTGTGCCTCGAGGACTACGAATCTTATTGGCACCCTCGTTTGAAAATCCGAACCCGGATATGTTGAAAGAATGGGCTACAAGTAATTTAGCAGCATCTATGAACCTGGTGAAGATCTTGGTTAAATATGCTCAGAGTGACCGTGAGAAACTGCTTAAAGAAATTCAAAGTTTAAATGAAGAACATAATAGGCTGGAACAAACGGACTACATAATTAAAACCAAAAAGGAGATTGATGACAGAATGAGAAAACACGAGGACAAAATAAAAGCACGTAAGGCATACAAATATGCACGAGATAAAGCGGACTACGAGTTGGGTCAGGTATTTACATTCTCTCGTAAATACGACAGCGCAAAAAAAATAAGATCAGGACACATCGTCCACAATGCAACAGGGCAAAACAAGGAAATAGTGGCAAGTGGAACCAACACGTAGGCATCAGGCTCTGAGACAGGTTCACTTACAAGCGACAACGAATCTGATGATGGTGAACAGAGAGCACCAAGCATTCCTGACATGGCAAACATACTAAGCCCATTGGAGGAACTTACTTTTTTAGTGACAGACCGCTTACAGACCCTACGCCCACGAAATCGGAACACGACAAAAGTGCCAGGCAACGAAGAAACAAGCGGCGCAGAGAAAGACGCAGGCACAGGAAGAGGAAAATCGAGGAAACAACAATGGCGCAGACGTTAGGGGTAAACAATAAAACGGTCATCAACTTATCATCTACAGTCCTATCAAAAGCAGAAATCCAGCTACTGTCTCTCGGGCTGTCTTACTGCCCAGAGAGTAACTTCAATTATGGAAGAACTCGAGTTGACATTTATAAATATATCAGGAAACTCAAACTGAGGAAATTTTTCAGAATAAAAAACGGTAACCAGCAAACAGAGAATGAGGCAAATCAAGGATTCACGAGTAAGACTACATTACAAGCCTCAGATGCTGCCACACTGTTGACCCTACATGAGCTAAACAATGAAAACTGCCAAGTGCAAATGGTTGGTAACAGTCAGGCATCAACGCAAGAGAGACTATCAGCATTTAATCTAGTCCAACCCAGTGCAGGCATCAGCCCTTTTAAAGCAAAATCTACTTTCTACCCTAAAATGCCCAAAGATGCCATTGATATATTTCATGAAAGAGTAACTGATGAAATGAAAAAATTATATCATAAAATCAATCACAGCAAAGAAAGATTGAAACATCGCGATGTCCAATATGAAGATCTCATTCGCAAATTAAAAAATAATAAGGACATAGTTATCAATAAATCGGACAAGGGCGGAAATGTTGTGATTTGGCCCCGCACTCAATACATCCAAGAGGCCTATAAACAATTATCCAACACAAAATGCTATGCTACTACCACCATGACAGAATACAATAAGGCAAAAGAAATGCTTAAGAAAGATCTTATGACGTGGAAAAGACATGGGCTGATTTCTATTCAAGAGTTTAAATTTATGACTAATGACTTTCCTGTAATTCCAACGCTATATCTTATTCCCAAAATTCACAAAGAGTCCAATCCTACACCTGGCAGACCGATTATTTCAGCGATTGGTGGCATGAGTGAACAGATTACACAATATGTGGACTATTTTTTACAAACCCATGTACAGACACTCCCTTCATTTGTAAAGGATACGAGGGACTTCCTTGATAAGATACAACATATAGAATGGGAAGATAATCTTTTGCTCATTACAATGGATATCGAATCACTCTATACGAGTATTAACCACCAAATAGGATTATCTGCTGTGAAACATTACTTGAGCGATACAAAAGGGGATGATGGACGGAACGCTTGAGCCAATCAAACACTCACCCCCAGTCAACTGATCTGGGTTTAATCCATCATCATTCTTTAGCTCACTCCACCACCCCAGTTCAGACATGGCCATATGCAAATCAGTCTGACCCTGTGCCTCATGGGAACAGTCCAGCCCGAACTGCCAAGCCATGTCTTCCCTGGACCGGAAACAAGCATCCTAGGACCGGTTTCTGGCATTTCAGCCGTCATCAGCCAGGCTTGCTTGAATCCAGTGGCAAAGTGAGCAAGGGACCCACGTCTGGGCATACCCCCGCCAACTTAGGGCGACCAAAGCGATACAAAAGGGGATGATGGACGGAACGCTTGAGCCAATCAAACACTCACCCCCAGTCAACTGATCTGGGTTTAATCCATCATCATTCTTTAGCTCACTCCACCACCCCAGTTCAGACATGGCCATATGCAAATCAGTCTGACCCTCTGCCTCATGGGAACAGTCCAGCCCGAACTGCCAAGCCATGTCTTCCCTGGACCGGAAACAAGCATCCTAGGACCGGTTTCTGGCATTTCAGCCGTCATCAGCCAGGCTTGCTTGAATCCAGTGGCAAAGTGAGCAAGGGACCCACGTCTGGGCATACCCCCGCCAACTTAGGGCGACCAAAGCGATACAAAAGGGGATGATGGACGGAACGCTTGAGCCAATCAAACACTCACCCCCAGTCAACTGATCTGGGTTTAATCCATCATCATTCTTTAGCTCACTCCACCACCCCAGTTCAGACATGGCCATATGCAAATCAGTCTGACCCTGTGCCTCATGGGAACAGTCCAGCCCGAACTGCCAAGCCATGTCTTCCCTGGACCGGAAACAAGCATCCTAGGACCGGTTTCTGGCATTTCAGCCGTCATCAGCCAGGCTTGCTTGAATCCAGTGGCAAAGTGAGCAAGGGACCCACGTCTGGGCATACCCCCGCCAACTTAGGGCGACCAAAGCGATACAAAAGGGGATGATGGACGGAACGCTTGAGCCAATCAAACACTCACCCCCAGTCAACTGATCTGGGTTTAATCCATCATCATTCTTTAGCTCACTCCACCACCCCAGTTCAGACATGGCCATATGCAAATCAGTCTGACCCTGTGCCTCATGGGAACAGTCCAGCCCGAACTGCCAAGCCATGTCTTCCCTGGACCGGAAACAAGCATCCTAGGACCGGTTTCTGGCATTTCAGCCGTCATCAGCCAGGCTTGCTTGAATCCAGTGGCAAAGTGAGCAAGGGACCCACGTCTGGGCATACCCCGCCAACTTAGGGCGACCAAAGCGATACAAAAGGGGATGATGGACGGAACGCTTGAGCCAATCAAACACTCACCCCCAGTCAACTGATCTGGGTTTAATCCATCATCATTCTTTAGCTCACTCCACCACCCCAGTTCAGACATGGCCATATGCAAATCAGTCTGACCCTGTGCCTCATGGGAACAGTCCAGCCCGAACTGCCAAGCCATGTCTTCCCTGGACCGGAAACAAGCATCCTAGGACCGGTTTCTGGCATTTCAGCCGTCATCAGCCAGGCTTGCTTGAATCCAGTGGCAAAGTGAGCAAGGGACCCACGTCTGGGCATACCCCCGCCAACTTAGGGCGAACAAAGCGATACAAAAGGGGATGCTCACTTTGCCACTGGATTCAAGCAAGCCTGGCTGATGACGGCTGAAATGCCAGAAACCGGTCCTAGGATGCTTGTTTCCGGTCCAGGGAAGACATAGCTTGGCAGTTCGGGCTGGACTGTTCCCATGAGGCACAGGGTCAGACTGATTTGCATATGGCCATGTCTGAACTGGGGTGGTGGAGTGAGCTAAAGAATGATGATGGATTAAACCCAGATCAGTTGACTGGGGGTGAGTGTTTGATTGGCTCAAGCTGCTCCGTCCATCATCCCTTTTGTATCGCTTTGGTCGCCCTAAGTTGGCGGGGGTATGCCCAGACGTGGGTCCCTTGCTCACTTTGCCACTGGATTCAAGCAAGCCTGGCTGATGACGGCTGAAATGCCAGAAACCGGTCCTAGGATGCTTGTTTCCGGTCCAGGGAAGACATGGCTTGGCAGTTCGGGCTGGACTGTTCCCATGAGGCACAGGGTCAGACTGATTTGCATATGGCCATGTCTGAACTGGGGTGGTGGAGTGAGCTAAAGAATGATGATGGATTAAACCCAGATCAGTTGACTGGGGGTGAGTGTTTGATTGGCTCAAGCGTTCCGTCCATCATCCCCTTTGTATTGCTTTGGTCGCCCTAAGTTGGCGGGGGTATGCCCAGACGTGGGTCCCTTGCTCACTTTGCCACTGGATTCAAGCAAGCCTTGCTGATGACGGCTGGAATGCCAGAAACCGGTCCTAGGATGCTTGTTTCCGGTCCAGGGAAGACATGGCTTGGCAGTTCGTGCTGGACTGTTCCCATGAGGCACAGGGTCAGACTGATTTGCATATGGCCATGTCTGAACTGGGGTGGTGGAGTGAGCTAAAGAATGATGATGGATTAAACCCAGATCAGTTGACTGGGGTGAGTGTTTGATTGGCTCACACGTTCCGTCCATCATCCCCTTTTGTATCGCTTTGTTCGCCCTAAGTTGGCGGGGGTATGCCCAGACGTGGGTCCCTTGCTCACTTTGCCACTGGATTCAAGCAAGCCTTGCTGATGACGGCTGGAATGCCAGAAACCGGTCCTAGGATGCTTGTTTCCGGTCCAGGAAGACATGGCTTGGCAGTTCGTGCTGGACTGTTCCCATGAGGCACAGGGTCAGACTGATTTGCATATGGCCATGTCTGAACTGGGGTGGTGGAGTGAGCTAAAGAATGATGATGGATTAAACCCAGATCAGTTGACTGGGGGTGAGTGTTTGATTGGCTCAAACGTTCCGTCCATCATCCCCTTTTGTATCGCTTTGTTCGCCCTAAGTTGGCGGGGGTATGCCCAGACGTGGGTCCCTTGCTCACTTTGCCACTGGATTCAAGCAAGCCTTGCTGATGACGGCTGGAATGCCAGAAACCGGTCCTAGGATGCTTGTTTCCGGTCCAGGGAAGACATGGCTTGGCAGTTCGTGCTGGACTGTTCCCATGAGGCACAGGGTCAGACTGATTTGCATATGGCCATGTCTGAACTGGGGTGGTGGAGTGAGCTAAAGAATGATGATGGATTAAACCCAGATCAGTTGACTGGGGGTGAGTGTTTGATTGGCTCAAGCGTTCCGTCCATCATCCCCTTTTGTATCGCTTTGTTCGCCCTAAGTTGGCGGGGGTATGCCCAGACGTGGGTCCCTTGCTCACTTTGCCACTGGATTCAAGCAAGCCTTGCTGATGACGGCTGGAATGCCAGAAACCGGTCCTAGGATGCTTGTTTCCGGTCCAGGGAAGACATGGCTTGGCAGTTCGTGCTGGACTGTTCCCATGAGGCACAGGGTCAGACTGATTTGCATATGGCCATGTCTGAACTGGGGTGGTGGAGTGAGCTAAAGAATGATGATGGATTAAACCCAGATCAGTTGACTGGGGGTGAGTGTTTGATTGGCTCAAACGTTCCGTCCATCATCCCCTTTTGTATCGCTGTGAAACATTACTTGGACAGAAGGCCTCTGACCTTACACAATCACAATGTGATGCTTCTTGAAATGATTAAGTGGTGTTTGGTTAACAACTTCTTTATGTTTGATAATAAGCTATACTGTCAAAAACGTGGGGTGGCTATGGGAGCCTGCTTCTCCCCCAGCTATGCGTGTCTTCACGTTGGCTGGTGGGAGGAGCAGGTTCTCAGGGGCACTTTGGCCAAGACATGTGAGGAACATATAGTGCATTGGCTAAGATACATCGACGATGTGTTTTTGGCATGGAAGGGGGACTTGGATAGTGCAGCATTATTCATAGCTGAGTTGAATAACAACAACATCAACCTTAGATTTACTGCACACATCAGCCAGACACAGGTGGCCTTCCTGGACACTATTATCTACGTGTCAGAGAATAAGCTGGAATCTACATTATATAGAAAACCCACTGCGGGGAATGCCACCTTGCATGCATCTAGCTCACACCCCAGCCACCTCATCAGGAGTATCCCCTATGGGGAACTCCTAAGATTAAAAAGGATTTGTAGCACTGATGAGGAGCTCACAAAATGTACTCAAGAGGCTCTAACTAGATTTAAAGCTAGAGGATATAGTGAGTCTATCCTTAAGGAAGCCAGTGATAAGGCAGCACTGAAAACGAGAGAATCTCTGTTGGGAGCAGTCACCAGGCCCCCTGAAATAGAACATAGGGGGGATGAGGATAAGGATCCCCGTCTTATTACTATGTTCAACAGACAACATAAGCAGTTAAAGGCTATCATTAATCAAAACTGGCCCATACTGAGAACGGATGCAGTTTTGGTGCCTTGCTTATCTAGTAAACCATCTATTACTTTCAGACGTGCTGTTTCCATGAGAACGCAATTGGTTAAAAGCAGCCCTGAGACAATATCCAGTGGCACTTGGCTGCAACCCAAGCAGGGCTTCTACAAATGTACTTCCTGTAGAGCCTGTAAATTTGGTATCAATCGAACACATTACATTTAGTTCTAAAGAAGTACAGATAAAGGGGCACTACACATGCTGTACGGAGTATGCGGTATATATTCTTACATGCACTTGTGGCCTCAATTATGTGGGCAGTACAAAGCTCCAAGTGCATATCCGCATTCTCCAACATTTGAGAGCCATTGTGAACAATGATACCACCTACCCGGTGGCTTGTCATTTTAAGGCTGTACATGATAATGATCTCCAGTGTCTAACTTACTTTGTGACTGATGCCATCCCAAAGCTACGACGGGGTGGCAATAGAGAAAGAATGCTGAGACAACTGGAGACTCGTCTAATAATAGAACTAGACAGCAAGGCCCCTTTTGGTTTAAATACCACGGAAGATCTGTACACTTTTCTGTAATCGTACATATACAGACGTGGACTTGGCACTACATGAATTCAGTTTTTCTGTTCATTCTTAGTATTTATGTATTTATTTATTTATCTGCATTGAGTCTTATTACCTACCTCGCGATAATATATCTATCTATATATTTGATTACATTTATTCCGTTCACAAGATTAGATGACACCTCTATGTAGAATCGCAATATCTATGTGAATCGAAATAGATTTTGCGTCCATAATACTTTTAAAGTTTAGCGTATTTGCACATTCATAGCACTTTGTAGTTTTTTGCTAATTTTGCACAATTGCGAGGTATTGCTTATAGGTAGCACTATTTATTTTAGAGGGTGTTTTAAGGTTTTTTAACATGGAATACATACAGACCTATACAGATTCTCAGGATATTCATATCCTTTAGATTAATTCAGAGTGATCGCTTGTATAGATTCAGTGGAGGTTTCATTCAAAAATTCTCAAATTAGGACCCCCGTTGTACTGTACATTTTTTACCTATAGAGTTATCAACTGGACACTTGGTACATCAATGAATAATCAAATTGCATTTTAGCTGTAATGATGGGCTTTGATGTATTTTTTAACTTGGTTTTTATACAGTTATTTATATATTTATATTTATTTATATATTTATATATGTGTATAATTCATGTGCCCTTTTGTAATTCTAGGTTTTTACATGTATTACTGTTATTTTGATACGTTGTTTTATCTATTGAATTCAGTACATGTAAGGGTTTGAGTATGAACATACAGGAATGGTCTGTTCATACATTCATAACCTCTTTAAGTTACTGATGATCACTCTATGCTTGTGATATTTTGGTACAATGTGACAATTACGTATTCAGGGACGATGATACATACTTACCGAATGCACTCTCTTTTAATCTCTATAGCAATAGTATGCAGTCTGTTTACCATGTTGTTTTATCACGTGACACGGGTTTAGCAAATTTAAAAAACAGTCTTTCCGCAAAGCCAGCCGTATGTGATCAAGACCGTTGTATCGGTCGAAACGCGTCATGGCAGGCAGAAGAGAGAAATAAAAAGATTCTTCATTACCATCAAGAGGAGTTCGTTCGTTCTTTATCGCCGCCTCTGGAACTTAAGGAATGTTTGGAACTTATATATATATATGTATATAGTATAATATATAAAATAATCCGCACCACCACTGCTACCTTAGGAGCCATTTGTGCTGCCTTCTGTGAGTGACGGAGTGATGATGGAATTATTGTTACCCTCAACAGTTCCACATAACAGCAGTAGCCCTCGCTTATCTCCCGAACAGCCCCCTTACTCTTAATACCTGTCATGGATTAAAGATCCCCCAGTCGGGGCCACAAATTTCATTACAAGACCGGAGGCTACCATTATGCATAACATCTTTTATTGCCACTCCTGCAGCACCTTCAAAGACTTCACAATAGATAAAACACTAGAACTGGAACACACAAGTCCATAAATATTCCTTCCACCCAACATTCTTCCTCTTTTAATTGCTGCTCCTGTAACAGATAAGTTATATTCTTCTCGTTTATCTAGTGTGAAAGCTTGTTGAAAGGATAATGTGGTTATGATAGGAAAATGTAATGTAATGTCTGAGCTTGCTTCTAATGTATGGAAGCATGCTCTATTGTATTTTCTTTTAATTAGTTCAGCTTTTTGTTTGTTTGAGTAATCTTAGTTTTTGAATGTTAAAAAAAAAAGGAGGAAGGAGTTCTAGGTTAATGTAAGTTTAGAGGAAAGACTGATCGTATTCTGAAGATTTTGTAGTTAGGAGTTTTTTCTCCAGCTTCTCATTAAGATTCTGATGATTCCTATATGGAGTCCACAGAATGGTGAGCCCATTCCAGTTCAGGCTTTGAAGATTGTTCTTATCAGAGGTCACACTTTTCACAAGCACCATATTTAGTTGCACAAAGTAACTTGCTCTGGATTTGCTCATATAGCATTCAATTACTTAGTCCTGGAATACAGCTAAATTGCTTTAACCACTTTGCCCCACCAGGTATGATTTTAAAGTGTTGTTTGGTGACTTGATTTATGCAACATGTATATACTCTGTGAGGACAGCATTGAGACCCCTCATCCCATTTGTCAGTGATCTTGTGCTTTTGAATCTGCATGCAGAGTTGCAGAGGATGTAACAGATTAAATAAAAGTATAATTTGAAATGGCCCATCTATTACAGAGATCCGTGTCCACCCTCACCTGTGGATTGTAGGTGAAATCATAATTTAAGAGAGTGTAGCACGGAAGTTAAGTATCTTTGGGCCCCCTTGGTCCTCCAGGAATCCGTATCAGTGATGAGCTGAAGCCCAATATTTCTAGTGTGGGAAATTAATATGCCACTCCATCTAAGGTTTAACCAGAGTTTTATTGCACTTTTTTTTCTAGTGCAGTTTGCTTTTTGTCCTCTAAGATCTGTTTTAGCGTTTAACGTTACAAATTCCAAATGTTATTAAAGACACTGTCATAAGAATTTTTCAATGTTTTACTTTTCTGTCTGTGTTCAGCTGACTGCAGACAGCTTATAATTCACATTAATTTTCCTGCATTCCAATCATTAGCGTTGTGCAGAAGTCACTTAAAACAGAAATTGTCTGTTATATAGCTAATGGTAAAAACATTTGATATTCTTTTCATAATTTAATAAAGTTAGAAAGATTTTAAAGAAACATGCAGATTTTTCTAGTTAACACACAGATACAGTAGTAATGTTTCAACGTTTGTGCTTGTGCTTTGTTACAAAGACTATGCCGTGCCATCTTTAACCAGTGGCAATGTTACGTTGGTTGTTCAACAGATGTAGGGGCAGATTTACAAGAAAGTGACGCATCTGTATAGATGCGTCACTTTCCCTGCGCCACCCTCAGAAACCCTTGCGCCACCATAGATGCACTATGGCGCAAGGATTGACAGATGCGTCAGAAATTCTGACGCATCTGTTGGCGGAAAAGTCACGCATTGCTGGAGTCGTGTCGCAAGCACAACGCAACTCCAGCAATGCGTGTTGAGGCCTATTCCCACTACACTGCGTCACTACTTACGCCTGCTTCAAGCAGGCGTAAGGTTTTGAAGCAGTGGCGTCCTAAAAGTGGCGCAGTGAAATCTTGTAGATTTCACTGTGTCACTTTTACGAGGCCTTCCTGCGTGGGAACGCCCACCCTGCATACATTATACCTGACGCAGGTATAATGTGACGCAGGGCTTTACAACGTGACGCATCTCCCTAGATGCGTCACGTTGTAAATAGGCCGCATTTTTTGCGCCGCCATTGCGTCAAAAAAAGTGACGCAATGGCGGCGCAAGAAGGCGCAAGGGGCTTGTAAATCTGCCCTGTAGTTTGTACAGACCCATGTGCTAGTCTAGGCTTTTACTCACCCAAGATCAATAAAATGGATATAATTTTAATGTGGGTGATAATCAAATATACTAAGTATCTTGCAGAATGATTGAAAACCAAATTGAGTAATTACTGCCAAAACAATATTAGCTAGGCATCAAGAATTTTAGCTTATTTAGCCTTTGCTAGCCTTGGGTATTAGATGAAGGTTTGTATTTCTTGACTATTTACCTCACCTTACCTAAGAGTATCTTGCAAATTACTCAGCTTGTGCCACTAGACACTCCAAGCTCTCCACATCGGTGTTTTTTAACAATATGGGTGCAAGCTAAGGGTTTCTTGAGTTGATAAAGTTTTTTTTTGTTTGACCTGTTTGTTAGGAGTTTTTCATAATACTGTTACAGCATGTAAATAGGCAGTATGTTAATGCAGGGGTATCAACAAGTGACCGTGCATAAGACACATTTGAGCAAGCCGACATTTCTAGTCTAGATTACACCTCCATGGTATATAATATAGTGAGCTCGTTTAGCTCGCAATAGGATTAAAATTCACTTCATAAAGATCAATCAGAATAATAGAAGGAGATTACCTTATTGTCTGCTGCATTCCATGATAATGACATCAAACATACATATGAACTATGTAACTATGAGCAACCATATCACTCAGGAGAGAATAAAAATAGGTAATACAAATGCAAATCAAAAAATTAGCGACAGGAACAAGGGAGTAAACAAAGAGGTTCTCTATCGTTCAATGCAGAATCTGGACGCCAGGTGTTAAGCATCAACATTGCATTAAAATTCTGTTTCACTTCATCTTATAACTCACAGTATGTTCACACATAAACATTATAGACATTGAGATCATGGCCTGTAGGTATGTTCTTAGCCAGGTACTGCTTACGTATCAGTACTAACATCTGCTTCTCCTTCGAGGCACAATGCGTTTTGGAGGGCCATTAGGATCGCGTCCCAATTGGACGAAATAGGGAATTTGCGCAGGCCCAGAGTATCTTCTTTACGGAGAGATACTCCTTCTGCTTTAGCCCAGTTAAGTACGGAATGTGACCAGACCAGCAAGGACAGTGGCTCACTAGATTTCCAGTGTCTTGTAATGAGGCGTTTAGCTACTATAAGGCCGAGATCCAAGAATCGAGTAGTGGCTCTGTGTTTTTTGTCTCTTGTAAATATGTCCAATATGCAGACCTCCCATGTATTTTAGAGGTGTCGGTCATTACATTCAAACAGGTGATGCGTTAATCCCTCCCAGTAATGCCACAATTTGAGGCATGACCACAACATATGCAAAATGTCAGCATCATGATGACTGCACCGCGGACAGCTCGCATTCTGCCTGTGAAAGTAGCGAATACTTTTTTCCAGGGTGAGATATGCCATATGTATTATGTTGTACTGGATTAAACGTAATCTGGCATTATGAGGGATATAAGTAGGGCTCGCTAGAATCATATTCCATTCCCCACTTGTGCGTGGACGAGCCAGATCTGTCTCCCAGCAGCTTTGCAGGCAGGTCAAATCCATAGCAGCCTGCAGACGAAGAGCGTCTGCAAACCACCTGGTAAGATGACGCCCCTCTCCCATGATGTGCAGGTACTGGACTGTGAGGTGTGTTTGTGGCTCGTGTGTAATATCTCCCCAGTGGCGTTGCAATGTGCCAGTCCAAGAAGCGTGACTAATGAAATATCCCGGTGGCATTCCCCCTTCCTGTGTCATGGTGTTGTAGGACATGAGTGTGCCATCCCGATAGAGGTTGCCTAATGTGTGTATGCCCGCCACATGCCAAGCTCTGAGTTAGGCTGGCAGAATCTTCCTGTTGCCTCTGGGCATACCCAATAATGCGTATGGTGTAATATGTTTGGTGAGGAATAAACAGCGGTGAAAGCAGCGGTAGGCCACCTGCAACAGCAGAGCGAGAGGCCTGGGTGTTTTAGTGCAGGGGTGGCACAGGTAGAGAAGATTATCCAGTGTATAAAGAGGACCATTCACTACTGTGTCCGATAGATGCAACCCCGCATCCTAACGGGCCACCCACTGTATTTGGGATGCTAAATAGTAATGTTCTAGGTTGGGCACCACTAGCCCTCCCTGAGTTGACAGTAAATACAGCTTCACAAGTGCCACTCTACAGTGTGATTTGTTCCATATTAGATTGCAAAGCATACACTGAATGGAGTGGAAAAAAGGGGTTGGTAGGTACAGTGGTAGATTAGTCAAATAATATAGAAGCCGCGCAAGTACCACCATTTTGGTAATCGCAACCCTCCCCACTACTGAAAGAGCAAGCATCTTCCAGAATGTTATCTGCAACGTCATGGAGGTAAGTGCCCTAGTGAGGTTTCTATCTAGTAAGTCTCTGTCATGATAAATCAGGATACCCAGGTACCGGAACATAGTCGGCTGCCAAGTAACTAGTACATCACAAACAGTGAGTGCGGGATCTGGTGTATAAGGAACAAAAAAGAACATGCAGGATTTCCTCCTGTTGACACGCAATCCAGACAGGCGTGCAAAAGATTAAGGATGTTAGGTATGTCATCCGGGATGGATCCAACATCTTTGATATACAACAATAGATCATCCATGTATAGCGATATTGCTTGTGTGTGTCATCACCTAATGGTATACCCCATAGATCTGTGGAGGCACGTATGGCTAGGGCTAAGGGCCCAATGGCCAATGAGAAAAGAAGGGGGGAAAGAGGGCAGCCCCTGAACACTTTTATGGGTTTCAAGGCGAACTTTCAGTTTGGACCGTACGGTCGGTCTGTCGTATAGAAGCTTAACCAAATGAATGAAATGAGATCTGATGCCATATCTCGTTAAGACATTGAAGAGGAAGGGCCACTCTATAGTATTGAATGCCTTTTCCAGATAGGGCACTAAGGACCCAGATCATAGCAATCACAAAACAATGGGGTAACCCAAAATTAACCTGAAGGACCTAGGCCATGGCCAGTTTAGTGGAAACGAGGCTGGACCACGCAGCTAAGCTGAATTTGAAGTTTTGTGTTCTCCCCATTATGGTCACTGCTATGACCACATATTAAAGTGGAGAGTGTTCACGCATCAGAGTGGAGCCTTTGGGCCCTTCTGCCTCATGGATCTATCCTGGTCTATTTTCTCAGTTTGATGACTTCGGCATCCAGGTCGCTCCTTCACCTACCTAGTCCTGATGAAGACCTGCGTTTGAGGCATTCAGTGGCCCCTTTCCCTCCCCAGGTGTCGGGTCGAAACCTTGAAGCTCTTTCATTAAGCCTCGATCGTTTGGATATCTGTGCAGAGTGGCAATAGTAACTTAACAACTGGACCACTTCTAGATGCGATATATGTTATTAGAAATTGTATACTGGACAGGGTTCCATGTACAATAATATGATTTGTGAAAAAGTCTAAAGGATCCCCCCCCCTTTTTCTTTTCCTGTTTTTTGCTCCTTATCCACACGAGCCTCTTGTTGCTTTTTCCAGATCATGGCAAGGCGTGGAGAGAGTATCGCATTATGTGAGAAAGTCAGCACAGGTTAAAAGAGGTGGTGCACGCTGGGACAAGCCCATTCTCATTGCTATGTATAAAATAGGGCACCAGTGGGGACAATCGCTCTGCTAACACCTCAGCCAGAATCTTGGAACCCGCATTTAGTAGCGCCACGGGGCGGTAAGAGCCCAGCTGGGTAGGGTCTCTATCGGGCTTCGGTAAAGTGACTATCGTGACCTCACATAGAGAGACCAGTAGGTGCGAAGAGTGAAGTGCCTCGTCATACACCCACTGTAGATGTGGGACCAGAAGTTCCACGTACACTTTATAACTCTCAGATGGGAAGCCGTCCGGGCCCGACACCTTTCCAGAAGCAAGGGCACGCATCGCGCCTTGGAGCTCAGCAGATGTAATGGGGTTGACCAGATCCATGCGCTGATCTGGGACCAGCTTAGGAAAAGGAAGACTTTGTAGGAAGGAACCAATTTCAGATTCAGATGCCTCTAGTGTTGATTGGTATAGCATTGTGAAATGAAGGACCATCTCCTCATGTATGTCATGTTGTGTATAGCGTATTTCGCCTCTAGGAGACTTCAGCGCAGTGAGAGTTCATACTGGTCGTTCCTGTCGGATCAGCCAGGCAAGAAGGGTTCCCAAACGATCAGCTGTCACATGTATCCTGGCTGATTGTGCCGTATAATTCAGGCATTGCAGCCGCTCGAGCAAGATGGTATGCGTCTTCTTCGCGTCCGCTAGTTCTGAATCACAAGAAGATGCAGCGGCAGAGCGTGTCAGTAGAGTTCGCTCCACCTTCAATAGTTAATTCTCCACTTGCTTCCGCATACCACAACCCAGACCCAGGCAGCATCCCCTCAGTTTCACCTTTAGTACATCCCATTCCACCAGAGCCGATGTAGCTGTGCCCATGTTATGTTCAAAATGCTCTGTAATGGCAGTAATGAGAGATTCGTGGAAGGGGGTCCTCCAGCATGGCAGGATGCAAACGCCAAGTTTTGCCCTGGGAAGTTCGTGTGTCCCAAGCAACTGTTATGAATTGCAGATTGTGGTCTGAATGGATGCGGCCCAAATAATCAACATGTGTGATAGAGGGTAGTAGATTGTGTGTGCTTAGAATCCTATCTAGATGGACATGTAACGCATGTGGGTAAGAGTAAAATGAGTATACACGTGTCATGGGGTTGCGATGACTCCATATGTCCACTAGTCTCCACCGCCAGCTTATATCTCTGGCAATCTGAGCACCGCAGCCTGCACGGGAGTAGTCCGGGGAGTTCGGTGTAGGAAAGTAGTATCTGCTTCTTATGGTTACCCCCACTTTTTGCTGATGTCACACTGTTTTTGGACTAGTCTGACTGGGATCCTGCTATCCAGGACCCCAGACTATCTGCTTTCTCCCTTAAATTGTTAAGTATGTACTTTAGGTACACTCCAGATTGGATACTGGGGTACCCTTATCAGTCCCTAGTATATGGTACACCATGTACCCAGGGCATAGGTACCCCAGAGGCCTCCCATGGGCTGAAGCATGTATTATGCCACCCATGAGAGGCCATTCAAAATGACACAACAGGTCTGCCTCAGCAGGCTGTGTAAGCTGGTGCTTGCACCACTTACTTAGATATAGGTTCACTATATCTATCTAAATCACTACACTTAAAAAACTATCAGTCACCCCTATGGCAGGCCTTATCAATCCTGAAGGCAGGGTGCTGGGTTTTATGTGAGAGGGTGCCCCTGCATGAGTAGGGCCCCTCTGCAGCCTTCGGAGACCATTCTCTGGGGTTGTCTGTGATGCAGCCAGACATATAGGTCTAAGTGCATTATAACCTTGCTGTAAATGCTAACTTTAAAACGGCTGCTTAGAAACATGTTGTGTTTGGTGTCAAACACCTTGGAATCATACCTCCACACCAGTAATTGGTGTGGGAGGTATGATTCCACCCTTCTGAAACCACTACTGTGGGTCACCGGTCTACCCGGTACCAGCTTTCTCGACCCGGGCAGCACAAAATGGACGCTGCCAGCCACAGACACGATTCTGTCCTCCTGCTGCTGAGCCAAGCTCGAGCAGAGGAAGGCATGACAATAGGCATCCTGTCACAGGGAGGTGTGACCACCTCCCAGACAGGGTTTAGTGTATTGGGGCTGGGTGGGTGCACTCTGAGAGTGCCAGAAAGTCTGCACTGGGGGCACATTTGGTGTCCCTGTGCATAGTCCAGCTTAAACCAGTTCTGGGAGCCATTGGCTCCTGCTCTGGTGCGAAACTGGACAAAGGACATGGGTGTAGCCACCCCTCTGTCCTGCCCCTCCCCTAGGAGGGTCCCCTGAATCTGTCCAACCCTTTCCCGTGGGTATAAAGTGGGTTACCTGGCTACAGGACTTTAGATTTTACCTGGACAAGATTCTGCTAAGAAGAAACCAAGTACTTCGACTGTCTGCACGACGCTGGACGACTGAAGAATATCCCTTGGAGTAAAGGAGTTACTCCCCTGCAGAAGCAGGCACCTAAGCGCATCTGACCGGTTTGCTTCTCCCAAGCTCCTGAGGACTCTGAAGATTTCAGCAACACAGGAGGTGGGTTCCTGAAGGTCCCTGAGGTAGATCTGACCTCTCAGCGATTCTGAGACCAGTATTCTTCGTGGGGACCGTGCAACCCGAACCCCTGTGCACCGCATACATTTGCAAGTGAATATGCTTGTTGGTGATTCCCGAGCTTCTGCATTGGACTCCTTGTAGTCCTGATCCCGAGCAGCATTTACAGTGAAGATACCCGGCCTCCACTCACCGAGTGCTCTGTGGGCTGGTGCTTTGTAATTTCACTTAAGGTCTCCTTGCGTTCCCTGGTCCTTTGGCCTGTGGGTCCTGGCGAGGGTCACTGTTAGACTTGGCATCTTTTGGCGTGTTTCCCCTGACTTTTTGCTTTCTGACCTCCCGGTTTTGACTCTGTTTTTGCTGGTGTAATGATTCTGCACACTTTCCTCACTGCGGTCCAGTGGGAAAGTGCAAGTGCTCCTGTATAAAATGTGTTATGGATTGGTGTTTCCATGATTGGCCTATTTGGTTTATGTGTCAGTCCCTTGTAAAGTGCACTGAGAGTGCCAGGGCCTATAGACCAAATGCTGTTGGTGGGCTGCAGCACTGGATTGTGCCACCCACGCAAACAGCCCGTAAAGTGTAACTCGGGCCTGCCATCGCAGAGCCTGTGCGCAGCCTGGGGCTGCCATGTCGACTTGGCAAGTGCACACACTTGCAAGTCCCTAAACCTTCCCTTTGCTACATGTTAGTCACCCCTAAGGTATGCCCAAGGTACCCCTGTGGGCAGGGTGCATTGTATGCGAAAGGTAGGACATGCCCTGGTGTGTGTGGCATGTCCTGATAGTGAATTACAGCCTAGTTCGTTTTTCACTATTGCAAGGCTACCTGTTCCCCCTAGGCCAGAATGGGCAGTTTTGATTATTACAGCTTATAATCCTAACTGACCCCGGGAACATGGTAGAAATTCGAGTTTAGTATGCCTGGACTCAGAATGATAAAATGCATCTTTTAGTGAAGTTGGTTTTAACATTCTGTGTTTGAAAATACCACTTTTAGAAAGTGGGTATTTACTTGTCTAACCATCCAAGCCTGCCTCTGCGAGGTTGTGTATTCCTTGTCTGGAGTGTGAGTGACAGGGGCTGGGGGATGCCAGGAGACAGGGTGAGTCAGCACAGGGCTGAATAGCAAGATCTACATGTAGATGGGTGGGAGGGGTCGCACCTGGGCCCTGAATAGGACAGTGCCTTCCCTCCACAATGCTGGCTCCACCTCCTGTGGTGCGTCTGATGTCCCTGGCCTACTCACTGAAAGAAGGGACGGAGACTTGTCAACAAAGTGCTCCAGAACTGGTTTGGACTAGGCAACGGCCTCTCTGCCTTCAGAGAACAAAGGAATTTGGGATATAAATATTGGGGCCCTGACCCCATTAATTTAGATCTCGCTGGAATCAAGGAACCTGCCAAGACGAAGAGCTGGAAGAGCTGCCAGGAGGAGTACTGCCCCTTTGCTGTGTTGTTGCTTTGTTGGTTTGGCCTGCAGTTGCTGCTTCTGTCTTGGGCAGTGAAAGGACTGGACTGAACTTTCTACAAACTTGTGCTGAGTATCTCCAAGGGCCTGAAACCGAGCTGGCCTCCTGTTAAGAAGTCTCAGGGACTACAAAGACTTCACAAGCCTCTGGGTACCGCTTCTGGAACGCTGTTTCAGTTGCCACAGAGGAAGGGAACCGCAACCGACTCCGTCAACCGAATCCATCCCTGGCCGGTGACCTGTTTGCACCGCAGACCGCATCGCCCCGCTTCGCATCGCAACCCTGGTCTCACCGTGGGCGACGTCCAACGCCGCCAACATCGAGCCGCTGCTTGCACCGTGACCTGTGGGCACCGCAGTTCGCATCGCATCGCTTCACTGAATCAACCGGACCCGACCGACGAGGTCGCTGCGACTGGCTCAAGAGTCGTGACCGCACCGCAGTTGGGGCACCGCTCGCACATCTGCGACGCACCGCTCCGACTCGCACCGCTGTCCGACGCCAGCTCCCGCACTCCGGCTAGGTCGCCTGCATCGCAACCTGTCAGCACCGCATCGAGCATCGTCTCACCCTGCATCGCACGCCTTGGACTCACCGACTCCGTCTGCACGACGCTCATCGAGCCGCTGCCTGCACCGCATCGAGGGACACCGCACCTTGCATCGCTCCGTCTTGCACCGCAACCGCGACGAACGCCGACCGGCTCGTACACTCCGTACCAGCCACAACGAGAAAGGTACTGTAACCGAGTCTGTTCATGACTCTGCTGGCCCGTATCGACGCGGTCGGCTGGAACTGTTAGACTCTGGGGTTTTCAGCATCACGGTAGGCTCGGACGGAGCTACCGACTCGTACGAACTTTGCTTTTGTGCTATTCCTGCAAAGAAGAAGTTACCGTATCAAGTATTCATTCGTAAAGTATAGTATTGTGGATTTTTGTCGTAAGTGGTCTTGTCTTGAGTATATAAAATATTGGTTATTTTTCTAAACTGGTGTGGTGTCCGTTTGTAGTGCTTCCACTGTATTACTGTTGGTTATGTGCAAATGCTTTACACCCTGCCTCTGAATTAAGCCTGACTGCTCGTGCCAAGCTACCACGAGGGTGAGCAGGGGTTACTTCACGAGTGTAACACCCTTACCCTGACTAGGAAGAAGGGTCCCTACTTGGACAAAGGTGCAAGCCCTTGCCAACTAGAGATCCCATTTCTAACATTGGTTGTCAGCGGTGAGGATAGGACTTGTGTTTTCACTTGACTTACAGTGATTGGTGTGCACTACTACCATATCGCAGACCATTACGTACCACATACTGGTTCTTTTTCTTTTGACCTATTTTTGATCTTGCCAGTTTTCAACTCACTACTTTTATCATGCCTGAATCAATTGCATCATCCATTGCATCTCTGGAAGTTATCTTTGAGGAGGATAGGTTGGAATCCTACGCCGTAAAGGAGCTACGAGCGATTTGTAAAAGCCTGAAAGTCCAAATTAAAGGCCTCACAAAAAAAAGGAGGAGCTACAAAAGGCGCTGAGGGCCTGGGTAGCAGCCAGACATGCCACTGGGCAGCCTGGTAATCTCAGTGAGGAGGTGGAGGAGCCTATTTCCAGGGTGGATGTGCTTTTGGGTAGGGGGGAACCCGCCAGGTCAGGCAGCAGCAGTCTGTCCCCAGAGGAGCTGGAGGACAGGCGGGAGGCAAGGCAGTTTGAGCTGCAGAAGCTCAGGCTGGAGAGTGAGCGGGAGGAGAAGAGATTGGCCATAGAGGGAGAGGAAGATGCTCTTAGAGCATGAGAGAGAACTGAAGGAGCTAGAACTTAGGAGTAAGTCAGGCTCAGATGGTGGCAGCAATTCGTCCAGAAAGGCAGACAGGATTGTGCACATTCCCAAGAACGTAGGCAAGGAGTTCAAGAAGGGGGATGACATACAAAGGTGGTTTCAGGGTTATGAGGCAGCCATACACATGAATGGGGTCCCTGAGGAGAATTGGGGAGCAGGATTGTGGCCACTTTTCCCCGGAAGAAGCAAGGGATGCTCTGATAGCTTTGGGTAAGGGGTATCACCTCACCTATGCTGACATGAAGGATGCCCTTCTCACTGAAGTATGGTCTTACTCCTGAAAAGTACAGGGATCAGTTCAGGTCCAGTAAGAAGTCTGATGCCAACACTTGGTTGGAATGTGTGGATGTGTTCTGCAGGTCGCTGGATGGTTGGGTAAAGGGCAGTAGTGTAACAGATTTTCAGGGGCTCTACAACTTGATTGCATGGGAGCACTTGTCTAGTCTATGTTTTGCAGATCTGCGCCAGCACCTAGTTGATAGTAAGCTAACTGACCCCAGGAAGCTTGCTATGGAAGCGGACCGCTGGGTGAGTACCAGGGTCCACAAGAAAGCGTTTGGGGGAGACTCAGCCAAAGGTGGGCAGGGTCCCCAGCAGAAAGGTGGGGGGACAAGGGTAAAGCACAGGAGTTCTCTAAAGGGCCCCAAACTAGTACCCAGGGTAAAGGTTCCCAGCCCCCTGGTGATAAGAAGAAAGGGGTCTCTACAGGGAAGCCTGTTGAGACCGGCCCCACAAGTGTTATGCATGTGACCAGGTAGGTCACTTTAAGGGGGACCCCAAGTGCCCGAAGGGGACACAGCCACCCACCGGTGGACAGTCCAAAGTGTTGGCTAGTGTAGCGCTTGGGGAGGAAGGGTGCCCACAGGAGGGTGGGGATCCCGCAGAAATGACCCTTGTCTCACTAGGGGACAGTGAGATGGTCCCAGGAAACCAGGTGCCTCCTAACACAAAGAAATATAGCACCTGGGTGACCATTAATGGGAACAGGGCAGAGGCTCTCAGAGATACTGGAGCCAGTGTGACCTCAGTCCGGTGTCACCTGGTCTCTGAGAAGCAAGTAGTCCCGGGAGCATTCCACCAAGTAGTTGCTGTCGACAACTCTGAGCGCCAGTGTATTGTGGCGCAGGTTCCCTTTGAATGGGGGGGGTCTCAGGTCCCTTGAGGGTGGTTGTGAGCCCTACCATGCCTGTAGATTGTCTGCTTGGTAATGACCTGGAGCAGTCCTCATGGAAGGAGGTTGAGCTCAGGTCTCACTTGGAGATGCTTGGGTTGCCAGAGTGGGCATGCGTGTCTACTCGGTCAATGGCAGCCAGAAAGGGTGATCAAGAGGACTTGGAGCCTGAAACAGTGGCCCAAGTCCCTGCCAAGAAGAAAGGGCAGGGGCGCGGGAAACCGGCCCCGAAGTTCCCACGGACCGGGAGGAGGCGGACCTCGAGGGGACGCCCGGTGCCTACAGGGGAGCAGGTAGCCGAACTGGGAGCCATCTCTGAGCTGACCCATTGGCAGCAAGAAGGGGATCCCACCAGGGAGGAGTTCTGCAGGGAGCAGAACGAGTGCCCTACTCTGGAGGGTCTGCGGCGGCAGGCTGCAGACCAGGCAGCTGGTAATCAGTCCGGGTCACATCTGATCTACTGGGAGAGTGGTCTCCTATACAGTGAGCCTAAGGTTGCTGAGCCTGGGTCAGCCCGTGTGCTGGTGGTACCCCAGCGCTTCAGGACCTTCCTACTGGGTCTGGCTCATGACGTGCCTTTGGCAGGACATTTGGGGCAGGACAAGACCTTTGACAGGCTTGTCACCCACTTCTTTTGGCCCCAAATGCGAAGGCAGTCAGATGCACACTGTAGGTCTTGCCAAACTTGCCAGGCAAGTGGTAAGAGTGGGAGGAAGGTCAAAGCTCCTCTCCAACCTTTTCCTGTTGTTGGAACGCCCTTTGAAAGGGTAGGGATGGATATTGTGGGGCCACTGGATCCCAAGACAGCCATGGGCAACAGGTACATCCTGGTCTTGGTGGACCATGCCACCCGGTACCCGGAGGCAATCCCTCTCAGGACAACGACGGCGCCAGTGGTGGGCCGGGCGTTAATGGGGATCTTTTCCCGTGTGGGATTCCCCAGAGAGGTGGTTTCCGATAGGGGGACCAATTTCATATCGAAGTATATGACATACCTGTGGAAGGAGTGTGGTGTAACCTACAAGTTCACCACTCCTTACCACCCACAAGGAAACGGTCTGGTGGAGAGATTCAACCAGACCTTGAAAGGCATGATCAAGGGTCTAACAGAACCCATGAGGCGTAAGTGGGGCATCCTCTTGCCATGCCTACTCTTTGCATACAGGGAGGTGCCTCAGAAGTCTCTTGGGTACAGCCCCTTTGAGCTCCTGTATGGCCACCCTGTCAGAGGACCTCTGAGTTTGGTAAAGGAAGGCTGGGAGGCAGCTCCCAGGAAAACTCCCCAGGATGTATTTAGCTACATGCTGGCCTTTAGAAACCAAACTGCCCGCTTCAGGAAACTCGCTCAGGCGAACCTAGAAGCCAGCCAGGAAGAAATGAAGAGATGGTATGACCAGAACGCCACTCTGGTCGAATTTCAACCTGGGCAAAAAGTGTGGGCCATGGCCCCAGTGGCACCTTGCGCCTTGCAGGACAAGTGGACTGGGCCATATGAGGTAAAGGAGCGCAAAAGTGACGTCACCTACCTGGTGGATTTGCAGGCTCCAAGGAACCCTTTGAGGGTCCTTCACGTGAACCGCCTCAAACCCCACTTCGAGAGGTCCGAAGTGAGTATGCTCTTGGCGACAGATGATGGGGTGGAAGAGGAGAGTGAGCCTCTCCCTGACCTCCTGTCTACCAAGTAGCATGATGGGTCAGTAGAGGGTATGATCCTCTCCCTACTCTGACTCAAGAGCAGCAGGGGGACTGTCGCCAGTTGTTGGGACAGTTCGCCCCACTGTTCTCTCTGACCCCCGGTGTTACTCACTGGTGTACCCATGACGTGGACACCGGTGACAGCCCTCCTGTGAAGCACAAGATTTACAGGTTGACTGACCGGGTCAGAGCCAGCATCAAGGAGGAGGTCTCTAAGATGTTGGCGTTAGGGGTGATTGAGCCCTCCCACAGTCCTTGGGCCAGCCCAGTGGTCTTGGTCCCAAAGGCTGCGGCGCCCGGTGCCACTCCAGAACTCCGGTTTTGTGTGGACTACCGTGGGCTCAATGCCGTCACCAGGACTGACGCGCACCCCATCCCCAGAGCTGATGAGCTCATTGATCGGTTGGGAGCTGCCCGGTTCCTCAGCACGTTTGATTTGACGTCTGGGTACTGGCAGATTGCCTTAACCGATGGGGCCAAGGAGAGATCAGCATTCTCAACCCCAGAAGGTCATTACCAATTCCGGGTGATGCCCTTTGGGTTGAAGAATGCCCCTGCCACCTTTCAGAGGTTGGTCAATCAGGTGTTGGCTGGGCTGGAGGATTTCAGTGCCGCCTACCTGGATGACATTGCTGTGTTCAGTTCCAGCTGGGAAGAACATTTACAGCACCTTGAGAAAGTGTTGAGGGCTCTGCAAGGTGCAGGCCTCACGATCAAGGCCAGTAAGTGCCAGATCGGGCAGGGTTCTGTGGTGTACTTGGGACACCAGGTAGGAAGCGGCCAGGTGGCGCCCCTACAACCCAAGATTGACACCATTCTGGCTTGGGAACCCCCAAGACCCAGACAGAGGTGAGAGCCTTCTTAGGTCTCACCGGTTACTATAGGAGATTTGTTAAGGGCTATGGCACCATCGTTGCTCCCTTAACAGAGCTGACCTCTAAGAGGCAGCCCAAGAAAGTGAAATGGACTGAGTCCTGCCAGAAAGCTTTTGATGCCCTGAAGGCAGCCATGTGCACGGCGCCCGTGCTCAAGGCACCTGACTTCTCCAAGGAATTCGTCGTGCAGACTGACGCTTCAGAGCATGGTGTGGGAGCGGTGCTCTCACAACTGAACGAAGAGGGCCTGGATCAGCCTGTAGTCTTCCTTAGCAGGAGACTACTTCCCAGGGAACAGAGGTGGAGTGCCATAGAAAGGGAAGCTTTTGCTGTGGTCTGGGCACTGAAGAAGTTGAGACCATACCTGTTTGGGACTCACTTCCGGGTTCAGACAGACCACAGGCCCCTCAGATGGTTGATGCAAATGAGGGGTGAGAATCCAAAACTGCTGAGGTGGTCCATCTCCCTACAGGGAATGGACTTTACGGTGGAACACCGTCCTGGTACAGAACACGCCAACGCAGATGGTCTGTCCAGGTTCTTCCGCCTTAGTGAAGAGAACTCCAATGGGGTTGGGTAGTGCTCCCTACTTTCAGCTGGAGGGGACATGTGTTAGACTTGGCATCTTTTGGCGTGTTTCCCTGACTTTTTGCTTTCTGACCTCCCGGTTTTGACTCTGTTTTTGCTGGTGTAATGATTCTGCGCACTTTCCTCACTGCGGTCCAGTGGGAAAGTGCAAGTGCTCCTGTATAAAATGTGTTATGGATTGGTGTTTCCATGATTGGCCTATTTGGTTTATGTGTCAGTCCCTTGTAAAGTGCACTGAGAGTGCCAGTGCCTATAGACCAAATGCTGTTGGTGGGCTGCAGCACTGGATTGTGCCACCCACGCAAACAGCCCGTAAAGTGTAACTCGGGCCTGCCATCGCAGAGCCTGTGCGCAGCCTGGGGCTGCCATGTCGACTTGGCAAGTGCACACACTTGCAAGTCCCTAAACCTTCCCTTTGCTACATGTTAGTCACCCCTAAGGTAGGCCCAAGGTACCCCTGTGGGCAGGGTGCGTTGTATGCGAAAGGTAGGACATGCCCTGGTGTGTGTGGCATGTCCTGATAGTGAATTACAGCCTAGTTCGTTTTTCACTATTGCAAGGCTACCTGTTCCCCTAGGCCAGAACAGGTAGTTTTTGATTATTACAGCTTATAATCCTAACTGACCCCGGGAACATGGTAGAAATTCGAGTTTAGTATGCCTGGACTCAGAATGATAAAATGCAGCTTTTAGTGAAGTTGGTTTTAACATTCTGTGTTTGAAAATACCACTTTTAGAAAGTGGGTATTTTCTTGTCTAACCATCCAAACCTGCCTCTGCGAGGTTGTGTATTCCTTGTCTGGAGTGTGAGTGACAGGGGCTGGGGGATGCCAGGAGACAGGGTGAGTCAGCACAGGGCTGAATAGCAAGATCTACATGTAGATGGGTGGGAGGGGTCGCACCTGGGCCCTGAATAGGACAGTGCCTTCCCTCCACAATGCTGGCTCCACCTCCTGTGGTGCGTCTGATGTCCCTGGCCTACTCACTGAAAGAAGGGACGGAGACTTGTCAACAAGGTGCTCCAGAACTGGTTTGGACTAGGCAACCTTCAGAGAACAAAGGAATTTGGGATATAAATATTGGGGCCCTGACCCCATGAATTTAGATCTCGCTGGAATCAAGAAACCTGCCAAGACGAAGAGCTGGAAGAGCTGCCAGGAGGAGTACTGCCCCTATGCTGTGTTGTTGCTTTGTTGGGTTGGCCTGCAGTTGCTGCTTCTGTCTTGGGCAGTGAAAGGACTGGACTGAACTTTCTACAAACTTGTGCTGAGTATCTCCAAGGGCCTGAAACCGAGCTGGCCTCCTGTTAAGAAGTCTCAGGGACTACAAAGACTTCACAAGCCTCTGGGTACCGCTTCTGGAACGCTGTTTCAGTTGCCACAGAGGAAGGGAACCGCAACCGACTCCGTCAACCGAATCCATCCCTGGCCGGTGACCTGTTTGCACCGCAGACCGCATCGCCCCGCTTCGCATCGCAACCCTGGTCTCACCGTGGCGACGTCCAACGCCGCCAACATCGAGCCGCTGCTTGCACCGTGACCTGTGGGCACCGCAGTTCGCATCGCATCGCTTCACTGAACCAACCGGACCCGACCGACGAGGTCGCTGCGACTGGCTCAAGAGTCGTGACCTCACCGCAGTTGGGGCACCGCTCGCACGTCTGCGACGCACCGCTCCGACTCGCACCGCTGTCCGACGCCAGCTCCCGCACTCCGGCTAGGTCGCCTGCATCGCAACCTGTCAGCACCGCATCGAGCATCGTCTCACCCTGCATCGCACGCCTTGGACTCACCGACTCCGTCTGCACGACGCTCATCGAGCCGCTGCCTGCACCGCATCGAGGGACACCGCACCTTGCTTCGCTCCGTCTTGCACCGCAACCGCGACGAACGCCGACCGGCTTCGTACACTCCGTACCAGCCACAACGAGAAAGGTACTGTAACCGAGTCTGTTCATGACTCTGCTGGCCCGTATCGACGCGGTCGGCTGGAACTGTTAGACTCTGGGGTTTTCAGCATCACAGTAGGCTCGGACGGAGCTACCGACTCGTACGAACTTTGCTTTTGTGCTATTCCTGCAAAGAAGAAGTTACCGTATCAAGTATTCATTCGTAAAGTATAGTATTGTGGATTTTTGTCGTAAGTGGTCTTGTCTTGAGTATATAAAATATTGGTTATTTTTCTAAACTGGTGTGGTGTCCGTTTGTAGTGCTTACACTGTATTACTGTTGGTTATGTGCAAATGCTTTACACCCTGCCTCTGAATTAAGCCTGACTGCTCGTGCCAAGCTACCACGAGGGTGAGCAGGGGTTACTTCACGAGTGTAACACCCTTACCCTGACTAGGAAGAAGGGTCCCTACTTGGACAAAGGTGCAAGCCCTTGCCAACTAGAGATCCCATTTCTAACAGTCACCTTGTTTGTTCTTGGGCTTCCCTGGTTGCTCCAGACGTGCCCTGACTCCCCATTGCTTGGAGAGTCTCCTGGACCTTGCTGGTCCACACCGTAACCTGTTTGCTCTGCCCATGTGGGTTGCATTTGCCAAGGCTTGTTGGTGCTCCAGCCGGACATCGACCCCTCAGTACCTGACATCCTTTGTGGGACAGCTCACCTCCAGATCCTGGTTGTCCTCGACATGTTCTGGTCTCCGTGGCTGCAGAGTCAAGCAACCCTTCTTCGCACCTGAAGCACCCGACATCGGTGGGCATTCGACTACCGAGCCCTTGGTCACCTGAAGTGACCCAGACTCTGTCCCCTCTGCTTTCAGGTTCCTCTCACCTCGAATCCAGGCTTGGATTCCACCGGACTCTCTTTGCCTTCCCGGCAGCAGTACTGCTTTGCAACTCTCCATTGAAAACGATGAAGGTTTCCGACACCACTTGACCCCTACGCACCTGGCTCCTCTGGGATAGGTAACACGGGTACCTCGGTACTCACTGGTGGGTTGGCCTTAGAACCTCCTATGTTCCAAAGGGTTTGCTCGAAGTCCTCGTAGAAGTGTCCTTAAACTGTAACTTTACAACCGCAACTTTCCCATAGAGTTGTACGGAGCACGCAGTTGTGTTTCCTCACTGCACCCGTCCTCCGTGGGCGCCATGTGTCACTGCCTTTGGTGGTTCCTTGGGGTCCCAGCGATTCTACGTGCTCTAGGCACTGTGTCTAGTCAAGTCGTGATTGATATACCATTTTTTTAGTATATGGTTCGGTCTCCCGCTGGAGCCCGCTGTGTATTGTGCTACTTACGAATGTTCTATTGATTCAATATTTTCTGCTTTGTGTTCTAATCTCGTATAGAGATTAGTAGAGAGTGTTATATTAATAAATACATATTTTTATATAACTACTGTGTGGTTCTCCTTTTATTTAGTCATTCAGGAGGTGATACTCTGGTAAAACAAGCTGCTTTACATTCCTTCAAGATTAAGCCTGAAGGCTGCTCTCCACAGCTACCGCTAGGATAGCTTTCTAAACGTTATATTTGACCTCATACATCATAAGGGTCGTGTGGACTGGTACAGGGTGCCCACTTTAATTAGTGGATAGCATATACCAGGCCACCTTTTCACATTGGTGTGCAGCGGTTGGGATTCAAGCTTGCTATTGTTTTACCAGATAAATCTCATTGATTGATTAACTGAAAACCACTAAGTATTAGGCACATATAATACATCAAGATTTGAATAAGTAAGTGCTACTGAACTTGGAGTTGGGTAAGTCAAGGGTCTAGCACACCCTTTCTCCAACTCAAGAGAGTTTAGTCTCCACTAGGTTAGGTTAGGTAGGTGCCTACACCATATAACACTAGTATGTCTTCTAGAGGATAAGCCAGTGGCTCTCTGCCATCTAGGTACAATGGCCTCTCATTTCAAGAATTGAAAGCCATGTGTGTGTCTAGGAAGTTGAGGACAGGGAGAAGTGCAAACACCCAACGTCTCATTGAGATTTTGCTCTTGGATGACCTTAGAAAGACCCCAGGGTCTGATGAGGTAGATAGAGTGGGTGGGGCAGGGAATGAGGAAAGGCCAGGAAGTGAAACCTTCTTTGACCTGGACTCAAACCCTGACCAGGAGAATCAAGATGATTCTAACCTGGACAACATAGATCTTCCTTTAGGTGGGGAGAAGGCCCCAGTGGCCCTCTCTTTACCCCACCAGGAAGAGTACAGAGTTTACCTAGGAGATCCAGGTCTCCCTCTGTAGAATCTCGACACTCAGGAACTTCTGTAGGGACTTCCATATCAAATAAGAGGGAATCCTCTTATGATAGACAGTGCCAACTTCTGGAGCTTGAGAAAATCAAGCTTAGGCTCAAAAAGGAGCAGTTGGCCCTAGACAGGGAATCCCTAGAGCTCCAGAGAGCTACAAAGAGATTGGGACTAGAGTCCCATGGTGGCAGTAACAGTGTACCTAGGGTTAAGGAGTATACTCATGATCATAGGAACCTGAACAAGATAGTCCCTCCCTACCAGAGTGGGGATGACATCCACAAATGGATAACTGCACTAGAGAGGGCCTGTAAGGTACAGAGGGTCCCTCAAGAGCAGTGGGCAGCTATCTTGTGGCTCTCCTTTGCTGACAAAGGTAGAGATAAACTAGAAGAGGATGCTGACAATTATTCAGTCCTGAAGAGTGCTCTCATTGATGGGTTTGGCTTAACCACTGAACAATACAGAATTAAGTTCAGAGACACCCAGAAGACACAGACTCAGGACTGGGTAGACTTTGTAGATTGTGCTACTAAGGCTCTGGAAGGCTGGTTACTTGGCAGTAAAGTGAATGATTTTAAAGGATTGTACAATTTAATTATGAGGGAGCAGATCCTTAATAATTTCCAAAACCAGTTGTTGCATCAGTACTTGGTTGATTCTGATCTGACCTCTCCCCAAGAATTGGGAAAGAAGGCAGACAAATGGGTCAGAACCAGGGTGAAGCAGAAAACTCAGAATCAAGGTGGTGACCAAAAGAAGCAAGATGCTAAAACTTCAGACAAGGGTGGGGCAAAGGGTAAAGACCAGAAGTCTTCACAAGGGCCCCAAAAACCTGCATCTGGAGGGGAGTCACAATCTAACAAGGGAAAAGGCAAAAAGAAACCTTGGTGTCATATCTGTAAAGAGAAGACCCATTGGACAAAGGATGCCAATTGTCCAAGGGCCAAGGATTCTATTCCTACCACCACTGCCCCTAAGGCAACTGTCCCCCCTAGCACAGTCTCAAGTGGTGGTACACAGAACAAGGAAATAGTAGGGTTAACCTTGGGATCTGAGATGGATTCTGGCCTAGTCAGAATTCCAACTCAGGCTGTTTTGGTCTGTAATGGAGGCATGGATATTGCCTCCTTATTTGTCAGTCCCAGTAATCTGAGCAAGTACACACAACAGCCTTTAATTAATGGTAAGGAGGCCATGGCATACAGGGACACAGGTGCAGGTTTCACAATGGTGACAAAAGATCTTGCGGACCCTGAACAGATCATACTTGGTGAGATGTACCAAGTGACCAATGCAAGCAATGTCAGGACAGACCATTCCTTGGCAGTTGTGAATTTCACCTGGGGAGGGGTAACTGGCCCTAAGAAGGTTGTGGTTAGCTCAGACCTCCCTGTAGAATGCTTGTTGGGCAATGATTTAGAGACTTCAGCCTGGGCTGAAGTGGAACTCAGGACACATGCAGAAATGTTGGGCATCCCTGCATATGTGTTTGCCATGACTAGGTCACAGCCAAAAATGTCTGTGAAAGAATAGACCAGGCGCCTTCCAAGAGAAGGAGCAGAAGGGGTAAGGCAGTGTCTTCCCCCTGCCTCAGAGTGAGGATCAGTCTCCTGAGGGAGATGATCTCACAGGAACTTGAACCTGACCAGGTTGAGTTCTTGGGGACAGGGGGCCCTTCCAGGGCAGATCTGAGCCAGGAGCAGCTGAGCTGCCCCTCTCTTGAACCCCTCAGACAGCAAGCTGCTGTTGAGGCTGCTGGGAGTGCCAGTGGGTCCCACAGGATCTACTGGGATGATAGACTTCTATATTCAGGGGGTAGAGACCCCAAGCCTGGTGCTACCAGGAGGTTGGTTATACCTCTGAAGTTTAGAGGCTTCCTATTAACACTGGCACTGACATCCCATTAGCAGGACACTTAGGCCAAAGCAAGACATGGGACAGGCTTGTCCCTCACTTTCACTGGCCTGACATGTCAGAAGACACAAAGGAGTTTTGTCGCTCCTGTATCACTTGCCAAGTGGTACTACAAAGGCCCCCCTGATACCACTACCTGTGGTGGGGGTTCCCTTTGAGAGGGTTGGGATTGACATTGTTGGTCCCATGGATCCTCCAACTGCATCTGGGCACAGATTCATACTAGTGGTGGTGGACCATGCCACTAGGTATCTAGAGGCAATACCCCTTAGGACTACCACAGCTCCTCCTGTGGCTAGAGCCCTCCTGGGAATCTTTTCCAGAGTGGTTTTCCCTAAGGAGGTAGTATCAGACAGAGGTGCAAACTTTATGTCTGGTTATCTTGCTGCTATGTGGAAGGAGTGTGGAGTGAATTACAAATTAACCACACCCTATCACCCACAATGCAATGGGTTAGTTGAGAGATTCAACAAAACCCTCAAGGGCATGATAAAAGGTCTCCCTGACAAGCTTAGGCGTAGATGGGATATCCTTTTGCCCTGCCTTCTCTTTGCCTACAGAGAGGTTCCTCAGAAGGGGTTGGCTACAGCCCTTTTGAACTTCTGTTTGGACATCCAGTTAGGGGTCCCTTATGTTAGGTTAAGGAGGGATGGGAGTTACCTCTCAAACCACCTAAACAGGACATAGTGGACTATGTACTTGGTCTCCGCTCCAGGATGGCTGAGTACATGAAGAAGGCATCCAAAAACCTTGAGGCTAGCCAGGAATTACAGAAAGCCTGGCATGACCAAAAGGCTGTTTTGACTGTGTATCAGCCAGGACAGAAGGAATGGGTGTTGGAGCCTGTGGCCCCAGCAGCTCTCCAAGACAAGTGGAGTGGGCCCCATACCATTCTTGAGCAAAAGGGAGAGGTTACCTACCTGGTGGACCTTGGAACTCCCAGGAGCCCCCATAGGGTGCTCCATGTGAACAGGCTCAAGCCATATGTGGACAGGGCAGACATGGGCTTGCTCATGGCTACAGATGAGGGACAGGAGGAAGAGATTGACCCACTCCCTGACCTCCTCTCACAGAACCCTGATGATGGTTCAGTTGATGGTGTAGCCTTGGCAGGCAGCCTCACTGAACAGCAACAGACTGATTGTAGGAAGGTCCTCAATCAGTACAGACACATGTTTTCACTGACTCCAAGTCAGACTACCTGGTGTACACATGAGGTGGACACAGGTGACAGTCTGCCTGTTAAAAATAAGATTTACAGGCAACCTGATCATGTCAGGGACTGTATCAGGACTGAAGTCCGGAAGATGTTGGAACTGGGAGTGATTGAGCCCTCAGATAGCCCTTGGGTTAGTCCAGTAGTCTTGGTACCAAAACCTCACACCCAGGGTGGTAAGAGAGAGATGAGGTTCTGTGTTGACTACAGGGAACTCAATGCAGTCACTAGGACTGATGCTCATCCAATTCCAAGGGCAGATGAACTGATTGATACTTTGGCGTCAGCCAAGTTCTCAAGTACATTTGACCTGACAGCTGGGTACTGGCAAATCAGATTAGCTGAGGATGCTAAACCAAAAACAGCATTTTCAACCCCTAGTGGGCACTACCAATTTGTGGTGATGCCTTTTGGCTTGAAGAATGCACCTGCCACATTTCAAAGGCTGGTGAATAAAGTTCTCACAGGTCTGGAAGCATACAGTGCAGCTTATCCAGATGATATTGCTGTCTTTAGCTCCACCTGGGAGGATCACCTGGTCCACCTGAGAAATGTTCTGGAGGCCCTGCAAAAGGCAGGCCTCACTATCAAGGACACCAAGTGCCAGATAGGGCAGAGTAAGGTTGTATACCTGGGCCACCTTGTGGGTGGAGGCCAGGTTCAACCATTGCAGAGCAAAATCCAAACCATCATGGAGTGGGTTGCTCCAACTACCCAGACTCAGGTCAGAGCTTTCTTGGGCCTGACTGGGTACTACAGGAGGTTTGTCAAATGATATGGCTCCATAGTGACCCCTTTGAATGACTTAACTTCCAAGATAATGCCTAAGAAAGTTCAATGGACAGTTAGCTGTCAAAAGGCATTTGATGACCTGAAGCAGGCCATGTGCACTGCTCCCATTCTGCAAAGTCCTGATTATTCCAAACAATTCATTGTTCAAACAGATGCATCTGAATTGGGGGAAGGGGCTGTGTTATCACAATTGAATGAAGAGGGTCAGGATCAGCCAGTACCTTTCATAAGCAGAAGGCTGACCCCCAGAGAGAAACGTTGGTCAGCTATTAAGAGGGAAGCCTTTGCTGTGGTTTGGGCTCTGAAGAAGTTGAGGCCATATCTGTTTGGCACTCACTTCATTGTTCAGACAGACCATAAGCCCCTCTTATGGCTAAAACAGATGAAGGATGAAAAACCCAAACTCTTGAGGTGGTCCATTTCCCTACAGGGGATGGACTATACAGTGGAACATAGACCTGGGAGTAACCATGCCAATGCAGATGGACTCTCCAGATATTTCCACTTAGAACATGAAGACTCAACTGGTCAAGGTTAGTTTAATGTCCTTGCGTTTGGGGGGGGGGTTTGTTAGCAAAGTAGTATCTGCTTCTTATGGTTACCCCCACTTTTTGCTGATGTCACACTGTTTTTGGACTAGTCTGACTGGGATCCTGCTATCCAGGACCCCAGTCTATCTGCTTTCTCCCTTAAATTGTAAAGTATGCACTTTAGGTACACTCCAGATTGGATACTGGGGTACCCTTATCAGTCCCTAGTACATGGTACACCATATACCCAGGGCATAGGTACCCCAGAGGCCTCCCATGGGCTGAAGCATGTATTATGCCACCCATGAGAGGCCATTCAAAATGACACAACATGTCTGCTACAGCAGCCTGTGTAAGCTGGTGCTTGCACCACTTACTTAGATATAGGTTCACTATATCTATCTAAATCACTACACTTAAAAACCTATCAGTCACCCCTATGGCAGGCCTTATCAATCCTGAAGGCAGGGTGCTGGGTTTTATGTGAGAGGGTGCCCCTGCATGAGTAGGGCCCCTCTGCAGCCTTCGGAGACCATTCTCCGGGGTTGTCTGTGATGCAGCCAGACATATAGGTCTAAGTGCATTATAACCTCGCGGTAAATGCTAACTTTAAAACGGCTGCTTAGAAACATGTTGTGTTTGGTGTCAAACACCTTGGAAACATACCTCCACACCAGTAACTGGTGGGAGGTATGATTCCACCCTTCTGAAACCACTACTGTGGGTCACCGGTCTACCAGGTACCAGCTTTCTCGACCCGGGCAGCACAAAATGGACGCTGCCAGCCACAGACACGATTCTGCCCTCCTGCTGCTGAGCCAAGCTCGAGCAGAGAAAGGTATGACAATAGGCATCCTGTCACAGGGAGGTGTGACCACCTCCCAGACAGGGTTTAGTGTATTGGGGCTGGGTGGGTGCACTCTGAGAGTGCCAGAAAGTCTGCACTGGGGGCACATTTGGTGTCCCTGTGCATAGTCCAGCTCAAACCAGTTCTGGGAGCCATTGGCTCCTGCTCTGGCGCGACACTGGACAAAGGACATGGGTGTAGCCACCCCTCTGTTCTGCCCCTCCCCTAGGAGGGTCCCCTGAATCTGTCCAACCCTTTCCCGTGGGTATAAAGTGGGTTATCTGGCTACAGGACTTTAGATTTTACCTGGACAAGATTCTTCTAAGAAGAAACCAAGTACTTCGACTGTATGCACGATGCTGGACGACTGAAGAATCTCCCTTGGAGTAAAGGAGTTACTCCCCTGCAGAAGCAGGCACCTAAGCGCATCTGACCGGTTTGCTTCTCCCAAGCTCTTGAGGACTCTGAAGATTTCAGCAACACAGGAGGTGGGTTCCTGAAGGTCCCTGAGGTAGATCTGACCTCTCAGTGATTCTGAGACCAGTATTCCTCGTGGGGACTGTGCAACCCGAACCCCTGTGCACCGCATACATTTGCAAGTGCATATGCTTGTTGGCAATTCCCGAGCTTGTGCATTGGACTCCGTGTAGTACTGACCCCGAGCAGCATTTACAGTGAAGATACCCGGCCTCCACTCACCGAGTGCTCTGTGGACTGGTGCTTTGTAATTTTGCGTGAGGTCTTCTCGCGATCCCTGGTCTGTTCGCCTGTGGGTCCTGGCGAGGGTCACCTTGTTGGTTCTTGGACTTCCCTGGTTGCTCCAGACGTGCCCTGACTCCCCATTGCTTGGAGAGTCTCCTCGACCTTGCTGGTCCACACCGTAACCTGTTTGCTCTGCCTGCGTGGGTTGCATTTGCCAAGGCTTTTTGGTGCTCCAGCCGGACATCGACCCCTCAGCACCTGACATCCTTTGTGGAACAGCTCACCTCTGGATCCTGGTCATCCTCGACATCTCCTGGTCCCCGTGGCTGCAGAGCCAAGCAACCCTTCTTCACACCTGAAGCACCCGACATCGGTGGGCATTCGACTACCAAGCCCCTGGTCACCTGAAGTGACCCAGACTCTGTCCCCTCTGCTTTCAGGTTCCTCTCACCTCGAATCCAGGCTTGGATTCCACCGGACTCTCTTTGCCTTCCCGGCAGCAGTACTTCTTTGCAACTCTCCATTGAAAACAATGAAGGTTTCCGACACCACTTGACCCCTATGCACCTGGCTCCTCTGGGATAGGTAACACGGGTACCTCGGTACTCACTGGTGGGTTGGCCTTAGAACCTCCTATGTTCCAAAGGGTTTGCTCGAAGTCCTCGTAGAAGTTTCCTTAAACTGTAACTTTACAACCGCGACTTTCCCATAGAGTTGTACGGAGCACGCGGTCGTGTTTTCTCACTGCACCCGTCCTCCGTGGGCGCCCTGTGTCACTGCCTTGGGTGGTTCCTTGGGGTCCCAGCGATTCTACGTGCTCTGGGCACTGTGTCTAGTCAAGTCATGATTGTTATACCATTTTTTTAGTATATGGTTCGGTCTTCCCCCGGAGCCCGCTGTGTATTGTGCTACTTGCGAATGTTCTATTGATTCAGTATTTTGTGCTTTGTGTTCTAATCTCGTATAGAGATTAGTAGAGAGTGTTTTATTAATAAATACATATTTTTATATAACTACTGTGTTGTTCTCCTTTCATTTAGTCATTCAGGAGGTGATACTCTGGTAAAACAAGCTGCTTTATATTCCTTCAAGATTAAGCCTGAAGGCTGCTCTCCACAGCTACCACTAGGATGGCTTTCTAAAGGTTATCTTTGACCTCATACATCATAAGGATTGTGTGGACTGGTACAGGGTGCCCACTTTAATTAGTGGACAGCGTATACCAGGCCACCTTCTCACATTCGGGTTGGTGGACTGCGTCTCGTATATGCCTGGATGGTGCTGCTTAGCTAATTAATTAATCGGATAATGGGGATGAGTTGCGGAACATTGTTAGGATGTGTCCGCTATCTTGTCCCTGCAGGCCCTTGAGTTGACAAAGTTAATGTAGTTGTCTTCTAGCGATGCAGATGCATAAGGTTATGTTATGCAGATTTGTAGAGCACACTATTACTCAGGAGGCTATCCTGGTGCTGAGCAGTTGTGAGTTTAGACACACCCAGGTCCTGCATCATGAATTGTGGCAAGGCATGCATGCCAGAGTGAGTACTACAACATTTGACAAGGGGTGCACATTTGTGTCCGAGACGTTTTTCTCCTAGGTTTAGATTATTATTTGAATGTCACGCATTCAACAGATAAATTATTTTTTTCGACAGTGTGACTATGAAGGACTCCTGATAGTGAGCAATGCGTGCTTGTTAGCTTCTCATGGCAACAAAGCAAACCTTGATTACAAGATGAGGAATTAGTTTTCTTCTAGTAAGGTTCAATGACCTTGTTTTAGTACTTCCCTGATAAAAAATCCATCAATTGTTGTTTTTGCAAAAAATAGGGTAGAAGCAGAACAAGACATTGCTTTTTCATGAAAAATGCTCCCAGCGCTGTGCCACTTCTAGTAGGAATCCATGCATGAATAATTCAAGTGTGATTTAATATCCCTAATACTTAGGGCCTCAAAAACTTTTTGTGATTTTATCATCTCGCTAAACTTTTTATCTTCGACTGATGGGTAATCAGAATTCAGCCTGTAACAGGACCCCCAAGGCCTCTCCTGGGACTGGAATTGTTCTTAATGAACAAGCTTTCGAGGGCCTTTTCCTTACGGTTCTGTACTGTTTTAGATGCTGTCTAAGGACTGTGCCTGCATACCCACATTCTGATATGATATTCCCTGTATCGGAGGGTGTTTGCTGATAATGTCTGTCTTATACTGATTTGTAGTTGCCATGTTTGGGACATAGTTAGCCGTACTGCAGAGTTAGCATTCGGGAACCCTGCCTCTGCTGCGTTTCTATTTGTATATAGATATTGATGTTGTCTGATAATGTATTTGTGCTCTGTCCTATTTATATTTCCACCAAAGTTGCTTGTACTGTTAAAAAGGAAATGTGTGGTGGAACCTGACTATGAAATGAGAGTAAAGAAAGCATTAAATAGATGATTCCTCATTTTCTGTGAACCCATTTAGAGTGGCAATTTCTCTGGCCTCCATTGTATCTGTCCTGATGATTATACTATTATTCTTAGAAGGATGAAAATGCTGTTTGCAATATATGCATACCCGTCTTGCACTGATTCATTATATATGGTATAGGCTGTGTCTCTGCAAATGCAATTATGCTTTCTTGTCACACATATTATACCTTTGCCTGAGCACTTCCATCACTTTATTCATGTCACATTGCTCACAGCACACTGCAGTACTTTGGAATTTTATTTATGGATGGATTATTATATATTAAAACATTGTTTTGATTTACATATGTTGTTTAGCATTTTGTGTTACCTTTTCTACCTAGGGACCACTGTTGTGTCATAATAATAATTACACAAAGCCCCTTTGATACCTAGGGTCTCCCTTGTTTCTTTGAAATGTAACTGTATTAAAGTAGCATTTTTTTAAAAATAATATAAAATCTTACTTGACCATTACATTGTATTTCAACTTTAATTAAATTTAATTAATACATTTAATTTAATAAAATGAGTACCTGAATTTTTTTTTCTAACTACTACCAAACGGAAGTTAAGTACTATAAGGTTTTACAAAGTAACCCAGTGCTTTCCTATGGGAGGGAGGGTCTTGCCATAGTGAAAAATAACTTTCTAATTTTTTCCCTGCCAGGACATGGAAAAATAGAATATACATTTCCTACTTTTAGATACCATGCACCCTGCCCTGTAGCCATTTACGGCCTTCCTTAGGGGTGACATAAGTATTAAAACACAATTTAAGGCCTGTCAAATGGTTTATTTTGCCAAGTCAAATTGGCAGTTTTAAAACTGCACACTTAAGTTTGCTTGGTCACTCCATTGGTGGCACAATATATGCTATAGTTCACTAGTGACATTTAAATTACAAGCTGTGGATGCACTTTGTACCATAGATATGGAATTATAGGTAAGGGTAATATGCCATCCAGGATCATAACCTATTTTGACATGTTTTAGGGGTAAGAACACATGCACTGGGCTGCAGTTTCAAGTGTGCAGTCAAAAAAAATCAATACAATCTAGCTAAAAGTGAGGGTGACCACATAGAATTGGGCATTTTTCTACACTGTAATTTCAGGAATTTCATGCTACGCTTGTTATGTGAAATTCACAAAATTATGTAATTGGGCCACTTTGTGTAATTCTGTGCCATTTTCGGGAAAACTTTATAGCAAAGCATGGCATCCATGGGGCAGCAGAATGTGAACTGCTGTTATTCACAGTGCTTCTTAAAAAATTATCCTTGCGCCGCAAATTGGTGCTGTTGTGGGGTTCAACAGGGCTCATGCACAAAAGCGTCCATCTTGACTTACATATTAAAATTGACATCTTTTTAGACTGTGACTTTTAACATGCTTTGCACGTACATGATAACGTAAATCAGAAAGTGTTCTGCTTGCAAGCACATTTCTTCGTAAGCATTTTATCATGACACTGTCCATTCTGTTCATGGATAAAGTACAGTGAGCACACTGCCTTTGCATTTTGCTGTCCATTAGGAGACTGTTCTGAACTGGAAAGACAAACAATAACACCAGCAATGGACTTCAGATAAGGTGCGAATGGAACACAGAAGTAGTCATACCAGGCCAATACAGAGCTTACGAAATTTTTTAAATATCATTAACATTTCAGGAACACACAAATTGATTCTAAGGTGCCCTACCACATCCACTAGCGAATGTGAGACTGGGTTCCCTCAATAATGATGTGGCAACATGGCCAGTCTTAGCCGGGGACACACCTTATCCAGCATTAGGAACATTCACTGTATTAGAGCTTCCTACTCTTCACACAGGCCTACTTAGACTATACGGAAGTTTAACTCTGTTCATTATGCGAACAATAACAACAAACCCAGAGAGGGCTGTTCAAGCTGCGCAGCAGCATTTAGCAATGCCTGCAATTAGTCAATTTACTATTAATGTATTTATGGGAAAAGTTCTCACCAGATGGGAGTGTCGTGTAGTTCCTATATTGCCCATGCAGGACCTGCGCGTTTGGATAACATAAACTGCGGGTTTGGTGGCAGACTAACTCTGAGCACCCCCAACGAGAATGTTAGCCTGTTTGCATAAGCTAGCTCACAGTGCCACTAGTGTCTCCTCTTATCGGGAGAGAATAGTTTCTGGCAACCTTAGAACATGACAATCCTGATCCCTCGAGATCGTGGAAACAATGTACTACTTTTCGCTCAGTTACTCGTGCTCACTTATCTTGTCTCAGAGATACACAGAATAAACAGCCTGGGCATTTCAATAAGGGTTTATTGAACAGTTGTTATTCTCGTGTAAAATATATGAGCTGCAACAACCATTAGACAGTAGCAGAGATATATGATTAGCAGTACTATGAATATAAATGGATAGTACAGTTGAATATATGACGTTATCCCGCATACTTTCACCCCGCATACCATCACTCTTCAATTTTCACAACGCAAATGCAATCACCCCTCGATACCATTACCCCGCAAACTTTCACTCCGCATATGACTTTACCACGCATGCCTTTGCAAATGCATGCGTGGTGAAATCATAAACTGTGTAAAAGTTTATGATTATATATATATATATATATATATATATATATATATATATATATATATATATATATATTCACTGAAAAACCATAGGTTTCAGGCACGTTATAGTTAGAAATTAGCATTTAAAAAACCATTAAAATTCACTGAAAAAACCATAGGTTTCAGGCACGTTATAGTTAGAGATTAGCATTTAAAAAACCTTAGAAATTCACTGAAAAAACCATAGGTTTCAGGGACGTTATAGTTAGTTGGACATTTCACTCGTACAAAACCATAGAAATTCCCCCGTTATAGTTAGTTCAGCTAACTATAACTCGCGCCCCCGCAATGCACTGCTGATGACGTCACATATTACATCATTCATGACATGGTCAGTGACATCACTGATGACATCACTGATGACATCACTGATGACATCACTGATGACATCATCCAGTGACTGTGTGTTCTGTAAAGTTTAAATATGTTTTATATATATGCCAAAGTGTATTGAAGAATGAGAGGGTGTATAAGTGTCTGGATGATGGATTTAGTAGGTGCGTGACTGACTGTATAAGTGAGTGATTAAATGTGTCTTACTGAATGCATGGGTTAGTGACTAAACTGTCTGAATGTGTGTATCAGTATGTCTGTTGTTGTGTAAGCTGCTGCATGTGTTGGTCAGTAGCTACATGAGTGTCTATATGGGTTATTGATGGGTTGCCTGAGTATTTGTATGGGAGACTGAGTGTGTGTGTGGGTGGGTGGGAGGTGTGTGACTCTGTGCATAGATGTGTGAGTGGTTGATTCACTGGGTGTATGGGTTCAAGAGTGCATGTGGAAACAGCTGTATGGGAGGGTGAGTGTGTGTATGGGTGTGTTGGTGAGAGATTGGATTTCTCAGTGTACATGTCCAAGTAACTACATATGTAAAAGGCAGTGTATGTGAGAGTTGGAGTATATAAATGACTATACGAGAATGTCAGTGATTGTGAGAGTGGCTGTATGGATGAGTGTGTACTAGTATCAGTGATTGTATAAGAGAGTAAGTATGTGTTAGTATATGTTTTAATAAGTGAGGTGGTGTGTGTATAACTGTATAGGTGAGGAAATGGGAGTGTGATTGATTCTTTGCATGACTGACTAGGTGTGTGAGTAACTCCATGGATGAGTGGCGGTGTGTGAGTGTCTGTATAGGTGTATGAGTGCATATGATAGTGTTGTATTGATGAGTGACTGTATGTATGAGTGATTGTATGGGTGAATGAGTGGATGTGTGTGTATAGACCTAGGAATCAGTGAGTGCGTATGTAGTAACTGGTATTGGTGTGTTGATGGTTTCGAGAATAGTAGTCTGTATTTTACAGTGGGTGTATCAAAGGTTATATTAGAGTGTGAGGAAGTGCATCAGATTTTGACGTGGATGATGTCATCAGTGATGTCATTTGAGATGTCATCAGTGATGTCATCAGTAATGTCACTGACCATGTCATGAATGATGTAATATGTGACGTCATCAGCAGTGCATTGCGGGGGCACGAGTTATAGTTAGCTAAACTAACTATAACGGGGGAATTTCTATGGTTTTGTACGAGTGAAATGTCCAACTAACTATAACGTCCCTGAAAACTATGGTTTTTGTCAGTGAATATATATATATATATATTCACTGAAAAAACCATGGGTTTTAGGGACAGTTATAGTTAGTTGGACATTTCACTCGTACAAAACCAGTGAAATTCCCCGTTATAGTTAGTTCAGCTAACTATAACTCGCGCCCCACAATGCACTGCTGATGACGTCACATATTACATCACTCATGACATGGTCAGTGACATCACTGATGACATCTCAAATGACATCACTGATGACATCACTGATGACATCATCCATGTGAAAATGTCATGCATCTTCTCAAACCCTAACATAACTTTTGATACACCCACTCTAAATTACAGACTGCCATTCTCAAAACCATAGACACTCCAACACCAATAACTACATACCCACTCACTGATTATTAGGTCTACATACACATTTACTCACTCACCCATACAATCACTCATACTTATGGTCACTCAGTACAGGACTATCATATGCACTCATACACCTATATAGACACTCACACACCGCCACTCATCCATAGAGGTACTCACACACCTAGTCAGTCATGCAAATAATTAATCACACTCCCATTTACTTACCTATACAGTTATACACACACCAGCTCACTTACTCATAGAAATACTAGCACATTCTTACGCTCTTATACAATCACTAATACAAGCACACACTCATCCATACAGCCACTCTCACAATCACACACTCTCACTTATAGCCATTTGTATACTCCAACACACATATATACTGCCTTTCACATATGTAGTTACTCACACATGTACCACTGAGATATACATTTACTCACTAACACAGCCATACACACACTCACCCACCCATACAGTCCATCACAGATGCACTCTTGAAAACATGCACCCAGTGAATCACCCACTCACACATCTATGCACAGAGTCACACACACCCCACCCACACAAACACTCAGGCACCCGTACAGATACTCAGACAACAAATCAATAACCCATATAGACACTCATGTAGCTATTCGCAAACCCATGCAGCCGCTTACACACCAACAGACAGACGGATACAGATATTCACACAGTTTAGTCACTAACCCATGCATTCAGTAAGATACGTTTAATCACTCACTTATAGAGTCAGTCACGCACCTACTAAATCATCCATTCAGACACTTATACACCCACTCATTCTTCAATATGCCTTTCCCTATATATATTAAACATATTTAAACTTTACAGAAACACACAGTCACTGGATGATGTCATCAGTGATGTCATCAGTGATGTCATTTGAGATGTCATCAGTGATGTCATGAGTGATGTCACTGACCATGTCATGAGTGATGTAATATGTGACGTCATCAGCAGTGCATTGCAGGGGCGCGAGTTATAGTTAGCTGAACTAACTATAACAGGGGAATTTCACTGGTTTTCTATGAGTGAAATGTCCAACTAACTATAACTGTCCCTAAAACCTATGGTTTTTTCAGTGAATTTCTAAGGTTTTTTAAATGCTAATTTCTAACTATAACATGCCTGAAACCTATGATTTTTCAGTGAATTTCAAAGGTTTTTTAAATGCTAATTTCTAACTATAAACTGTCTGAAACCTATGGTTTTTTCAGTGAATTTCAAAGGTTTTTTAAATGCTAATTTCTAACTATAACGTGCCTGAAACCTATGGTATATTAAGTGAATTTCAAAGGTTTTTTAAATGCTAGTTTCTAACTATGCCTACAGAGGTAGGACATGTGAAGAAAGAAGAAAACGCACAGAAAGAAGCAAAAGAAATGCAGAAAGAAGCAACAGAAGTCCACAAAGACGAAGAAAAGTGCAGGAAGAAGCAAGACATGTGCAGAAAGAACCAACAGAGGAGCAGAAAGAGGCCTTGTTGCAAAATCATCCTGTGCCCACATCTTTTCAGATGGGTACTGGTGGTAACTGACTCTGACTAACCAGGCCTAGAGCCAGAGCTATGCTAAAAGTCACTTAGAATACAGTGAAAACACCTACATACACTAGGGAACACTATGCGTTGGGGTACCCCTGTGATTAGCATGACCTCCTCTGTAAGGCCCTAGTATATAATAGGGCAGGGGGATTAAAACTACCTCTTAAAACGCCCTACGGGGCGCGTTTGCACAGTGGTGAAGGGAGGGGGGGGCCTGAGGTGACATGTGTGCAAACACGCCCTGTGGCCGTTTTAAGTTGGGAGATTAAGTCCCCTTGAATACTGACGGTCCCTGGGGTCCAAATAGCCCACCAGGTGCTTCCAGTAAGCGCCACAGAGCTGCGTTGCAGAGAGGCGTAAAAAGGGGCATGGCCTGGACCACCTCTCTGCAACGCAGCACAGTGGCGCTTACTGGAAGCACCTGGTGGGCTAGTTGGCCCCCAGGGGCCCTCAGGATTGAAAGGGAATGAATTCCCCAACTTTAAATGCGCCACAGGGCGTGTTTGCACACATGTCACTTCAGGCTCCACACCCTTCCTTCACCACTGTGCAAACGCGCCCCGTGGCGCATTTTAAGTTGAGGGATTAAGTCCCCTTGAATCCTGACGGCCCCTGGGGTCCAACTAGCCCACCAGGTACCTCCAGTAAGTGCCACAGAGCTGCATTGCAGAGAGGTGTAAAAAGGGGCGTGGCCTGGACCACCTCTCTGCAACGCAGCCCTGTGGCGCTTACTGGAGGTACCTGGTGGGCTAGTTGGCCCCCAGGGACCCTCAGGATTGAAGAGGAATTAATTCCCCAACTTAAAACGCACCACAGGGCGTGTTTGCACACATGTCACCTCTGGCCCGCCCCCTCCCTTCACCACTGTGCAAACGCGTCCCGTGGCGCGTTTTAAGTTGGGGATTATGTCCCCTTCAATCCTGAGGGTCCCACCAGGTACCTCCAGTTAGCGCCACAGGGCTGTGTTGCAGAGAGGTGGTCTGAGGCCATGCCCCTTTTTACACCTCTCTGCAACGCAGCCCTGTGGCGCTTACTGGCAGTACCTGGTGGGCTAGTTGGCCCCCAGGGACCCTCAGGATTGAAGGGGAATTAATTCCCCACCTTAAAACGCGCCACAGGTCCTGTTTGCACACATGTCACATCAGGCCCCGCCCCCTCCCTTCACCACTGTGCAAACGCGCCCTGTGGCGTGTTTTAAGTTGGGGGATTAAGTCCCCTTGAATCCTGAGGGTCCCTGGGGGCAAACTAGCCCACCAGGTCCCTCCAGTAAGTGCCACAGAGCTGCGTTGCAGAGAGGTGTAAAAAGGGATGTGGCCTGGACCACCTCTCTGCAACGCAGCCCTGTGGCGCTTACTGGAGGTACCTGGTGGGCTAGTTGGCCCCCAGGGACCCCCAGAATTCAAGGGGAATTAATTTCCCAACTTAAAACGCGCCACAGGGCGCGTTTGCAGAGTGTTGCTGGGAGGGGGCGGGGCCTCGGCATGCTGGTGTTTTTTTTTTAAAGAAGAGGAGCTGTGTGGCCCCCCTTCCTTTCCTATTTTGTTGGCCCTGGGGACCCCATCCCCCAGGGCCTGGCTCCCTTTTAAAAAAAAAAAATGTAAATGAGAGGGGGGCCGCGTGTGCCCCACTCCCGTGGCCAATTCCGGCCCCGGGACCCCATCCCCAGGGGCATGGCCAAACATCTTGTTTTTATAGGAAGGGGGCTGCATGGCCTCCTCCTAAGGCCTCTTTTGGTCCCGGGGACCCCAACCCCGGGCCCGCTTATTTATTATTTTTGTTGGGGGAGGTGGGCCGCGTGGCCCCCCTCCGGGCCACTTCTGGCCCCGGGGACCCCATCCCCCTGGGCCTGGCCATCCTTTTTTTTTGTGTGAGGAGGGCCGAGTGGCCCCCTTCCTCAGGCCAAATATGGCCCCGGGGACCCCATCCCCCGGGGCCTGGCCTCTCCTTTTTAAAAAAAAAAAAAATACACAGGGGAGGGGGGCCGCGTGGCCCCCCTCCCAGGCCACTTCTAGCCCCGGGGACCCCATCCCCCGGGGCTGGCCCTCTCCTTTGGGGACCGCGGGGGGAGCCCCAATGCCCCCACAGTCCTGCCGGCTCCCGCCTCCTGCGGGAGCGGCATTGCTTTTCCACATGGGGAGCTGCTAACATGCAGCTCCACTTGTGGAAAAGCGATCTGCTTGCTTCACTGAAGCGAGAGCAGGTTTCCTGCTCTCGCTCCAATGAGAGCAGCAGTTTGCAATGACAGGGCGGGAGCCGCGCGGCTCCCGCCCTGTCATTGCAAACAGCAGTGTCCCGGGGTGGGCACCCCGGGACACTGCAGGAGCTGGCCCTGGGGGGTGGCAGTCCCCCGGGCCACCACAGGCTCCAGGAGGGGGGCCGCGCGGCCCCCCTCCCATCACATGCACAGCCCGGGGAGGTGGTGGTCCCCGGGGCGTGTGGGGGGGCATGTGCCCCCCCACAAAATTATTAATCAAAGCCCCGGGGTGGCGGTCCCCGGGCTTGAGGGGGCTTGGAGGCCCCCACAGATAACAAAACAAAGCCCCGGGGGTGGCGGTCCCGGGGCTGCGGGCGGCCGTGAGCCCCCGCAAATATTTATGGAAAGCCCCGGGGTGGTGGTCCCCGGGCTGTGGGGGCCTCCTGGGCCCCCGCTATTACATTTTCGCATGCCCCCGGGACTTGGCCCACCCGGGGGCTAAATAATAACGAAGCGCGGAAGCCTGCGCTTCGTTTTTTTTTTATTTTCGCGGCAAGATTGGCGCACCCAGCGTGAATTCGGCTGATTCTTTTTTTTAAATATGCTTTTTTGGCCCTGGGGGTCCTTGTGGGACCCCCTGAGAAGGACTGGGGGGTCAGGGTGTCTCTACCCTGCCCCCTTTTCTTGTTTTGCGCCTTAGTTTTTCTCTTTTCTTGTGCCTCGGTTCTACCGAGACATAAGATGGCTGCCAACACTTCCTGGTTTGGAGTGTTGACAGCCAATTAGCATTAAGCTCGTGATCGGGAGGGTACGCGGATCCACCGCGGCCATAGATATCGAAACTTTTATTTTTTGAATTTATCAGGAACTACTGAACGGATTTACACCATTTAAAAAAAGGGCGCTTTCTGAACCAAGCACTACCTTTTGCCAAATTTGGTGTAATTCCGTTCAGCAGTTTTGGCTGTAACCGTGTCTAAAGTTTCCTATGGGAAATTGATTTTTGACCTCTATTTTTTGATTTTCTCCGCAACTACTGAACGGATTTACACCATTTAAAAAAGGGCGCTTTCTGAACCAAGCACTACCTTTTTGCCAAATTTGGTGTAATTCCGTTCAGCAGTTCGGGCTGTAGCCGTGGCTAAAGTTTCCTATGGGAATTAACATGGAGAAAACACGTTTTGGGACCCCCCTTTTTTCTCGGCCCCCGCTTGCCGAATCACCCCGAAACTTTCAGGATAGGAGCTGACCGAAGCGGGCCACAAGTTTTGAAAATTTCGCGAAGATTCGTCATCCGACGCCAAAGTTATTGGGAAAATAATAAACGCTTTTCCTATGGAAACTAGGTCCTAACTATAACTATCTACTGGCGACCGCCAGTAGATAATATATATATATATATACCAACATATATTTATAATTTTTTATTTAATTTTTTAATATATTTATTTTATTTATACATATATATATATATATAACCCTAAACCCACCCTGAACCCCAAAAATACCCCAGCACCCCAAAACCTAAACGCACCCTAAACCCTAAAAATACCCCAGCACCCCAAAACCTAAACGCACCCTGAACCCTAAAAATACCCCAGCACGCCAAAACCTAAACGCATCCTGAACCCTAAAAATAACACAGCACCCCTAAACCTAAACGCACCCTTAACCCTAAAAATACCCCAGCACCCCAAAACCTAAACTCACCCAGAACCCTAAAAATACCCCAGCACCCATAAACCTAAACGCACCATGAACCCTAAAAATACCCCAGCACCCCAAAACCGAAACTCACCCTGAACCCTAAAAATACCCCCTGCACCCCAAAACCCTAACTCACCCTGACCCCTAAAAATACCTCAGCACCCCTAAACCTAAACGCACCATGAAGCCTAAAAATACTCCATGCACCCCAAAACCCTAACCCACCCTGACCCCTAAAAATACCCCAGCACCCCAAAACACAAAAAAACACTTTACACTATAATTTCCCCAGAACCCCAAAACATATACCCCTATGTTATGTTATGTTATGTTAGGGATTTATAGCGCGCACAGCTACTCAATAGAGTGTCCCTGCGCGAGCCCAAGAGTCAAAGGGAACAAAGCGTAGAAGGACTAAAAACAGGCTAGTTGAACAAGAAAGTTTTGAGCTTTTTTCTAAACTGAGAAGGATTCTTAAGATTACGCAGATCCAGAGGCAGGGAATTCCAGTATGTTACTGCTAGGTAGGACAAGGAGCTGCCACCCTTACATTTCAAACGAAACCTGGGAACAGATGCTAGAAGCATATTCGATGAACGAAGGCACCTGCCGGGGGGTGTAGAACTGAAAACGTTTCCTGAGATAGGCAGGGCCATACTCATAAAGTGCAGCATAAGCAATGGTCACAGCTTTGAAGATTATCCTAGCTTTAACTGGCAGCCAGTGTAAGTTCCGCAAATGTTGCCTAACACTGGAGTGCTTAGGAAGGTCCAGTAGAAAACGAGCGGCAGCATTCTGAACAACCTGTAATTTGTCCAAAAGGTAACACGGCAGCCCGACGTAAAGTGCATTCGCATAATCTATGCTAGAGGTAACCAGAGCACGGATAACCGTTTCTTTAGCAGAGAGAGGCAATAACGGCAAGAATCTGTGGAGGAGTTTTAAAATACCAAAGCAGGTGCCAGTGAGTTTGCCAATCTGGTTACCGAAACTGAGTTTCTCATCAAACCAGATGCCAAAATTTTTCACAGGATGGCCAGAAGGAGAAGGACAGGGGAATTCAGTCGGCCAGAAATGATGCCAAAACAATGGGGGAAACTCCCCAAAGAAAAGAATCTCGGTTTTGTCTGCGTTACATTTTAACTGAGCCGACGCAAGCCAGCTAAATACCGCAGCTATACCCATACTTACCTTATACTTACATATAAAAAAACATATGCTTTTTCCATTCATGCATTTATCACGAATTTCGTTGTAAATGTATGCGTGGTAAAAGCATATGAAATGTAATGCCATGCGTTGTAATGGCATTGCGGAGTCATGGTAGATGCGTTATAATAGTATTCGGGGTGATGGTATGCGGGGTGAAAGATTTGTGGTAATGGGTGTTTACCGTACAGTTCTACCATCTTGCATTACGCATGAATAAATACATGAATATAAAATGCATTGATAAAAGAAAGTGCGTACTCCTACGATGCCTATCTAGATGTGCCTAAGTGTACCTAGCATGTGAGTAGGTGTAAAGCCAAGAATCCCTCTAGGACTTAGTCGAACCCCATTACCTGAAGTGTGAGAATGTAGGAGCCCTTCTTGGTCCCGAGTTGGATACCCCGCAAGGGATGTTCGGACCACTGTCAGCTGGAGCGTCTGCATGCAGGAGCCTCAGCGTCTCTGGTCAGTGTGTCGGCCTGGAAGTCTCGGTTCCCTCTGACTACTGATAGCGAGAGGTGCTGTATTTATACAGAAAAGTATATAGAGTCCCTTTGTCCCTTGTTCTTGTGTTAGCCATTGTTGGGTATGAGGATGACGTATAGGATGAACCTTGTGCGTAGATATTAGGAAGGTTGTGTATAGCCCCTGCCTGGTTTCCAAGTAGCCTCATGAATATTCATTCATGCAGTGTCAGTCTAAAGATGAAGTCATAGAACACTATTATTCGGGAAAAACCCTCCTTCTTCACCCAGGCCCAGAACTAGGTAAAAGGTTAACTCCATAAAAGGCGGTCAATCCTTAAAAGGCTCGTTAGAGTGTAATGTAGGGGAGGTGATGTAGGTGAAAGGGTATGATGTTCTCTGGGCCTATATTAGAGAACCTATATGAAACATAACACCCACTCCTCTTCCGAATAGTCAACAATAATAATATGCAAGAGAGATGCTTATTTTACTAGGTGTCTGCGCATAAAATTACCAATGAGCCATTTAAAATATGTTTAAAAAACGTAAAAATTGGTTAAAAACAGTTACAAAGGGGGAAAAAAATGTTCTCTGAAATATTACTTTTTAAAATTGTTCCGTAAGTCACAGTCCTAAATAAGTTCGATTATATAGGTTGAACTACTACAAGCGTTCTTAGAAGGCCATGCTTTTCTAGTGAAAGTGTCAATTTTAGGAAGTGTTCCAATTGTAGTTTAGTTTTGAGAAAATGAAACTCCGAATTCTTTCCCAGCACACGATGAGCCAATTACAGATTAAATGTCCTGGCTGGGAGTACGTCAATGGAGCACAGATGATACTCAGTACTGCCAATAGCTGGTGTAGAGGCAGCCGGTGCTGTAGTCGATACCTCGGTGCTAGTGGTGGAGCTAAAGCTCACACCAGTTGTGAAAGGCACCTGCGGATTCTCGAGGAATGCGGCCATCAAGATGGGCATACGCTGGAGACATTGCCGAGCATGGGCCCTCAGGGGTTCCAGCCGGGTATTCAAGTCCGCAGGCGTGTCTGTTGCAAGTGTCAGACAGAGGTCCAACACGCATTCTTCACCGCAAAACAGGCATCGAAGAACAGGTAAGATGCAGTCCATCCAGACTGGTCTAAACGATAGGAACCAAGAGGCGCTTAGTTCCCTTAGGCGAATTTTGCCACCCTCCCATCTGTGATGGTGTTGGAAATCTAGGTGTGTTCAGGTCCTTGATCTTGGCTAATCCAAGACAGGATGTCTGTTGCACAGTTTTGTTTAGAAATATCATAAGCTGTGGAATGAGGCATGCTTTAAATAGCGCTTCTGTTCCCTGGACTTGCCAGTCCCTAGAACCCCAGACTGATTTTAAGTCGATTGTGTCCTTCCATAGGTCAAAACCCTGTTCAGACAGTTGGGCAATAAAGGAAGCAGAGTAAATCTGTTTGCTGTTTGTCAACATAATTTTCAGTGCTGATGTTGGTGTAACCTTATAATAATATGTGGTTGGGCCAGTGGTGTTAAAACCTGAAAAATATGAACATTTCCGTGCAAATGTATGCGAACTACCTTTTGGTGGTGTAGGGCAATGTTCCCACTGATGGTACTCAAACACATTTCTACGTGAAATAGATTTGTGCAGGAAATGATGACCATAATGCTAGTAACAGTACAAAGTGTCATAGTCTGAATTACTTTCTAACATTTCAGTGTTCAGAAATGCAGCAGTTTTTTCTAAATCAGACAACATGTTATTAACAGTTTCAGAATCCCAATCATCAGAAAATGTACTGGAGGTAATGATATCACTTAATGGAATTTTAAATAAATGAGTAATTCGGTCCAAATATTTCGAAATCAACCTTGTCCCAAACCATACCATCCGGTATGGGAACCGCTGTGATGTTCACTGATAACAAGTCCCTCTGTTCACGATGAGATGATTGATGTGGTTTTAAAATCAAATTAACTTTCGGGGCTGTAGAGCTCTGCTGAAGATATCGTCCATTAATAAGCATGCTAAAAGTTATTACAAAGCCTAGCCAGAAAAGAAAAAATAGAATGCCAGTAATTACCCAAAGTTCTAACCAAGCTAATACCAGGTAAGTCTTTTTGAGAAAGTTCAGAAAGTCTTCAGCTTGCTGTTTGCGCGATTTTTGGGCTGGCGTCGTTTCCGGTTCACTTGGATCTAATGAAAACGTGTCAAAGTTCATGAAGTAGCCAGAAGCAGTTCGATCAATTGTAGGAATTGCATCGGGATTTGTTGAAATCGCATTTTGCTCTCGTCGAGGCATGTTGACGTAGACGTCGGTATTTGGTCTGATTGCAACTTGAGTGTTGTTTTGAGTTGAATTTTGAAGTTGAACTTCTGGTTCAAGGGGAACGAGTTCCATAGCATTGTTGCTTAGTCCTTCATTCCGCACAAGAGACTCTTCAAACGTGATGAGTCTTTCTGTTTGAACTTCTTGGATTGTAGCGAGAGGAGGGCATCTGCTACTGTGGAGTCCACGAGGCCTACTGTTCAGTATCGGCCACATAGTGTGGTTTGATTAAGTCGATTGAGACGAATCTTTTCTCCTTTTTCCCGGCAAGAGGCGGCAAAAGAACAGTTTGTGTTCCTTGAATTGCTAGGACAGGTACAGGTTTTCTGTATGATGGTCCAAATTATTTCTTGTTCGCTCTTTTCTCTCTGACCAGATCCCCGATTTTTGGGATCCAGACAGATCTTGCCGTGTTTGCCTTGACTTCCCCAGTGGTGGTCTGTTTCTGGACAACGTTGCTTTGTTGTGTCCTGGATTCATTTAGATCCTGTAAAACAGCCAAACGATCATCGATATCAAATGGTTTCTCATCCGCCACTGCGCCTTCATACTCAAGATCAGCTACCCACATTCTTGTCCCAAATAGGACCTCATATGGAGTGACAACCCCTAGAGAATTTCTTGGCTGGTTGTTAAGTGCTCTTTGTACCCCATAAAGGTGACTGACCAAACTACCACCCTTGCCTATTACCCTAACTGTTAAAGATTGCTTTAAGTCCCGTTTTTTCCTCTCCACAACCGAATTTCCCTCAGGATGGTACGGAGAGGAGTACTGCAGTGCAACGCCCATACTTTTCATGGCCTCTTTGTAAGCCCGAGAGATAAATGCCGGGCCATGGTCAGAATGTAACGTGCCAACTGCATATGTCCCGATAAAGACTTGCAAATCTTTTATTACACTTCGAGCGTCAGCCGAGCGCTGAGGCCAAACCCATAGGAATCTTGAGCAGGAATCCACTGCAACCATGATATACTTATAAGCCCCATCAGACTGTAAGGGGCCGCAGTGGTCCAGACACACACATGCGAGAGGTTTGTCAGATATTAGTAATGGTGTCTGTGCCGGGCGTGTTCTGGTGGAGCCTTTCATCTGCTGGCACATGTCGCATTTCAAGACATAGTCTTAAGTTTGCTTTGTTAGACCGGGTCACCAGTAGCGCTGTTTCAACAGTGAAATAGTCGATGTAACGCCTGTATGTGCAGAGACCAAACCCTCGTGTGCTGCTAGTATTAAACTTTGCCTACGATCCATATTTGGTTTACTCTGTCCCCCACTCCAGGAATCTGAGCATATGGAATGTTGTTTGCATCTAACTTGTAGGAGCACTTGAGTGGAGATTTCTTTGGTACTGCACCGCTATTTTTGCTTGAAGTAATAACAGCCACCATAATCTCACCGTCTATCCTCGTTTTTGAACAAGTGATTGCAGCTACGGAAGCCGTTCGCACAGCCCCCTTTGCGGCTTCATCAGCCAATGAATTCCCTTCAACGTGAACGCCATCACGTTGATGAATCAGTGTGTGTATCACGTGAGCCCTTGGTAGGTCGTTTTTCAACTCCACTACCTGCTCCCATAGCATTTTATGCTTAATTGTGCCACATTTTGCATCTTTAAACCCGTTTTGTTCCCAATGATACAAGTATTCATTGTATGACTGCACACAGTAAAAGGAATCACACACAATTAGTGTGGGGAATTCGTGATCCGTATTTACAAGTGCCAGTATCGGTGCTTTTAATTCTGCCAACTGAGCCTTGCAGGCTCCTAGAGATTACGTTTTGGTGCAACTTGGATGGAACTTTCCATCCTGCATGCAACCTTTAACGATTGCACATGCTGCGCTGTATTGCTTCTTACTCCCTATGGACGGTTGAGCAGATCCGTCAGTGTAAATAATATATTCATACTGATCTAGAGGCAAAATCTCATTTGGTAGAGGATATTCTTGTTCGTATTGCAGAAATGCTTGTGTTTTTAGACTTGGGTCAAATCTGTATTCAACATCCGTTGCAGTAAGAGAATAAGCCCATTGTATCCACCTCGGATGTAAAGCTTTTGCATTTGGAATGCTAACCTTTGTGACAGCTTCTAAAGCTGGTACTGGGGTTACGACAATTATGCGTTTCCCCTGAGCCAGTGCTCTTTCTCTTGCTACAACAGGATTTTTTCTGTTGAAGTGAAACGCATTTCTGCGTTTGTGTACAGGTGTGATTTGTATGCGATAGGTACTGTTTCACCTTCATTGAAGGTTAAGTAAGTGTACCCGCATTGACCCGCTATTACACGGATCACTAGGTTGCGTACATTTACGCGTGTCTGTAAGAGTTTTGAAGCAATCATGTCTTCCTGTAATGAACGTAGGATATTTGAATGTTCCTGTGTCCAATGTCTGACTGAAAAGTCAGGTTTGATTAAGTCGTAGAAAGGTTTTACTCTCTCTGCATAATCTAAAATGTATGTTCTGCCAAAATTTAGGAATCCCAGTATTGACTGTAGACTTTTTAATGATTTTGGAAGTTAAAGCAGCGCACACTTTTCTAAAAAGTTTGCTTCCAGGCTTTTCCCTTCACTTGAAAGCTCATATCCTAAAAATAGGACATTGAGGTGGGCTATTTTTGATTTCTTAAAATTAAATTTGTAGCCCTCAGAGGCGAATCCCATAATAATGGTGCTCACCCTGGTCAAGTGCCTTTTTAAGTCATCGTCGGTCAGATAAATATCATCCACATAGGACAATGCTTCCTCATCAAAATTTTGTAGTAACTCAGTTACCCTTGCTGAGAATACCCCGGGGCTGTTCTTAAACCCCTGGGGGGGCAACAAAATTGTCGTTGGGACCCCAACGCTGAGAATGCGGTCAAATACCTGCTTTCAGGTGCTATATTTTGGCAGAAAAATCCATTTGAGATATCAAGTGTTGTTTTGTATTTTTTCCGCACAATGTTATTCATTAATGCAGCACTATGTGCGTTTTGGACAGCGAATGTCTTTGTGCATGAGTTTAAATGTCTGTAATCTAAAACTAGACGATATGAGTTGTCCGGTTTTGTTACGGGAAACAAAGGATTGTTCATTGGTGAGGTGCATGTTTCAATCACCCCTGGGAATTCAAGTTGATCTAAGATCTCCCTGACCTGTTTTTTAGCTTCTTGCTTTATTGGATATTGCCTTTGAGCATTTGGTGAAACTTTTAACGGGATCAAGTGGTGGGTTGATTCCTCATCCCAACCGGCATGATTTTTGTATAGTGCTGGAGCTAGGGCAACCGCCCACTCCTGTGCATAAGCATGTTTAAGATGTATGGGAACGAGGTCGAAAATGATGGAAAAATTACAGTTTCTCCCCTGGGGCACTCCATAACGAATGTTGGCAGCCAATCTTGTTCTGCTAATAGGATGTTATAACCAGATGACAGATTTTCCCAAAAGAGACCCTTAACTTTCCTGGGCTTGTCCCCCTCCATTTGGAATGTTATTTCGTGTAACTTATGTGGGACGCTCACCCTGGTGTTTCCACCGTGATGTAATCATTCAAGTCCGCTGTCACCAGAAATTCCATCAGGTTCTGGCGAGCTATTGTTACTTCTGCCGCACTGTCTAGCATCATCAGAGCCCATTCCCCGTTCAGAAGCTGCGTCCTCAGTATTCTGGGCATGTCTGATCTTTATGCCTGCAACTCTCTTTTTCTTAAATTGAGGTTTTGGTTTTGGCTTGTCTTCTTTTTTGGAAGTATAGTCTTGAGCGTGCTGCTTGTCTCTGGACTTTGTACGCTCCTCTTTGTGTTCTGACCGTCCTTCTCTCTCGGAGTTTTTCGTCGAGCCCTGAAAGGAACGAGAGGAACGTCTATCACTATCCTGATACTTGTCAGGTTTCCTAATATTATCCCTATTCCTGAGATTATACCTCTTTTCAGAGGGTTCCTGTGGAGGAGATCTACCTCAGGATTGAGATCTCTTTTCTGAAAAGTTTTGTTGTTTTTTATTATCCCACTTCTTTTTAGAAGAAGAAGGTGTCTGCTTGGAAGTGTCCTTTTCAGGACTGCCCATCAGTTGTGGTTTTAAGGCTTTCCCACCCAAACTGTCTCTGCCTAATTCTGCATACGCAGTTTCGATTATTTTGGGTAGTTCGTGTGGTTGGTCTAACGGACTGAACTCCCTTAGGCGTTGGCGGATTGCCACTCATGCTGCTTCCCCTTTAATATTAGCTAGTATTATGGCTGATACCTGGTCATAGTTATTTAATAACTTCATCCCTAAGTTCAGGGCAAGCTCTGCTCCGTTCTCATTTTGTATTTGTCTTAATACATCTGGTACTACCGCTAATGAAGGAATACCATGAGTTCTGGTATATATGGCAGCAAAGACTGTACCCCAAGTGGTACAGCCCTCTAACTGTGGTGTTATCCCCATGGGCAAGCAGATTGTTAGCATTCTGTGTTTTTCAAACGTGGTAGTATTTGGAAATACTGCCTTGAGCTGAGTTATTTTCGGAGCTACCCAGAATGGTATTTGTTCACGTTTCGTGGGCATTTTGCCCATTACTGCAGGTAATGTTTGTGGAGTTATTTTAGTTGCTGTACCTTGAGATTGAGTTCCATTTGTTGCAACTGTTGTTGGTTGGACTGTGAAAGTCCTCATGACGTATTGCATCAGGTTTCTGTAGATTCTATTAAATCTTTGTGCTGTATGAGTAAGTCTGGTTGTGGCATTGTTTCAATGTCAGGATGTGGTGTGTAGGCTGCTAATATTGGCCATGTTGCCCCGTCTCCTCCGAGCGGGCCTAATCTTACTCTGTGTCTTATATGGAGTAGGGCGCCTTTAAACCAATATAGGTGTTCCTGGTATGTGAGCGGAACCTCTAAGTCCTCGCAAGGACCGTATTCCTCTGGTGCATCTCCTTCTGTATAGAAGTGAAATGTGTGTGTTCTTGCATCTGCTTCTGGGAATGTAACCCGCAAATAGAATACCTCTGTTTTGTTTGATTTGTGTGCCTCAATCACAAAAGCTACTAAGCCACCCCTAGGTGTTACCCCATATTCTAGTAGTTTCAAGGTGATAGTACGTCTGAATTTAGGTGCAATGAGTACTCCATCCACCTCTTCATCTTCTACTGAGATGTGTCTCTCCACCACCGGGTTATCTTGGTTGGTTGTGTCCTCAGTCATTTTGGACAGTAGTTTGTTCAAGGGAACTAAGATAAGGTGTTATGCACAATTTTAGGAACAAAATGTCCTTCAAGCTTGATTAACCAGCAGCCAATAAATAGGATATTTCGCCTACACAGCTGTGGCGGAGTTTTGTGCCCACCCACTCCAGACGTCTCTGGCGTCTTGTGAGTAGGGGTCTCTGAGAATAGCACGACTGAACTACTCAGATTCTACTGTTAAATAAGTACCTAACCAACGTTGGCGGCGCCATGTCATGTAGTTCCTATATTGCCCATACAGGACCTGCGCGTTTGGATAACATAAACTGCGGGTTTGGTGGCAGACTAACTCTGAGCACCCCCACCGAGAATGTTAGCCTGTTTGCATAAGCTAGCTCACAGTGCCACTAGTGTCTCCTCTTATCAGGGAGAGAATAGTTTCTGGCAACCTTAGAACATGACAACCCTGATCCCTCAAGACCATGGAAACAATGTACTACTTTTCGCTCAGTTACTCGTGCTCACTTATCTTGCCTCAGAGATACACAGAATAAACAGCCTGGGCGTTTCAATAAGGGTTTATTAAACAGTTGTTATTCTCGTGTAAAATATGAGCTGCAACAACCATTAGACAGTAGCAGAGATATATGATTAGCAGTACTATGAATATAAATGGATAGTACAGTTCTACCATCTTGCATTACGCATGAATAAATACATGAATATAAAATGCATTGATAAAAGAAAGTGCGTGCTCCTACGATGCCTATCTAGATGTGCCTAAGTGTACCTAGCATGTGAGTAGGTGTGAAGCCAAGAATCCCTCTAGGACTTAGTCGAACCCCATTACCTGAAGTGTGAGAATGTAGGAGCCCTTCTTGGTCCCGAGTTGGACACCCCGCAAGGGATGTTCAGACCACTGTCAGCTGGAGCGTCTGCATGCAGGAACCTCAGCGTCTCTGGTCAGTGTGTCGGCCTGGAAGTCTCGGGACCCTCTGACTACTGATAGCAAGAGGTGCTGTATTTATACAGAAAAGTATATAGAGTCCCTTTGTCCCTTGTTCTTGTGTTAGCCATTGTTGGGTATGAGGATGACGTATAGGATGAACCTTGTGCGTAGATATTAGGAAGGTTGTGTATAGCCCCTGCCTGGTTTCCATGTAGCCTCATGAATATTCATTCATGCAGTGTCAGTCTAAAGATGAAGTCATAGAACACTATTGTTCGGGAAAAACCCTCCTTCTGCACCCAGGCCTAGAACCAGATAAAAGGTTCAGTCATAAAAGGCGGTCAATCCTTAAAAGGCTCGTTAGAGTGTAATGTAGGGGAGGTGATGTAGGTGAAAGGGTATGATGTTCCCTGGGCCTACATTAGAGTACCTATATGAAACATAACAATTCCGTTCTGGATTGCACAAAACATAAACCAGCTTGAAGCATTATTTCCCCGTACGGGAACCCAAGATAAGCATTGATTTCTTACAATGTGCCTACCTTTAGAGATGGTTCTCTCGGTCGATGACTGTGCAACATGGGCACAGTTTTTGCTGCAATATATACCATCACGCATGGTACACTATCCATAGCTGTTTTGCCTGAAGTGATAAAGCAGATTCAAACTAAATATGGGGCAGCTCCTGCCCTGTACTTGGGGGATTAAACTTATTGGCAACTATGTCACAGTCACCTCAATTATTTTAAGTAACATAAAAGGGAAAGCAGCAGGAATGCCAGCTACTAAAAAATTATTGCTGAAACCTATACATCTATAGGTCAAGATAATTTGGGAGCCAGACCTAATAAACCACAACTTAATGGTAATTTCAATAAGGATAACTCGAAACAGGCACCAGAGTCTTCTAAAATATGCTGGGATAAACAGAAAAATAAAGAAAAAACAAAGTCATGATATGGATCTCCCCAACTGGAGTCCTGTGCAAAACTCTGTAATTTGCCTTATGTTATGATATGGCCACTTGCTATAGCACAACGACAAGGTGTATCTCAGTGCTTGGCTACTCAGGTTCAGTGCAGTACAATCAGAACAACCACGTCTTTAAGAGTCTTTTGAACTTGTCAAGTTCTGAGCACATACAAATTTGCAGAAAAAGTTTGATCAGGTGAATTAGGGCAAGATACGAGAAAGATCTGCTTCCAAATCTTGAAGTGCGATTACGAGGGATCCTTAATAAAGCGTTGTTTGCAGATCTAAGCAGTGTAGTGGGGTGGTAATGGCAGAGTCTGTTCTGGGCATGGGGCTGGACCTAATTAAGCGGTCCACCAGTCCCCCGACCAGAGCTTCTGAGCCTTTCTGAACAGCAAAATCTTGGTCTTGACACCGTTTAACTGAAGATGGCTGCTTGTTTTCCAGTTAGTTACAAGCACAGTAGTCCCTGACAAGGAGAGTACAAGGAGGGGGAATGAATATAGACTAAGAATCAGTGCTATATTAAAGCTGTCCAGCCGGACAGGGTTAGTTTAATATTGTATAAATTTGCAACAAAATACAGTGGGACACAGTCCTTTGTCCAGCAAGGTACATATAACACAAAAACAAAACAAGGGCTCAGGCAGAACAGATGCTTGTGAGTCATACATTAGATAGAACAAGCAAAAATGAACAACAACACTGTTACGCAAAAACAATAACAAATTAAATTGTGTTTGCGGTGTACAGAGAGTCGACGACGTTTCAATCCCATGGGAGAAATAGTGGGCTCATCATCAGGACATTATATTACATGCCTGAGTGAAAATTGCCATGATCAATACTCGCAATTGAGAGTAGAAGGACTGAATGGATATGTTCTCATTTAAAGATTGAGCGAATGAAAGCCGCAAGGAGCGTTGGTATTAAAGACCGTGCGGTGGGCGCATTGGCAAGCTATCCTATTCAGCAGTGCAACATTGTGCAATGGAACGATGACCATGCGGAGAGGCAGGTGAATAAGCTATCTTATTGAAGGACCACGGCGGCGGTCCTTCAATAAGCTGAAAAACCAGCAATGCTGGAATATTAACGATGCGATGACCGTGGAACGGATCATGTCCACTGCGACCAGGTTTTCCTTTTAGCAATTATTCTCATCCAGCCCTGGAACCGAAATTTAACCTTATCCGGGTTGTGCCCAAAGGAAATGACAAGTTGAGTATTGTCAGTGTATGATACGATCTTGAATACGCATGATCTAACAATTTGCGCGAGGGGGCCACATAGAGATTGAATAATGTCGGGCTCAGAGAGGAACCCTGTGGGACTCCTTTGTTGACGAGCATAGTTCGTGATTTAAAGTAGTCTAGAGAGATCGTTTGGGTTCAGTTGTTGAGAAAGTTCATGAGCCACAGTGCAGTGCTCTGCCATGTATACCTCCATCGTGCAATCTACGGAATAGGACTGTATTGGAGACCGTACCGAAAGCCGCTGATAAATCCAGCACTACCAACATGACCAGGGTGCCAGCATCAAGTGACAGTCTACTGGCATGTAACTGTGAAACAATTAAATAGCATAATAGGCATCAGTATACTGAAACACATCTTTCTCATTCCTTTCAGGAAACATCAGAAAAATGCTCAGAGAGAGAGGAGGACATTCAGAGCGCAGATCGGAAGAGTATGTGAAACCAAAAAGGACTCACAACATCTGGAAAAAAGAGGAAACTTCCACAACAGAAGCCTCAATTCGAGAACAAGAAATGCCAAACATATTGAGGATGCTTTTTCGGAACAATGAGTGGGCACTGACCCTGCTAGACAGCGCAGTTTGCCAGAATCTTCAAGAATGTCTGGTGGTGAAAGCAACTAATGATTTTGTTCAGGTCGAAGCACGGGATCAGAGAGTTAGATCTCCAGGTAGATTATATGATTTGGACAACCAAATTGAGGGTGATTTACCCCACACCTTTAAATCCCTTTTCTGGGAAAATGTAACACTTACATATGACATTCTCTTGGCTGAGAGGGTTTGGCCACCTGTGTTTGTTAGGAAAGTCCCAAAAGGGTAAGACAAAATAATACAGCATTATACGGCAATCATGTAGGCTGGGATCAAGATTTACCTTATCATGCTATACTAATAAGGTCCTGCCCACAAGTGCAACCACAATACCCTATTAAACATGAAGCTAAACACCCAGTTAGAGAAATTCTAACACAGCTTGAATATAGAGGCATAATTTACCATGTACCTCACCAATGAACAATCCTTTGTTTCCAGTAGCGAAACCAGATCATTCATGCCGTTTAATCTTAGACTACAGACGTTTAAACAGTCAAAATAGCACATTTGCAGTTCAAATGTACACAGCGCAGTGCTAATGAACCACATTGAGCACAAAAAATATAAAACCACATTAAACATTTCAAATGGCTTTTTCTGCCAAAACATACAACTGAAAGCAGGGATATAAGCGCGTTCACCACAGGGTTGCAAAAAAGATTTTGTTGACTCCTTCAAGGGTATAAGAATAGTCCAAGCTTGTTTTATGCCCATGTTACATCAATTCTACAAACAATTGATCGAGAAGCAGTGTTCTATTTTGATGACATATACCTTGCAGATGATGACTTAAACACCTATCTAACCAGAGTAGATCACATTGTTGTAGGATTTGCTGAATTTTGCTAGAGATTCAACTCTCAAAAAGCAAAAATTGCTTATTTCGCTATCCTGTTCTTGGGTACAAGTTATCAAAGGAAGACAAAAGCTTAGCACCACATTTCATAGAGACATGTGCACTCTTACAACCACCGTACACAATAAAAAGCTACAATCACTTTTGGGCTTTCTCAGCTTTGGTAGAACATACATACCAGATTATGCTGAATCAGTGAAACCATTTTATGAATTAATATGTTCAGACTTCTCAAGCACAAATTGGACACCATAGCACACACAGATTCTGTGATCAGTGCACGCTGACATGCTTAGTTCAAAACAATTACACGCACGTGTTAACACCAAAAATCTTGTGGTCTGCATAATTGCAGGGGCCACAGGCTCCACATATGTAACTTTCAATTAAGGTGATACTGTACCAATTGCACATACATTTAAATTGCATTTATATTCCAATGCAGAAATGTGTTTTGCACCTACAGAAAAAATGCAGACATTTGTTGTTAGACCTGTCAGCCTTAGGGTGGTTTTGCCCTAAACTTTTTGCCTGCCTGCCTCCAATTTTGCTGAATTCTAGGACTCTAGGCACTTTAACACTGCTAATCAGTGGTAAAGTGCATTTGCTCTCTCCCCTAAAATGGTTTGATTGACTTATCCTCTTTTGGCCTATTTAGTTTACATATAGGCCCCTAATAGAGTGCCTTACATGTGCCCAGGGCCTGTTAATTAAATGCTATGAGTGGGCCTGCACCAATGATTGCACCACCCCTACAAGTAGCACTTTAAACATGTCTCAGGCCAGCCACTTCTGAACCTGTGTGTGCAGTTTACACTGTCATGTCGATTGGGCATTTAAAACCCCTTAGTAATCCTTAAACTCCCCTTTCAATACATATATGTCACCCCTAAGTTAGGCCCTAGGTAGCCCATAGGGCAGGGTGCTGTGTAATCAAAAGGTGGGACATGTACCTTTAAGTTTTGCATGACCTGGTAGTGAAAAACACCGACATTCGTTTTCACAACTGTGAGGCCTACCCCTCTCAGACGTTTACATTGGGAATTCCTTATTATATTTTATAAGCTGTTGAGTAGTTGTAGATCTGTCATGTTTCATATCACTGGAATAGTAATACATAATCCTCTTTACTAGTAAAGCCAAAATGTATCATTAGCATTTTAAAATTGCCACTTTCCGAAAAATGCCCTTTATCTGCTCTTAGTCCTGTGTGCCTGCAGCCTGTCTCGAAAACACTTGTGGGGTGGGTGACAGCTGGACTTTGTGCATTCCCTCTAGACAGCCACACACAAAGGGAACTTAGTTATGACTGAGTGGCCATCCACATCCTAATGTGTCATCCTGGGCAGGATGAGAGGAAGGAGCTAACACTTACACCTGAAAAGACTGTGGGGCATATTCACAAGGACTTATCGCCGAGTTATCGCCACCCTAACGCAACAAAAGTGGAGATAGATTTAACGCCCCATTCACAAGTGGGTGCAAACTGCAGACATCGCCAGTATTCCCGCGATAACTGCCGCAAAACTTATCCCCACGTGTGACACCACCAACTAACCCTAATGAGATGCAGAGTAGGCGTTCCTGTGCAAAAACACACGAAAACACCACAACACCACTTTCACAACGAACTGCCAGATCTGCGATGCGAACCAAAAACAGGTGATAAGCCGCGGTAGCAGCCGGGATTCAACACCTGCCTTCTGCTGGTGTAAAGCAGGGCGACTACCTGCAGTAGGAAAGGGAGCCCAGCACAGAGCCACATCGGAAGACCCACAGATGCCATGGATACAATGATCATACAGCTCGGAGACCCAAGAGGGCCACAACACCCACCGCCCCCACTTCCAGGCCCCCCCCCGGACCCCCCCTGACAAACACATACCGTACATGACACAAGAGCCACAAAAAGCGCATGATGTCGCACAATGACAACAAGAAACACACGTGTGGTCAGAAGAACGAGAAACAGTCACTCATCATTGAAGTAACAACCAAAAACTTTCTTGAAACACAACACAAAACACCAATGCGGAAGACTCCTGTCGGGTCCATCCGGGACAATCCTGGAAAATAAAGCCCAAAAACAGAACGTGTGTCATGCGCACATCAAAGGAGCGAGATACAGAGAAACAGAGAAGGAAAGAAAGGCAGAGAAAGAAAGAGAGAGAGAAAGAAAGAAAGGGAGAGGGAGAAGGAGAGAGAGAAAGGAAGAGAGGGAGAGAGAGAGAAGGAAAGGAAGGCAGAGAGAGGGAGAGAGAGAGAAGGAAAGGAAGGCAGGGAGAGAGAGAGAAGGAAAGGAAGGCAGAGAGAGGGAGAGAGAGCAAAGGAAAGGAAGGCAGAGAGAGAGAGAAGGAGGGACACTGCCGCCCCCAGGCACCCAGTCACCACTGCTCACCTGCTGCCAAAGATGTGTCCACCAGTGGGCACAGCACGTGCCCGTGCAAGCTCCACGCCCCGGTCCCGCCACCATGGCATGCTCCACATCATGCGGACCCGCACCGCGGCCCAGCAGGTCCCACATATGGCGCTGAGTCCTGAGGCATCAATGGTAGAGACCACATCACTGCACACGTCATCATCGCAGGCTGCACACCCGCTCAGCAATTTCGGGGCCGCTAACCCTGTGCAACCCCAGTCAGCGCCACGTGGTGGTAGGCTCGTGATGGCCACAAGGCTTCGGGTGCCACTAACCCTGTGCAACCCCAGTCAGCGCCACATGGTGGTAGGCCCGTGACGGCCGCAAGGCCTCGGGTGCCACTAACCCTGTGCGCAACAACTCATGGGCCCTTCATGATTGAGCCCCGTGGAACGTCCGTCATCCAGTAACCTCCGGCAGTAGGGAATGTGACGTTGCCGGCCCCTTATATTCTCGGGGTCACATGGCCTGTGATGCCTGCGCAGGATGGGTGTGGTGTGTGTGCAAACCTGCCCTCACGGAGTGGCCGCGTCATGCTGACAACTAGACCAGTGACCTGCAGACCACTAGCGTGTAAACCTGCGACATGTGGTTATGTGGCCCCCCCCTCAGAGCGTAAGCGGAGTGGTCTGGCCTGGCGTACGCCGGGCCAGCGCAGGGCTTGCAACAATGACAAGGAAGTGACTAATGCGTGTGTCCCTGTTGTAGTGTCTACGGCACCCGGAACGCAACAGGCAACGTAGCACACTGTGACTGGAATCCCACTAGATGAGCATCATTGACATTAGGGGGAATCACTGACCCAACATACATCCACACATTCATACTTCCAGTGGAGTTTAGCAGTTGGAGCAGTACAGGGCCTTGCCAACCCCGCATCACAATATGGGCCCATGGAGGGCCAGCCAGAGACCATCAGGGAATGGCAAGTACAGTGGAAGAGGAAGAGTACAGTCCGCAGTCTGGTCGCCGTGTCATTGGTCACCAAACAGGATATGGCAGTCCATGTCACGGTCCAAGGTGAGTGCCGCAGAGTGCATCAGGGGTCAGTGGAAGGTCATGGGGCCATGTGCGGCACCAAGGAGCAACAGGCCAGGTGGCGGAAATGAATGCTAGTGCCTCCTTCTGATCCCAAAGCCAGCCACGTCCTCGTCCTTGGATGTGTGCCCTGCCCCACCTGTGGGTGGTGCAGTTCCGGCTGCAGCACTGTGTGCCACTGACACATCAGGGGCCGGAGGTGGATTGTCGGCCGCATTGTGTGGCAATGACACATCAGGTGCCGGAGTGCAAATGTCTGCCGCACTGTGAGGCACGGACACACCAGGGGGCGGAGATGTGGATGGTGTAGGGGCAGCAGCATTCATCTGCGCCACACCTTGTGGCAGCAATGCCATGATGAGGACATGCAGGTCGTGGTAGATCCCAGCTACATTTCGCTGATGTGCAGCGGTGGCTGCTATCCTTTCCGCCTCCATCCGCACCATGTCCTCCATGAGCCTCCGCATGTGTGCCATCTCTCGGCTGAGATCGCTGGAGCCACTCTGAGCGGATAGGTGTTCTTGTCTCCGAGTCATGACTCCATCGATGTCAGCCAGGGCTCGTTGGAGACCATGGAGCGGTGTGTGGGTGTCCGTTAGGGACTGGAGGTGGTCCCTGATGGGACTCAGACACCCATGGATGGCGTCAAGTTTGGTAGCCATGAGGTGGAACCCCACCCGCACCTGCTCAGCCATCTCCCTCTGGCCCTCCAACACATGGCGTTGGAAGGCCATGTGTTGTTCGGGGGGGTCTTGGGAGACAGCCGGGGTTTGGGTGCCTCCTGCTGGATGGTTTGTGGAGTGGGTGGGGTCTCCTCGATGCAGCTGGGCTGCCCTGGTCCTGGAGGTGATTGGCGGATGAGTTCATTGATGTCTTGGAGGGCTTGGGTGTCGATGCTGGTGGTGTCCTCCTCATCATCAGTGAAGAGTGGCTGGGACTGCTCTGCAGGTGGCGTTGACGGTGCCCCTGCAATGTGAAGGGGAGATGCTGTGTTGCAATGTGTCCACATGTATGTGGCCGCATGGTACATGTTGACATTCAGACAGCATGGCAATGTACATTGTGACAGTGTGTAGATCAGGGCCATATTCCAGAGTCATTGTGGGTGTGCACTGTGCTCTGCTTGGTTGTGCATGTGTGCCATTGTGGCCATCTCCCCCCGTCCCCCCAGTACCTGGTGGTTACTCACCCTGTTGCTGTGGTGTTGTGTCATGTCGAGCAGTGTCCGGTGCCCCGACTCCTGCCACGGTCTCCACACTGATGACTGTCGACACCAGCTCCTCCATGTCATCCAGCTCCAGCTGTGGCACTGGGCTCCCACCTCCAGTCTGCATTGCTGCCTTCTGGTTGCCTGCGAGTTTCTCCTTGGTCTTGCGGTTGATGTCAATCCATCGCCTCTTGACCTCGTCCATTGACCTCTTGTGCTCTCCAACGGCATTCACCTTGTTCACGATGGACCGCCATAATCCATTTTTGGTGACCAATGACACATTGGAGGCGACGAACAGTTTTTGATGGTGTTCTATCACCTCCGTGACCAGGATCCTATTCTCCTGCGGACTGAACTTTGTCTTCCTCTTCTTCTTGTCCTTGCCCTTCCCTGTCACTGAGGTCCCAGGCTGGTCGTCCGGGGTGCTGGTGGGGTTCCGCTCGTCCTCTGCGCCTGGTCCGGCTGCCTCCATTGTGCTTCGGTGTTGGTCATTTTGTGTTTGTGTGTTTTTTCTCCTTTTGTAGTGATTTTCCCGCCTGCCGTGTGTGTATGGCAGGCCTGGCGCTGCTTATCGCTGATTTCCTCATCGTGAATGGGCTCATCGCATGTTTTTTGGTGTTGGGGTTTGTGTTTTTGACTCCGTCGCGGTGGTTGTTTCGCGGACATTGGCCGCGTTTTCAGAGGACTATCGCATGGTACCGCCGTGTTGTGAATTCCGGGTTAACACTGGGCTATTTTCCCGCGATAGACTGCGATGTGTAAAGTTGCGTTAACATTTTCTGGAGATGTTTAGCGCACGTTCTTGTGAATATCGCCCTGTGTCCTGTTCCCACACAAAGTGCTGTATACCTCCCTGGAGTGAGTCTGGAGCCAAGAATGTGCACTTCAAAGCCCCTCTTTGAAGTCTCCCTGCTTCAGAGGCACTACTGGGCTTCTTGCCCTACCCGTTCAGTACACTACTGGACCATAAACAACTCTGCCAGGAGGAAGGACTGCTGTGGTGCTAAAAGGACGGCCACTCTTCTGGACTGTTGCTCTGGAAGAACTGCTTTTCTGCTGTGCTGCCCTGCTGCCAGCTACCCTCTGCCTTGACTGAGGAAGGACTGAATCTATCTCACTTGAACCCAGAGTGACTCAAGGGCTTTCTGGCATGCCCATTGTTCTAAATCTCAGGGACATCAAAAACGTAAAATCATCCTGCAACAGCACCTGGACTTTGCTTGCTTCAAGGCTTTCCCTGCCAAGTGGTGTCGTTCCAGTCCTGGGCCCTTGGAAGTGGGTATAAAGTGCTGCTACAACCAGAATCCATGCATCAATGCTGTTGTGCTGATCGGAACTGGCACCACACGCTCAATGCCAATGCATCGCTGCAAGGAACATGAACCCTGCATCGGTGTCTGAGCAATGCATAGGTCTCCAGTTTCGGATGCTCGGCTATGACGCATCGACTCCAATCTTGTGCTTCTACGATGATGCATCACCTTTTGCTTACCTCATCTCGGCCCCGTTGATGATTCATCTAAGGTACTGTCCAGCAGGCCAAGGCTGGTCCATATATCCTATCCGTGCTCCATCGGGGTCAGCAAAAACCTTTGGATTTACCCCAGTCTAGCATGACCAGATAGCGCCGGTGGCTCTTTATGCTTTCAAGCACTACAGCTTCATTTAATCTTTAAAAATTCATAACTCCAGTTATACTTATTGGATTTTTATTGTTTTTGTCTTGTTTTTTTCATGAAACTGTAATCTATTGTTCTAACCAGGTATAGTGTTTTCTTTCTGGTGTTTTCACTGTGTTACTGTTTGAAGTATTGCACAATTAATCAATCAATCTGGGTTGGTAAAGCGCAACTACTCACCCGTGAGGGTCTCAATGCGCTGGGGGTCTGGGGGGACGGCTCCGTTGAGTGTTGGTGTCGTCCGGAGAGCCGGGTCTTGAGATCCTTCCTGCACTTGGGCAATGTGGGAGATTGCCAGAGGTGGATGGGGAGGGTGTACCAGGCTTTGGTTGCGAGGTAGGAGAAGGACTTTCCTCCTGTTCTGGCCTTGTTGATATGAGGGACGGTAGCCAGAGAGAGCTGAACTGATCGGAGGTGTCTTTTGGGTGCATGGCAGGAGAGGTGGCTGTTCAGGTATACGGGTCCAGTGTTATGAAGGGCCTTGTATGCATGGGTGAGGAGTTTGAAGGGTATTCTTCTTTCGACTGGAAGCCAGTTGAGGTTGCAGAGGTGTTGGGTGATGCGGCTGTGACAGGGGATGTCGAGGATCAGTCTAGCTGCGGCGCTCTGGACAGTCTGGAGTTTGTGAAGGAGTTTCCTATTGATTCCGGCATAGAGAGCGTTGTCATAGTCCAGTTTGCTGCTGATCAGCGCGTGCATGACAGTTTTTCTCGATTCGGTTACGATCCATCTGAAAGCCTTCCGGAGCATGCGGAGGGTGTTGAAGCATATTGTGGATACGGCATTGATATGGCGGTTCATTGTGAGTGATGAGTCTAGTATGATGCAGAGGGTTTGTGCGTGATCCATCGGGGTGGGGTTTTTTCCGTTGGCAGATAGCCACCAGAAGTCGTTCCATGTGGAGGGGGTGGAGCCAAGGATGAGGACTTCTGACTTTTCTGAGTTGCGTTTCAGGCAGCTGTTCTTCATCCAGGTGGTGACGGCTTTCATCCCTTCTAAGAAGTTGTGTTTGGTGAGGTTGGGTTCGTTGGTGAGGAAGAGGATCAACTGGGTGTCATCGGCGTAAGAGATGATGTTGAGCCCGTGGTTCTTGATGATGGTTGCTAGGGGCGCCATGTAGATGTTGAAGAGGGTGGGGCTGAGAGAGGAGCCCTGGGGCACTCCACATTTGGTCTCTGTCGGTTCCAAGAGGTAGGGGGGAGTCTGACTCACTGGAGGGTACACCCAGGGGCCGAACAACAGTTACAGAAGCCGAGCTGCACAGCTGGCATGAGGCGGGTATTCGAAACATGGGAGACATATACCGGGACGGCACACTAATCCCATACATGGCATATATATATACGAAGTTGAGTTGCCCCCAGGCCAATTCCTACTCCACCGCTCACTAATAGCCGCCCTCACAGCCAGATGGGATGACCTAACAAACAAGCCTCAAACTCACCTCACAATACAATACCTGCATGTTATGGGACAAAGCAGTCATCTCAGTCACAAGGTGGCTCACAGCCTCATTACGACAACACACAGCGGCTAATCTAACACCACTCAGGAACCACTGGGAGCAAGATAAGAGTTTCCAGCTCCCAGATACTGAGTGGACCTTAGTACTAGAAAGCCCCGGTGCATATCCCCTGAAAAGTGCGACTCTGCCAAATCCAATGTTACATCACACAGGGGGCATCCTCACACTCTCTAAAATCAACCGATTCTTCAACCGCCTAGATGCCGCCTGCCCTCGCTGCTCCCTCACTGACGCAGACTTATTAGACATGCTCTGGGGATGTCCCCACCTATACATGTACTGGAAGGAGATTGCTGACACCCTGGCCACATGCACAGACCGAACAGTCCCATTTGAATGGCATACTTACATTTTACATCTATACCGCAGTTGCCGGAAAAATAAAGTTACTTCTAGATTTCTAGACCTGGGAATAGCGGTAGCTAAGAGATTAATCACTAGGAAATGGAAGGCCCAGGACCCCCCCCCCCCCCATATATTAGCTTGGCGACACTCCATGCTCGCATGGGCCAAAGCCGAGAGCATTGCGCTTCACAGAGAAGACAACACAGGTAAACCTAAGACCCAGATTGCCACAAGTTGGGATGCAATGATGGCCGAGCTGCTGCAAGTTCAAAATGCTCCTAGGGAGGGTCCACCCTTGACTGACTCTGCAGATTAGGAACACACACACGTAAAACAGGAAAAACGTAGCGCAATAGACGATCCAGACGCAGAAGGTACAAATATGTCTGTATTCCAACCAATACCAATTAGTGAACAAAATTGACATTACACTCAACAGCGCGCGTGATGCATTGGGCCGGTAAGTTAGGGGAGAGCTCTGAACATGTTCTATAACACCCGTTATGTTTTAAGTTGTCCCTGTTACGATATCATTCGCCACCTTAGACCACGAGACAACGCGCAACAACAACCTACAGCGCTAGCAAACACTACTCTCTGACACTCCATCATGCTTGCATGGACATAAGTAATAGACATTTGTATTTTACCATTGGGTGCTCAGAATGTACCTGTTAATATGTTCAATGATGTACATATATTGGTATGTATTCCATTGCATAGCCAATGCCAAATCTACAATATATTATGTATGTTTGAATGGTCGCTGAAATAATGGAAAAACTTTAATAAAAACAGATTTAAAAAAAAATAATGTGCACGAAGTCTATGTGTAAGTTCTTGAATAGGCACATGGGTCGCAGGATGGTGGAAGTCATGACCTTGAGTGTGGGCTCGGGACTGTACTGTTGGCATACCGTGCATTGTGCATAGTAATCATTTCTGATAGGTGGGTGGTGACCCAATTGTGCAAGAGTGTGGCTAGAATGTACTCCTTGTCTGTGTGTGCAGGGTGATGCAGCTGCTCTAGAGCGGTGTATATAAGGCTTGTGGCATAACTGGCTTCCCCGTGGTCTCCTGTCTGAAGATAACATCTGATGGTGTATGGACACATCCCCGCTGTACCCAAAGCTCTTTTTCAGGGGGGAGGGGGGAGTTCCTGCAATTCCCGTAGATGTAGACTGGCTATTTGTGTGTATGGTGGGGGTAGGTTGTTGTCTTTTGTCTGGCTGCATGTCAACTCTGTCAGGAAGTCCTCTGTTGTCCCTTAAGTCGTTCTGGCTGCATCTATAGCTGCCCAGTCTGCCAGCACATTTTCCCTTGATATGAGGTCCTGTTTGGTAGTAGTATCTGCACATTTGATAGTGGCCACTTCGAATGGTAGTGTCAGGGTCTTAATTAGCTATGCTGACAGATCCTTGTGCATAACGGGTGACCCCTCTGAATACTCTCCTTTCCCACTTGTGGAAGTCATGTATGCTGAATCCGAATAGATGGTAGCCTCTTGTCCATCTACCTGTTTGAGCGCCTCTATCATGCCTACTAGTTCTGCTGCTTGTGCTGAGTAATGCAAGGGTTATGGTATCTGCATTAGTATACTCATGGTGTCTGAGGACCCTTGTTGCTCCGCACTTACCACTGCTGCTCCAGTGTGTCTCATCTCTGTGTCCTAGCTGATAAAGGAGGAGCCAACAACAAACAGTAGGATATTGCCTGGTATTGGATCCTCCTCTACCATCCCATACTTTTCTGGCTTGTGCATGACACAATCATGCACTTCCTCACCAGGTTCTACTGGGTACTCAAGAAATATGGTGGTGTTCACTGTGTGGCAGCGGGCTTTTTGGGGGGAAGACAGTGACAGAATGATCTTGAATGCCGAGGCTCTCAGGGTGGTAAGGGTGCCTTTGCCCTTTGTTTTTATTGCAAATACTCAATGTTTTGCAAATAAGGTCAGTAGTGACCCCATCACTATTTTTGTGGATTTCTTTACTTCGAATGTGGCTGTGGCTAGTGCTTGTTTGCATGGGAAGTGGCCCAGCAGACCATTGTAATACGCCACATGTTTGTGGCCCATTGACGTCATGTGTGTCAATACTGCCTTCATGACTTCATCTGTCATGACTTCACCTGTTCATCTCAATGGAAGAACAGGTAAAATCGTTGCTTAGTATAATCTGTTGTATCGATCACTGGGGCACTTCTAATTGCCTCCTTCAATGCCCTGAACATTTCTTCCCTTTCGGGAGTCCATGTGATTTTGTTATTATTTGCTCGTGATTCTGTAAGGACTTTCAGCAGGGCTGCGGTCATTGTTGAGTAGTCGAACACCCACTGTCTAACATAGGTGCAGAGGCCTATGAATTGCTATATTTGCTTCATTGTCATGGGCCGACCATAACTCTAATAGCGTTGGCCCTCTCTGGCGTCCTTTTCCTGCCCTCCTTTGATATTAGTTGTCCCAGGTCATGTACTTCCGTCTGGGCGTACTGCAGTTTTTGCTTGTCTATCTTGTACCCTTTCTTCGACAGAGTGCAGAGGAGCACTATGGTGTCTTGCCTGCACACTTAATTCCGTTGAGCTGCAGAGCAGGATATCGTCCAGTTCCTGCATTAGCATACTGCTGCACTCGAAATTGGCTATGTCATTTTTTACCAATATGTTAAAGATGCTGGTGACTTACAGTACCACTGGGGCAGCCTTGAGTGCAAATCGTGCTTTCCCTTTTATGAGAAGGCCGTTAGGTATTGGCTTTGTGGGTGTAGGGGTCTGCTGTTAGTCAATATGGACGAGGGATCTGGGAAAACCGGAAATTTTGGGATAACTATAGCCCTCAGGGGTCTCAAATCTTGAACCATCCTCTACATTCCCCCCTTTCTCTTTTTACTGGAAAAATGGGTGTGTTACAGGGGAGGACCCCTCATAGATTCTTCCTTGTTCCACAAGGGCCTGTATCATTGGGAGTATACCTACCTCTGGTTCCTTGAATAATGGGTACTGACATACTCTGGGTAGTAGTGCTCCTGGTTTTAGAGTGATGGTGGTCACTGTTTCCACCCCTGTTATTAGCCCTATGTCATGTGTGCCTTTGGTCCTCAACTCTGCTGGTTATCTCTAAAGGTCTAGTTCCTTTAGAGACTGGTACTGGGTGGGCGGCTCAGGTATGGTTCAGTTCTGTATATCAACCCTGATGGCTATGTCATCCTCGAATGTCACAGTGGTGGTCAGGGGATTATCCTCAAATATTTCATCATCTGAGATATCCCATAGTGACACGCCTGGGTCGGTGGACACCACTGTACATTTGTCCTGTCTAAGGCAATCAATACTCCATATCTTGACCCTATCTTGAGAGCCTATAGGTATAGAATGATGTGTTGCTCTTTGGTGGGATTCACTGGTATTTTTGGTTGGAACAATAGTTCCCTAGATATCTGAAGTATTCTGTTTAGCAGGGCCGGTGCTTCTGTTATCAAGATATATACTCCCCGCAGTAGTGCTTCCTCATTTGTGGGGACTGCCCTGGGCTGTTGGCCCATCGTCTCCTGAATTACCGGAGTCATCACCCTGTGTGGTGACAGTCCGGGGGCATAGCAGGTCATCCCTTTCTTGGAGAAGGATATTGTCATGTTAAATTTGCACATCAAATTCCTTCCCGACACATTTATGGGCTCATCGGGAGAGTCGAAGCAGAACGGTATGCAGTTCCTAGTGAACACTATAGGTTGACGTATGGTTAGTGTGTAGTGAGTAACACACTAAGAGCAGGAGAACATTTCCTCCTTTCGGAAAAGAGACCCTCACACACCCCCCATCAGTGGGGTGTCTTGCTTCATCATCGGGTCTGCTCCTTATTGGGTCGGCGTTGCAATACCCGATCGGCGCCCTTAACGGGGCCTTTTGGCGGAGATCTTTATTTCCTTTTGCCGAAAGGTGCCGTGCGTGTGAGGGCCCTAGTGAGTGTAGATGTGGTGAGTGTAGAAGTGAGGTTAAAACAGAAGGAAGTGGTCCACCCAAAACTACTTTAATGATCGTGGCCACTCTCCTGATTAAAAACGTGAAAGTTGCGCACCCCTGTTATAAGGTCACGGGGCTGTGCGCATTTGGGGTCAACATGCTTCTTGCCAATACTTCAATTAGAAGGCAATTCTTCAGGACCAAATCAAGATCTATCCACACTTTTTGGTAGTGGTACACAATTAACTAATAAAGTGACCACCCATACAGCACCCTAAAAAGTGGTACCTGCAGATCGATGACATCAACCTGTAGAAAAATATAAGTGTAGAAGTATGTCAGGACATTGTATGAACCTACTATACTTATATAGTGTTCTAATTAAAATTGTGATAAAAGGCATGTATCACACACAGTGGTAGTGACCATGCACAAAGCGATATGGAGTAGCAAGGAGAATTAAAAACTATGATAACAAAGGAGCATTATGTGTGAAATATGTAAAATATGATTGCTCCTAGCGTCAAGAGAACTCACCCAGTCTGGGTCAGAGAGATGTTACATCGGTGGCCGGCGAGCTCAAACACTGAATAGTACAGTGTCCTTGAATAGGCGAGAGATACAAAGAAATTTGTCAAGTTCTGGAAAGTAGCTATCAGTATATGGTGCTCATGCACAAGAGGTTGAGTACACCAATAATGAGGGTTGATGCGCTTGTAGCGCATGTGTCATGTTTCCCCCATACTAACCGGTGTGATCCCATGGCAACCAAACCCAGACGTCACCTAGTAGTAAACCTGAGGTGTCAGCCGAGAGGTCCACCCGCCTCGTGTGTGGGAACAGCCTCAGCGTGTGAAATCACATCTTATCCACATAACAATAAAAAATGCTGAACACACAGGGTACACCTCCGGTCTACTGGTAAGTCACTCACTGCCCCCAACATAGCCACACCCATCTCCCCGTGACGAGTCATGGTTAAGTATTGGTGAGTGAAGTAGGTTTCTTAGCATACACTAGAACCGGTGCGCCACTCGTGGAATCAGTATTAGTTCCTACATAGTGCCCTGGTATACGTTGTAATCTCGCCCATATTGTGTCACAAGCTCTAATTAAGCCGGCACAGGTACTTACTTGGACATCCGCGCATAAAATCGGCAGACCTACCCCTACTCCGACCGGCCGGCTGGTACACTGGAAGCCGACAATGCTTCCCGGTATATACACCGAGCGGCTGATGCAAGGGGTGGGTACTTCCGGCTGCACGTAAGCCGCGTTCGGTCATGCGCACTGTTTACAACCAGCGCCATCATGCGATTGGCTTGTAAAGTCTGTGGTTGGTTCCGTACGTAGCCAACCAATGAGGTAGTAGCGTCCTGGATGTCGCGCTGCTCCTTACTAAAAATGTCTATGTCGGTAAGCAAAGGTAATATGCGGTGTATATCGAGTCATATCTAGAGAACGCTAGGCCTATCAAAATCATCAGGATGCACCATACTGGTATGTCATGACTTCAGTGCGTTAGTCCCACGGTCGTGATGGTGGGTGTTATCTGATACCACAGGGGTGAACCGTTCATTTATGACCCTAATGTTGCCTGTTGTGCACAAAATGTTGCTAAGTGATCATAGTCCAAGTGCCAATTATAGGAATCCGGTTACCCGGTGGACTCATAAATGGAATGAGCTAAGGTGGCCAAAGTGAGAGCTATTGAGAAGGTAATGTACGACAAATAGCGTCATACTACATCCTGGATGTGTAGCTTTCAATGACTGACACTCTCCCGACCTCCAAGTAATGAAACTAATACCGAAGGTGTACTGAATCCAGGCTTGATACTCATCTCGTCAGTGATGCCCAAGGAATGTCTTCATTTAGACACTCTCTATCAGATGCCAATCGCAGTACCCATCTTTGTTCGATTCTGAAGAGGGCACCTTTCGTTATACCAGGGTGTGCTTCTAGGACACACCATCTGATGGAATCTGGTGGATGGTGCAAGGTGTTAAAGTGTGCCGTCATCTTGGTGTTGGTCTTGCGGCACCTGACATTGCTACGGTGTTCCATGATGCAAATCTTTATGGGTCTCGTGGTCATCCCTATATAAAGGAGACTGCACGGGCACATCAACATGTAGATGCAGTTATTCGTGTTGCAGTTCGTGTATTTATTAAGCTGCCACCTGAACCCATTAGCAAATGTGATTTCTTTAGTCATCTTGGTAAACGGACACATAGTGAATGAACCACAGGCTCTCCACATTTGTGTCACCTATTGAATTGAACCCTTATTAATGCCCCTGTGTCCAAAGTTTTCCCCAAAAGGAGTAGTCTATCCTCTTTTATATATGATTTGGTGTATCCTGTATCTATCAGGAAGGAATAGGGTTGACTGCCTATGGCTACTGTCACAGTGGGTTCCTCCTCTGACCTGTGTGTTACAGATAGTACTGGAAACTCATCCGTGTGCCCCGTCATTAGGGGGTAATAATTGTTTGGAACATCCTCCATCATTTGGCTATGCATCTTGAAGGGGTTCCCTCGTCTGACCACCACCCCACCCTGTTGAGCCTTTTCTGGTCGTAGTGGCTCTCTGTTCATTCCCTGAACTATGTTCTGTGGTGGCATTGGCTGCATTTGTGTCAGACCTGGGTGGCCCTGTTGGCCTTGAGGTTGTTGGACCCCTTGCATTGAGTTGTGGATCCCTGTGGTCCTCCCCATCCTTGTTGCTGCTGTTGGGCTCTCATGTGGAATCTACACTCTCTTGCAAAGTGGCCCATCTTATTGCAATAGTTACCAGTTTGGCCACTCTATCCGATATTCTCCTGTTCTCTGCCCCTGTCTCATCCTCCTGAAAAACTTCCTCTTCCTCCATCTTCTCAACTTGCTGTATTCCACTGAGCTACTTGTCCTTGTCCTGCTACATTGATGGCCATTTGTGGATCCGCCATTGCTACCCCTTCTATACTCGTTTTCTGCTATTTCTGCTGCACCAACTTTGCTGTGGCTCCCTCTGCCTGTTCCATACTCTCCTTTTTTTTCTCTTGTTTTCTCTTGAAAAAGTGGATTATGTGGGCTTGTATTTCTGGCCAGGGTTTAGCTTCTATTCCTACTACTGAAATGAAATGAAAAAATATTTATAAAGCGCAATAGCTACCCTGAGGCATCCCAGCGCTGTAGACAGACGCAGACAGAGGGAAAGGATTAGCGGTTAAAGGTGTTTGTTGTTTGTTAAAGAGTAAGGTTTTTAAAAGTTTGCGGAAGGGTAGGAGATTGGGCTCCGTCCGCATGCGGATGGGAAGAGCATTCCAGAGCTTGGCGGCGTTGTAGGAAAAAGAGCGTCCACCGCACCTAGCTCTCTTTGTCCTAGGCATAAGGGCAAGGGAGGAGGATGTTGAGTGAAGGTGCCTGTTGGGCTGGTAGGGGGTTATCAGAGGCTGGCTGATTAGAGAGCCCATCTTCCAAAAAGCCCTGTGCGCGATGCACATGGCTTTGAATTGGATTCTCTCCCTGATCGGTAGCCAGTGAAGGCTCCTTAGCGCAGGTGCTGCGGTCTGTCGGTATGGAGTCTGGAGGAGCATGCGAGCTGCACAATTTTGGATTATTTGGAGCTTGCAGATGGTGGATTGTGGGGCCCCTAGGTACAGGGCGTTCCCATAATCCAAGCGGGAGAGGATAAGACCCTGTACCATGATTTTCTTAGCTTGAAATGGGAGAAGGGGGAGTATCTTACGTAGCATCCTCAGCAGTCCGTAGCATGCGGCTGAGAGTTTTGCCGCCTGGTAGTTAAAACTAAGGGAGCGGTCCAGCCATATGCCAAGGCTTTTGATCTGATCTTTGGGTACTGGAGCAGGGCCGAGGCATTTCGGCCAGAGTTGCTCCGAGCTAAAAGAGGGGGAGTTTCCGAGAAACATAATCTCGGTTTTGTCCTCGTTGAGTTTTAGGCAAGAGAGTTCCATCCATTTGGCCACCTCCTCAAGACAGCTTTCAAGATTGCTTGGAGATTTATCGGGGTGGTTTAATGCCACCACAAGCTGAGTGTCATCGGCGTAGGTGATGATTTTTATGCCAAATGGATGGACAATCTCTGCCAGGGAACTCATGTAAAAATTGAACAGTGTGGGGCTCAGGGAAGAGCCCTGAGGCACACCACAGCTGAGGGGCATCCGTTTGGAGACAACATCGCCTTCGAAGACCTGGAAGGATCGTTCGCCTAAGAAAGATTGTAGCCAGGCGTTGGCATTGCCTGATACACCCAGGTCCCTTAGTCTCAGGATCAGAGTATCGTGGTTTACAGTGTCGAACGCGGCACTGAGATCGAGAAGAATTATTGCCGCAGAACCACCCTGATCCAAGATCCTTCTTGCCTCCTCCGTTACGGCAAGGAGGGCAGTTTCCGTCCCGTGTTGGGGACGGAAGCCCGTCTGTGAGGGATGGAGTAGGTTGTTGGTTTCTAGAAATTCTACCAACACTGAATTGATGTGTTTTTCCAAGTTCTTACTCAGCCAGGGAAGTAGGGAGATTGGGCGATAATTGCTCAGGTTGTTCTGGTCAAGATTTGGCTTTTTTAAGAGGGCCTTTACCATGGCGCATTTCCATGCCGGGGGGACCACTCCCGCTGAGATGGAGGCATTCAGCAGGTCGAGAACGGTTGGGGAGATGTTTGCTATGACTGGTAACAGGGCGCGAGGGGGCGCTGGGTCTAAGGGGGAGCCCGACTTTACCTGGTGCATGATGGAGTCTAAGGATACGAGGTCCAAGGGGGGGAATAGTTCTAATGTAGCTTGAGTTCCGCATCCTGAGCAGTTAGTGGATTCGGACTGGTTGGGAGTGAAGGTGGAGTATATCTTTTGTACTTTCTGGTGGAAAAATTCCGCCAGGTTGTTGCACCGGGATAGAGCATCGACGGAGGTAGGTTGCTTCTGGGGCAGTTTTGAGAGGGTTTTGGCAATCCGATAGATTTCCTTGGGAGAGTTAGAAGCTGCCTTGATTTTCTCCTCGTAGAAGGCGGCTTGAGCAAGTTTTATTTCATATTTATAGGATTTTATTGCCTCCCTATATTCGGATTTGCTAGGGACTGCGTAGAACTGTCTCCATTTCCTCTCTAGCCTTTTGCAATGTTGTTTAAGCTCCCGTAGTTTAGGGGAGTGCCAGGGAGATGTCTTAGCTCTGCATTTATTGTGGGTGTGTCTGATGGGAAGTACGGTGTCTAAGGAGCTCTGAATCCAGCAGTTAAACTTCTTGTTGACTAAGATGGGGTTAGGGTTCCTGTTGGGTCTGGAGGTTTCAAGGGCTGAGATCCAGAGTTCTCTGGGAAGCTTGGACCAATTGCGTTCCTGACGTGAGATTGAATTGGAGGGAAAGGTGTAGTTTGGGATTTCCCAAGTCAGGGGAATCAAAAAGTGGTCAGACCAGGGAAGCAGAGATGGCACCACTGACGTAAGATTGGTGCAATTACTAAAAACGGGGTCAAGCAGGTGGCCATTAATGTGGGTGGGTTTGAGAACTAACTGCTTTAACTGAAGTGCGGAAAGGCTCAGGTTTAGTTAATTTGTGGCGTGATCAGAGGTGTTGTCCAGGTGGATGTTAAGATCCCCCAGGACTGTGAAGTTTGATGGGAAGCGAACTTGTTTGAATCGCAGTGGGCAGACCCTTCTTCAGCACATTATATTGCGTATCCACCTGTGTTTTTCTAAATCTGTCCTACCTCCTGCACCCATCACTCTTTTATCCTAACAATAAATTCTGCAATGTCCTACGCTGGTTTGATGCTTTCTGCCATTAGACCATCAATGTCCGGTCTATCTGGGTACATCTGTCACAGTGCATCCCAAACAAACTAGTGGACATTGTTGAAGGGGGACCCATTGTATTGGGTATTTATTTATGTCACTCCTGCCCTCAAAAAGAGGATGTTTACTTTGTCTCCACCAGGGAACTCAACAGGTTCTTAACGTCCCCCAAGGCGAGACTAACCCGTTTTTCTAACGCCTACCCCGAGGAGGCATTATTTTTTATGCAAAGCTCTGTGTACCATTGTTAGTGGATAGGGTTTTGTGTCAAAAACCATCAGTGGAAGCATGGGTACACTCATGTGCCATTATTTGCATGCTCTCCCAACACAAAGCAGCACAAACTAGTGCAAAGCACCTGGACTCTGCCATTGATGAGTCCTGCCCTGCCAAGCGGTGCCAATCCAGTCCTGAGCCCTTGGAAGGTGATTTCTGCTGTACAAAACCATCAAAATATGCGCAGTGGCGACTTTGCATTGATTGGAACTGACACAGTGCCCTCCGAAACTGACTCAGGGCCAATCGATGACATCACCTTGACGGACTGCCCGGCTCGACGATGACAGACATCGAGACTCAATGATGATGCAGAGCCTACATCGTAAAGGGGCTCCTCACCATCTACGCAGATCAGTGCCGACCCATCGACACTTCGACGTCGATGCTTTGCTCCATCCAAGATACTTTCTCAGTGGGACCTGCGTGAGTTCTATAGCTGGCCTGCCCTCCATCGCGGTCAGCCTGAACTTTGGATTTGCCTCGGTCCAGCGTGACCTCCAGTAACCCCTTAGCGCTATTGACTTCTAAGCACTATTGTTGGTTTATTCTTTAAAAATTCATAACTTCTGCTCTACTTCTTGGATATTTGTTGTTTTGGTCTTGTCTTATTCATAAACATATAATCTATTTTTCTAAAGCTGTGTGGAGTCTTTTTGTATTATTTTCATAGTTTTACTGTGTGTGTGTGTGTGTGTGTTGCACAAATACTTTACACATTGCCTCTTTAGATAACCCTGACTGCTCTGTGCCAAGCTACCAGAGGGTGTGTATTTAACTTACCCTGACCAGGATTGTGGTCTCTACTTGGACAGTGCGCATACCTCTCCCAACTAGAGACCCAATTTCTAACATTGGTGATCAGCGGTGAGGATAAGACTTGTGTTTGAGCAAGACCATATCGTAGTTGTTTGATCACTTTATTAAGACCAATTAGAGCCTTTTTCAATTCTCCCTAATTGTATTTTTTGATTTTTCTGCTAAAACCATGTCTCATTCTGGAGAAGCAGCACCTGCACGTGCAGTAATTGATTTTGAGCTGGCCAGGTTAGAGTCTTAGACTGTGCTCCAGCTGAAGGATTTCTGTAATGACTTGCAAGTGTCTACAAGGGGCTTCACCAGGAATGTGGAGCTACAGAAGGTAGCAGGGGATGACAACCTGGAGGAGGAGCAGGAAAGTCCTGAGGAGGAGGATGGCCTGATCCTGGATTCCAAAGATTCCAATGATACAGCTCGACTATGGTAACCAGCCAGTTGGTGTCTCCAGAGCAGGTAATTCCTAGGGCATTCCACCAGGTTATAGTGGCTGACAACAGAGTGGGCCACTATCCAGTGGCCCTTGTTCCATTTGAGTGGAGTCGGGGGGTTCAGGTCTTCTGAAAGTTGCAGTGAGCCCTGCCATGCTTGTTCACTGTTAGCTGGGTAATGACCTGGAACACACTATCTGGAAGGAAGTAGACCTCAAGGCTCATGCGGAGATGCTGGGGTTACCTGATTGAATCTGTGAAATGACAAGGTACATGGTTGCCCAGGCTGAGAGTCAAAAAGGGATGGAGCCTGGAACAATGGCCCAGCCAGCTGCTAAAAAGGGGAAAGGCAGAGGGCGTGGAAAACCAGCCCCTGAGTGTCTACCCAGTAAAGTGCCTGGAGCACCTGGGGTGGCCGCCCCGGAGCCCACTGAGAAGGGCACTGTTTCCCTTGGTGACCTGCCTACACTTGCTGGATGGCATGTCGAAGGAGAACCCAGCAAGGAGGAGTTCTGTAGGGCACAGAAGGAATTATCAACTCTTGAGGGCATGGGGAAACAAAATGAAGCCCAAGCAGCAGGTGATGTCTCTGGGAGTTATCTCATTTACTGGGAGGACAACCTCTTTACAGTGAGCCTAAGGCTCCTGCGCATTGGACATTAAGAACCCTGGTGCTCCTCAATGCTACAGGGCCTTCCTACTGGAGCTGGCTCATTAGATTCCCCTGGCAGGACACCTGGGCCAAGACAAGACCTAGGCAAGGCTTGTCCCACACTTTTATTGGCCCAGGATCAAGACGTCCTCAGATGCATTCTGCAGGACTTGTGTAACCTGCCAGGCCATGGGGAGACATGGCAGGGGCTGAAAGCCCCTCTCAATCCCTTGCCTCTCGTTGGTACACCCTTTGAGCATGTGGGCATCAACATTTTTTGGCCTATGCATCCCCAGACCGTATTAGGCAACAGGTTTATCCTGGTATATCCTGGTGTATCATGCCACTAGGTACCCAGAGGCAATCCCTTTGAGGCCCATGACTACATGTGCAGTGGCAAAGGCCATGATATGGATTTTTACCCAAGTGGGTTTCCCCAAGGAAGTTGTATCTGACAGGGGTGCAAACTTCATGTCTGCATACAGGCAGTCAATGTAGGGGTGTGGGATAACCTACAAGTTCTCCACTCCTTACTATCCCCAAACGAATGGGCTTGGTGAGAGAATCAACAAGACCCTGAAGAGCATGATTAGAGGCCTGCCTGAGATCCTGAGGAATAAGTGGGACATCCTCTTGCCATGCCTGTTGTTTGCCGACAGGGAGGTATCACAGAAGGGAGTAGGCTTCAGCCCCTTTGAGCTTCTGTACGGGCACCCTGTTAGAGGACCTCTGAAATTTGCGAAGGAGGGTTGGGAGCAAGCTACCAAGAAGATTTCCCAGGATGTAGTAAGCTACATACTGGTCTTCAGAAGCCAAATGGTTATATTGTGAAAGCAAGTTTGTGGCAACTTAGAAGCAAGTCAGGCTTCTATGAATGAGTGGAATAACCATAAATCTACCACTTTGGAATTGCAGCCTTGGCAGGAAGTGTGGGTTATGGAACCGGCGGACCCCAGGGCCCCCCAGGACCATTGGCATGGGCCCTATGACGTGATTGAGAAGAAGGGTAAGGCAACTTACCTGGTGGACCTTAAGCCCCTCAGGCAACCCCACAGGGTGCTTCATGTCAATAGCCTCAAACCCCACTTTGAGAGGTCTGAGATCATCATGCTGTTGGTGACAGATGGATAAAAGGAGGAGGAGAGTGAACCTTTCCCTTACCTCTTAGACTCCAAGGAGAAAAATGGGTCTGTGGAAGGAGTAATCCTTTCCACCAGCCTAACTCCTGTACAGCACATAGACTGTCACCAAGTGTTCGGACAGCACTCCTCTCTTCCCCCCCCCTTAGTCCTGGGACTACCACCTGTGTCCCCTTAATGTGGACACAGGGGACAACCTCCCTGTTAATGATAAGTCATCGGATAAGATGAGGGCAAGTATTGAAAGTGAAGTCTCTTAAATGTTGGAATTGGGGGTGATACAACCATCCAGTAGCCAGGTTTTTACGCCTTAGTGATGAGAACTCCCTAGGTGTTGAGTAGATCTACCCATTTTCATCTGGAGGGGACACATGCTAGACTTGTCATCCTTAGTGTGGTCTTCCCCCAAATTTTTAGCCTGCTTACTTCCTCTTTTTGCTCTATCTTTTTGTTGGCCTCAGAACTCTGAGCACTTTACCACTGCTAACCAGTGCTAACGTGCATGTGCTTCTTCCCTAAATATGGTGACATTGGCAAATATATGATTGGTAAATTTAGTTTACTTATAAATCCCTTGTAAAGTTGTATACCATATACCAAGGGCCTGTAATCTAAATGCTACTAGTGGGCCTGCAGCACTGGTTGTGCCACCCATGCCAGTAGCCTTTCAAACCAGTCTCAGGCCTGCCATTGCAAGGCCAGTGTGTGCAGTTTACTGCCTCTTTGACTTGGCATTTAAAACCACTTGCCAAACCTTAAGCTCCCATTTTATTAAACATAGATCACCCCTAAGGTAGGCCCTATGTAGCCTTAAGGGCAGGGTGCTAGGTAACTAACAGGTAGGACATGTACTTTTAAGTTTTACATGACCTGGTAGTGACAGACAGGTATATTCGTTTTTCACTACTGTGAGGCCTACTTCTCTCATAGGCTAGCACTGGGAATTCCTTAATACACTTTTAAGCTATAATTCCTGATTAGAAAGGAGTAGCTACTTCATGTATCATATCTTTGAAATGGTAAGGATAAATCGTCTTTACTGGTAAAGTTGGATTTAACATTACTGTTTTAGAAATGCTGCTTTAAGAAAGAGAACATTTGTCTGCTTTAATTGCTCTGTGTGCCTGCAGCCTGTATCCAATATATGTCAGGGGTGGGTGACAGCTACACTCTGTGCATTCCCTCTACACAGCTACAAAGGAAGGATGGGTGTGACAGAGAAGTCATCTGCATTCATCTACATTTTGATAGCTCTTCCTGGGCAGGAAGTGGGAGGTGGAGCAGACAATTTCACCTGAATAGGCAGTGTATTGTTTCCCACACAAATGCTGATTACCCCCACAGACGGCATAGCAGACAAGGCTGGGATGAAAGGGAACCTGCGCAGTTCAAGGGCCTGCTTTGAAGTCACCCCTACTTCAAAGGCACATTTGGGTATAAGTACTATGGGTCTGACCCTACCAAGACAGCAAAATACTGGACCTGTGAAGAACTCTGCCATGAGTAAAGACAGCTGTTCCCCAAGGATTGCCACTTTGCCTGACTGCTGCTCTGAAGGAACTGCTTTCTTCTTTGCTGAGCTGACCTGCTGCCTGCTGATCTCTGCCCTGCTGAGGGAAGGTAGGGTGTTTGTCTGAGCACCGCTACTTTTGAAACCTAATCTTCAAAACGAAAGTCTTTTTTAACTTTGTGGCATATATGCTGTATGCTTTTGTGTATGGGGGAATTTGTGTATTTTTTAAAAACAGCATTTTTTAGGATCGTGGGAGCACAAGTTAAGTGCCCCGCTCCTGACACTTTTCAGGTAGCCTTTACAGAAACATGTGCAGTACTCGGTTAGCAGGCTAGTTGTTTATTGTTTAAGGTGCATGCCCCTATTTAGGCATGAGTTAGGCGTGAACACACCTCTGGTGTGCCTAAGGCGAGCCCGTTTGTGCCCAAACAAGGCTAGGGGCTTGTAACCCTGTCCGTTTTGGGTTTGATTTAAAGGTATTATCTGCTGAACAACTAAGAGCACTGCACCTTGTTTGTTCAGATACTTGTCGTGCGTCCCTCAACCCATGAAAATTTCAACAAACATGTACGCTCTGTAACTTCTCCCTTAATGCGTACAACAATCGCCTGCAAGGTGCTACAGGAAACGGAGCCAGTTCAATGACAGGAAGTAGTGTGACCACCATTTCGTGTAATGGGCTAGAAAGCAAATTTCATATCTTTTGCATTAATGTCTGCTCGTTACCTAGCCACCAACAATATTTCCATAACTTTTTGGTGGATCATGCCCCTGATGCTGGGTTCCTACCGGAGACATGGTTACATGAGGAATCTATCCCTGATGTTACTGCAGCTCTGCTGCCCAACTATTCCATAATGAGGAGGGATAGGAGTGGCAAACTGGGAGGCAGGATAGCCATTGTGTTTAAAAACTGTTATAAATGTATTGACCATGAAATAAAAATTCTGGCACGTGAAGCAATGTCTTTCTAGTTGGAACTTACACATAACTTCACAATATCGGGAGCTCTAATTTATCGCCCGCTGGATTACGCCGCAAATTGGTGCATGCTGCTTCCCAACTTACTTGCTCCACAGATCCTCAGAGCCTCTAATTTCTTAGTATTGGAAGATTTGAACATCCATTTTGAGGACAGTTCATGCTGGTCCGGCCAGACCCTGATTGAGGATACCAGAGTACTGAGCCTGAATCTAATGAATTCTGTACCTACGCATGAAGCAGGACATTTTCTAGACCTGATTTTTGCAAATATAAACTTGTAGGAGTCAGCTCCTTCCATTCCATTATTATGGTCAGATCATTATGCAGTACCTTTTTCAGTCCGAACATGTGTTCTGGCCAGAGTGAAGGGTAGTTCTCAGACCAAGTCGAGGCCACGATCAGGATTAGATATCCCAGGCCTTCGTAGTCAACTGAGGAACACACTGCCCAGATTAACTCAAGTGGTTGAGCTGGACCAGCCTAGGATTGATGACTGGTTGCGAGATTAACTGGACAGAGTTCGGCCAGCTAAAATGAGTCGCCAAGTCAGATCCCCACCCTCCAGCTCCCTGGTTCACAGAGGCATTACTGGCAGAGAAATAAAGATGTAAGGGCCTGAAGACTTGCGTATGATGAAGAGAGTAAGCTCATATACAAAACAGCTTTGAGAAGTTATCATGAGCTCTGTAGAGCACATTTTACATGGATCAAATTACCTCGTCCAAAATTGCACAAAAACTCTTTTCAGAGTGGTGAAAGATCGTAACTGGATTTTACCAATGCTGGTACTGTCCCACCCTCAGTGCGAGGAACTGGTGTGTTTTTTTTGTTGTTAATAAGGTGGCAGATATCCAGCTTTCACTAAAGACAGGATGGAAGGATGTCTCCCCACCAAGTAGTATAGTGGGGCCTCCTACCACCAAGGACCTGACTGGTCCTGCCTCCACACGAGTTTATCATAAACAGAATATTTGGGAATCTTTGGACCTGCTTATGTTTCTATTAGTACTGACATCAATAGGATCGGGCTCACCTAGAGAGACGTTCCCTGCTGCCAAGCTCAGTTCCCTAGATTTGACATTCTTCTGTTTCTGGTGGGACTCCTCAATTCATCTCTAACGCAGAGGCAGATTCCAAAGGCACAGAACCTAATCAAGACCCTGAAAATTGGTCTAATTATAGACCAGTGTCCAGGGCCAGACTGGGAACCCAAAGCAGCCCTGGCAATCTTGTTGGACAAGGCCCCCGGGGGAGGGTTTGAGGTGCAGGTGTGAAGCACTGCTGCTTTTGTTACTAGGGGGATGATATTGCAATAACACTGCAAAACCAGGCCCTAGTAACAAAACTGCCCCCACCACTGCAAAACAGACCACCAGCCTTCCAGCAATATCCAGGGAAATGCCCAATGCCTGCTAAGGCCCGTCTGGCCGTGCCTGTTTCTATGCTTCCCATCATGACCAAAATAATGGAGAAACATGTCAACAGACAACTCTCCAGTTTTATGGAGACCCCTCACAATCTGGGCTTAGGACGGAACCCAGTACTGAATCCGCCCTTCTAAGAGTTACAGAACAGTTTAGCTGACTCTTGGATGGTGACGAGACAGTGGCACTGATTTTACTCAATCCCAGCGTGGCCTTTGACATATCTCACGTCACTCTTTTAGAGAGGCTGGCCGACTTGGGACTTTAGGGAACAGCCCTGTCTTGGATGACATCCTTTTTAAAGGACCGGTCTTTTCAGGTGTTCTCAGCCACTGCCTCCTCGAGCGGCATGCCCTGACCTCAGGAGTTCCACAAGGATCTTCCCGAAATCCGACACTATTTAACTTCTATGTGCGCCTATTGGCTGACTTGGTGTAAATTTGTGGCCTTACTTTATTCTCATACGCAGATGACATTCAAATCATCTTCTCACTGTCATCTGCGCAGCACCACAACTCCGAGGCCATGAACTTCTGCTTGGGCCTGGTTGCAGAGTGGATGAATAACTATTCACTTAAACTTAATGGAGACAAGACCAAAGTACTGGTGCTGGGAAAGAATCCTTCTCTGTGGGGTCCCCAACACTGGCAGGAAATCCTGCACCCTCTTCTGGTTCCAGCCCCCAAGGTCAAGAATCTCGGCTTCCTTTTGGACAGCAAGTTGTCCATGAAGCCCCAGGAGACAAAGGTGGCCGGCACATGCTCCCCCATCCTGAAATGGCTGCAGAAAATCATCTGGCTACTCCCATTTCCAGCTCAAAGGACGGTGGCTCCTGCACTCATTAAGTCAAGACTTAACTACAGCAATGTACTCTATCTGGGGGTGGATAAAGCTCCATCAAACTGTTGCAAGTGGTCCAGAACTCAGTGGCTAGAATACTGTATAGACTCCAGATAAGTGCCTTGGCCTCTTGTCTACTACAGGAACTCCACTGGCTTACAGTAGAGAAGAGCTTTCACTTTAAAGCTTTGTGCTATGTGCACAGAGCAAGAGCAGGTGTTGGCTCACAATATCTGCATTGATTCACTTACAAAGCTTCCTGTTCCCTCCATTCCAGTAAACTTTCCCAGTGTATTATCCCCATAGTTAAACACACGTATGGGAGGCTAGCCATTTGCCTTTTAGGGCTCCAAATTGTTGAATACCCTCCCAGAAGCTCTGAGAAGCTCTCCCTTGCTGGCATTCTTTCAAGGACTAATGCATGATGTAAAGCAGATGTCCAACACAGCAAGGTTGATTAGAAAGAAATACATGGGAGTGTGAAGATGAGCATCTGAGGATATGATGGTGATAATAAGGATATTTCCTATCACGGCAAGCAGATACAACAACAGAAAAACTGCAAAGAATGCAGAATGTAATTGTGGGTATCTGGAGAATCCCATAAGGAAGAACTCTGAGGATGACGTCTGGTTTGTTTGTTCTCTTAGAATGAGAGGCATCATCTAATGGGTAGAAATCATTATGTTTGGCATTACATTTTCAAACGTATCCTTAAATCACTTAATATACATTCTTCCTATTCTTTCTAAATCCAGAATAACCTCATAGCAGTTGTCCAGACATTATCACAGAAAACAATTTTAACCATCCAAAAAATGTCAGATTCATTTCATTGCTAATTGGACTCTGAATCATTTTCAGTGGCCACTCACATGGATCATGCCAAAAAAAATGTTTAGTTTGCCCAGAGGTGTCTCCTTTCCATTCTTGTTAATAAAGCTGCTGTTCTAATATTCTTCTTGGTGGCAGTTAGTTGCCCTTGATGGCCATCCTGTTTGTGCAACATTGCGATGGGGCGACGTTCCGCCCCAAACCACTGGCACAGCCGATACTGCCTCTGTATTGAATACCATTGTCAATTGTTTTCCGTTTTTGCACATATTGCTCCAAAACTCGTCCATGCATTTGTTAATTTTAAAACTGTTCAAATCCGCATGCAAGGAAATGCATTTTCCAAAGATTCTCATGTTCTAGTTGGGCCATCCGAACCTCTATACAAGAACACGTACAAGCGCAGGTTCATCAAAGCAGTTTATTGAAAACCCAATGCATTTCAGGCCACTCAGGCCTTTCGTCAGGGGTAACTGAAAATGACAATAAAACATATATTATTGTTCCATTACTCCATGCTTTTACAAAAAAGATATTATTTAATGTTGATTGTATTACTCGTCTTAATCACTAACTATCATTAGATTCAGTAATACACTATGCAGCATTTCCATGAATCACTTCTTAATGTTTCTGGCAAAACTCGATCCCTTCCCTTTGCTTAGTTTCATGTAACTTCGTGTTAATCCATTTCTGACTCCCATCTCATAGACAATTTCATTTCCCCTCCCGTCATTCTCCTCCATTCAACGCTTCATGCAATAATTCGGTGTATTATGGGAGTTGTAGTATAGCGGTAGATCTGGGCAATTAAGTTGTTACAGGTGGATATTAGGTTTGAAAAAGTGGGAGGGTTTTTAGATGGGAGGGTTGGATGTCATGTTTAAATTCGGGCGGTTGAAAGAGACAGGATATTTCGGTGGTGAAAGACAGAGGAAGATGGTTGTTTGTTAGCAGGTATGTGTAAGGGAGATAGAAGGAAGCGGTATGGGTTGTGTTGAATGGGAAGGTGAGACTGGGGGTGTGTGTGGATGTGTCATGAGGATTTGGGAGAGTCGAGTGAGAGGAAGTACAGGGGCGAGTTCGGTGAAAGGAGAGAAAGCGGGGTGTCAGTATGGAGGAGATCGGAAGGGGGTGAGATTGAATTAGTTTGCTGTTGTTAATTAATGAGGGGCTTGAAGGGAGGGCGCATGAATGGAGGAGAATGACGGGAAGGGAAATGAAATTGTCTATGAGATGGGAGTCAGAAATGGATTAACACGAAGTTACATGAAACTAAGCAAAGGGAAGGGATCGAGTTTTGCCAGAAACATTAAGAAGTGATTCATGGAAATGCTGCATAGTGTATTACTGAATCTAATGATAGTTAGTGATTAAGACGAGTAATACAATCAACATTAAATAATATCTTTTTTGTAAAAGCATGGAGTAATGGAACAATAATATATGTTTTATTGTCATTTTCAGTTACCCCTGACGAAAGGCCTGAGTGGCCTGAAATGCATTGGGTTTTCAATAAACTGCTTTGATGAACCTGCGCTTGTACGTGTTCTTGTATAGAGGTTCGGATGGCCCAACTAGAACATGAGAATCTTTGGAAAATGCATTTCCTTGCATGCGGATTTGAACAGTTTTAAAATTAACAAATGCATGGATGAGTTTTGGAGCAATATGTGCAAAAACGGAAAACAATTGACAATGGTATTCAATACAGAGGCAGTATCGGCTGTGCCAGTGGTTTGGGGCGGAACGTCACCCCATCGCAATGTTGACTAGTTTAAACGTGCAGTTTGGGCTAGGCACGTTCCCACTGAGCACGCAACGTTGTATATGGAAGTTCAAATTATGGAATTAAAATATAAGAGAGGTGTGCAACCCGCATTTATGTGACATCCTGTTTGTGCATCCATGCTTCTCCTTTTGTGATATCACAATTTTGCATCTATATACACTGAGGGGCATATTTTCTAATGTTTTAAAAAACACAGGGCAGCAAGCAATGTTAGTGCGCTGCGTTGCATGAAATGGAGAGAGCTGAAATGTTCCCTATCCAGTAAGATATGGTGCATGGCTGCTCTCTCTTAGCACTGTTGCTGCCTAGCACAAACAGAGGCAACCTTACACCATGCTGGAAGAAATGCCTGTGTTACAGGTAGGATTGTCTTCGTGCAGGAAGGTATACCTTCCTGCACAAAACAATCCAAAGAGTAATTATCCTCTATCTATGCATGATGCAGAATGCATCAAGCATAGATAGAGGAAATAAAGAGGTGACATTATTTTTCTCCTGGTTACGTCCTTGTCCTTGACATACTGATCTGATGCAATCCCAGATTTATAAACATTTGTAAATCTTATATTGCATCTAATTCATTGGTGGATGCATGGAACACCGACCAGAAATGTAATGCAAAGCAGAGAAAGCCAGTGCACTGTGTTACATTTCTGAACAAAGTCATGCAAGGTGGTGCAAATAGCCTCTTGTGATGCAAGGACAACACAACGGCTTAGTAAATCTAAGCCTAAATGATATACCTGTAATGCTCAATTTGGTCTCCTAATTCATCATTTGACCATTTAAGGACTTAGAGGGGGGTGAAGTGCCTTGTTTCTAGCAGTGGAGCCTTAGCTGCATCTAGCATCAGAAATGTCTACCAGAGGGCTATCATTGAGTTTACATCAGAAGGTTTGTCCTATTATTGTGATCGTTCTGATGTACATTTATCCTGTTTGGGACAGCCAGGAAAAGCCTGTAGGTCCAAAACAGGCAAAAACACAAATGACCCCCATGCCCTCAGATAAAATTTAGATCAGGACAGGGGCATTACAATGCTACATTAGGAGTTTGTTATGAAAAATCGTAAACATTGTGGAACAGGAGAAACAAAAATGACACACTGAGCAAAATGTTCTCTCTTTTGTGCATATGCCACACTAGCAACTACACTCAAGGCTTTTGGAATTAGACAATTTCCTGCACAAAAACAATCCTTAGAGGCATATTCCTCTTTTGATATGTGCTGCACAATGCAGCTCACATGGAAAGAGTAAGTAACAAGGAGAAATAAAATTATTTCTTGTTGTTACGCCATTGTCAGATATGCACACTATTTCGGCACAAACCCAGGTTTACATGTCTTTGTAAATCTAGGTTTGTATCAAAATACACTGATGAATTCATGGGAATGCCCATGTTCCACCCATGTAATGCCTACCTATTGCAAAGTAATGCAAGGCAGCTCTATGCTCTCCATTGTGTTACTTTGTATTGACTAAACCACACAAAGCCATGCAACGAAAATTGCGCACAAATGATTTTGCATTGGGGCTGTGCCACAAAAGTGACGCAACCTCAACACAAAATCATTGTAAATCTGGGTCTTAATTTGTGTTAGGTAGGCTGTAGCATTGCTGCTTATTACTTTGTAACTGATGCAGCAGGTCTAGAAGAGGATCCTTTTGTAGAGGGTGCCACCTGGGTGAAGCCGTGGATTCAGCTATATGAGAGTTTTACCAAACCTCTACAAAACTTTGATTCTGACTGTGGCATGGAGGACGCCTTTCAATGAAGACATCATGGAATCAGGCATGGGACCTATTTTTTGGCATTGACTTCTTTGTCAGGGAGAATCAACTTTAAACTAATCAGAGTCAGTTGGTAACAAGTGTTCTTAGTTTTTCTCTGCAACCTTAGTGCTAGATTAATGTCAATAGTGAACTCAGGATTTTGCTGCATGCAGAAAGTTCTGTTGAGTTATAATTTCATATTTGTAAGACCTTTCTAGATTTGAGCACTATTGGCAATGAATACACAAAGAAAAATAATTACGTTTTAGTCAGATCTGGGGGCGTGGCTTGGCTGAGCTGCGAAATGGCTGCTCACTAGAGGGGTTCCACCAGGCAAACGTCTAATCCAACATAGATCCGTTATCAAACGAGCTGCCCAGACCTGCAAAATATCTGCACATTGTCAACTACCCACTGGGGGCCCTGCTAGTGTAATTTGAGGACATTTCACTGCATTTGGACCATGTGGGGGCGTAGGGGCTGGTGGAGGCCATCTACCACTGGTGAGGCAACCTGCTCTTGATGATGAAGGTGAGCGGTGAGCGCAGGCTCAGGAGCTGACCAGGATATGCCCCTACCCGGAAGCACCTGCAACTGAGCTATTGCCGCATCTGCTGGTCCCCTTCCACGCTTTCTCACCCTGCTCTGCGATCTGGCGGACTTGCGGGCACAGCCTCTGTCCTGGGCCCGGGGTCATGTAGTCCCTGCATGGCCTCTTGATTAGTCGAGGTGCTGAGGTCCGTGTCCACTGAGGGACTGCCGCCGTGCCTCCCAGTAAGGTCGGGGGTGCCTAGCAGCTGGATTGGTGATAAGAGGCCAGCCAGTGGTGCAGCCTGACCCATGTGTCTGACGGCAGTGAGTTGGGACCAGGTTCAGAGTAGCCTGAGCTCACCCCTGTGTCGGGCAGGAGGCTGCGGGGTATCCGCCGGGTCCTGTGATAAAGCTCTAACCGCCACGCTGCCCTCGCTTACACATAGTGTGCCTTCACCCCCTCAACAGTTTTACACCTGGGTCTGCACACAGAACGTTGGAAACGTACTGCCCCTGTGGAACTTGCTGGATGGGGTGTGGGCCTGCCTTACCCACTGCCCTCTGCACCTGCTCAGGTCTGCTTGGCTCACTTACCTCGAGGATCTATCACTCCTGGTGCTGTTTTCTGTGCTGGCATCATGCCACCTGTTGGGCTGTCCTGTGGGGTGTCTGCTGCTGCCATTGATTCTGCACCCTCCGCATGCCCCCATACATACCTGGTTGTGCACTGGGTGGCAACCACCTAACGTGACTCTTCAATTGATTGAAGGGCTCAATTTCTTGGGGGACAGTGGGCTTATTGGCACCAGGATTCGAAGCATGCCATGTGTTGGGGTGCAGACAGATCCTCTTGTGCAGTCGGCACTGTTGCTCACAGCCTGCTGCTGGGTGCTGTAATGCCAGGTGACCGGCTGTCAGGCCAAGTTCTTGGACCTGCTCATGCCCACTGCCAGGGAGATAGCCCAGGGTGTGGCAGGGCTTCAGTGATCCTACACTGCAAGAAACAGCCTATAGCAACTGGAACATCTATTAGTGGGCAGGCAGTAAACTGCACTTTCTTTGGACTTCGACGACGCCTCAGGCACCATACCCTGCTCCTGCGCTGCAGGCCCACGTGCACGCTGGGACCCCGGCCCGCCCTGACCATGGGACAACACTTAACAAGATATCGACCTCAAAGAAATTCTCATGGATGTCAGATTAGTTTGAAGGCCATTGATGCCAAACTGGATCTACTCACTAGCCGACTCGAGCATGTTAAACAGTGCATCGATAAACACAAAACAGACTTGACCACCTGGAAAATCATGTCTCAGACACAGACAATCCACAAGCTGACTCCAAAAAACACCTATGAAGGATGGACAGAATCCTTGAACTTATTAAAACCTAAAATGTAGACCTTGAAGTGTGCTCCAGACACAATAATCTTTGGACTATGGGGATTCCTGAATCAATGGTGATCACCAGGATGGAAGACTTTATCAAGATGTTGCTTAGGGACCTATTCAGGGAGGGTTTGTCCGCGGTCTTCATTGTGGAATGCGATCATCACTTGCTGGGCTCCAACACAGGGGCACTGGCCCGCCCCATAGTTGCCCACCTTCTGAACTACATCGATCGCGACGCAGTCCTACGACTGGCCCGTAAACATGGCTCCATCTAATATCAGGGCATTAATATCTTCTTCTATCCAGATTTCACATGTAGTGTGCATGCGGCCAAGAGTTCTTACCTATGAAGCATATTCTCCAGAAGGCCGACATACTCTATGCTTTTCTATACCAAGCCAAACTAAGAATCTTCCTTGAGGGCAAACTACACTTCTTAACAGACGCAAAGGCAGCCCTGAAGTTCGCGAAACATGCCACCAGGGGAGAAAGGTCCAGCTGGGGTTCCCAGTGCATCTCGGGGGCTGATCTGTCCTCAGATACTCTGCTCTGGTCCTTTATTATGTTGTTAATATTGTCTTTCCTGTGAGCTGCACCATTACATGCATTGGAATTGGGCAGCCGTTGTTGCCTTTCATTTTGCCACCCAGAAATCTTGGCAGGGTTGTATGCCCGGTTATTCCCCACCCCCAGGGATAATTCCAAATATTGTTGCCAAACCGACAGTAGCTCGCTGGGGTGGAGGGTGGGATTGCATGTCTCAACTGAGTTTGAGGGTTGGAGTGGGAGGTGGGTGGGATGGGTTGTTTAACTGGATGATCAGATTTTGTCATGTTCGCTTTTACTTTTCAGGTTTCAGCCACAATGCACCATGCCTTCTGCCCCTGCTTGCACATTAGATGACACACAGCTCGGACCCTCCAAGCACAGTATCTATCACCTAAAGGTAAGATGGCCACCATGACATGCATCACTTGGAACATACGTGGACTGCAGAAAAACACGTCTAGTGCACACTTACCTTAAAAGACACAAAATAGATATTTGCTTTCTACAAGAGACCCACCTGACCAGCGGTACTGCCTCTGGGTTACATGCTTGTTGGTGTGGGGAAACCTACTCCTCATTCTACTCAAACTATGCCACAAGAGTTGCAAAACTGTTGCACAGGGGGCTTCCTTGGAGGCTATCTCACTCCCTCATTGATAAGGAGGGCCATTATATCATACTGGCAGGCACACTGCCCAAACAACCAGTGCTTCTAGCTGCTGTAAACGGTCTAATTGCCGATAACCCCGGGTTTTTCTCTGAAGTATGGAGACTGATGTCTGGCTTCAGATCCCCACCATTCCATGGGGTGGCGACTTCAATGTTGTACTAGGAGACCGATTAGACCTCCCTGGCCTGTCCAAGCACCTACATCCCATGCCACACGGACCAATAATTCAAGACAACTGCCTAGAGGACGTTTGGTGGCACACACACTAAGACACCCTAGAAGGCACTTGCCTTTCAGCACACCACAATGCATGGTCCAGGATAGATTTCTGGCTGCTGTCCAAGGATGCCCAATTTTGGACTACTAAAGCGGCTCACCTGCCTCGCACCCTCTCGGATCACATCCCAGTCAAGCTGGTATTGGATATCTCCCAGACAATACCCCGAGCATTCACCTGGCAGCTACTGCCAGGATCACTATGTGAAGTGCCATTCCGCAAAGAGATTTGTTCGTCAAAAATAGAATACTTTGCACATAATGAGGGCTCTGTACAATCGCCTACCATATTTAAGGCATTTAAGGTGGAAATACGAAGTGTCTCCATTGCTAAGCAATCAAGAGTCCTTAAAGCTATTTGTGGGACGTTATCCAGACTTGAGAAGGATATTTGATCCCTAGAAATGGTGGACTTTCACTCCAAAGACACCACCACATTGGACAGTATCCGAGACAAAATGTCGGCATACGAGGAGGAAGCCAATCGCAGGACTCACTGTTTACACAGAGCTGCTCAGGCCTGCTGGTTTGAAGAGGGGGACCACCCGGGCAAGACCCTTGCAGGGTAGCTCCACAAAGCGCATGCCTCTACCTATGTGGCGGAACTTTTAAACGCGGACTCCCAAGTAATTTCCTCCCCGTCAGAGGTAATGGGCTTCATGTCCTCTTTCTACTCACAATTATAAAAAAACACCCCGATCCTTGGTCTAGCTAAGCTTGCTGAAAAACTTAACACTATATAATTGCTCTGGCTGGACCAGTTCCACTGTGCCTATTTAGATTTGCCCATTACTTTGGAGGAAATTGAGCAGGTAATTTAGAGCCTACCTGGGGACAAAGTACCCAGACTGGATGCTTGACCACCGCCTTCTACAAGGAGTTTGCCCCCTTGTTGACTCCTCACTTTCTGGCGATGTCCCAGGATTCCCTAGACACAGGCTCACTACCCCTCTTGCTAAGAGAGGCAGTCATTGTAACGCTCCTAAAACCAGACAAGCCTACTGAACACTTCAACTCTTATACGCCTCTCTCACTAATAGACGTTGACTACAATATATATGCCATGGTGCTTGCCAATCGACTGTTACCTCTTTTGCCATTAATTGTGAGACTTGACCACTCTGGCTTCATTCCTGGCCACTCCACATCGCATATTCTCCGCATCATATTTGTGCTCATTTATCACCCAGACCTCCAGGTCTCCTCTATGCTGACTTTCTGAATGCCACAAAGGCATTCGATTATCTAGAATGGGCATATCTCTTCCCGCTGCTCACATGCCTTGGTTTCAGCTGCGATTTATTAAGCAGATGTTGCTCCAATACACTCATATCCCTTCCTGATCACCAGAGGCACGCGGCAGGGCTGTCTGCTATCGCCTCTCCTGTTCGCTATTGCCATGGAGTGGGGCACCTGACATGACGATGTATGCACTGTGTACCCAAGCTCACTTTCTCCACTACTGGCTTCACCCAACACCATTTCAGCCTCACCTGGCTATGGTGAGAGATAAGGCTTCCCCATGGCCACTGTCAATGGCTCTGTTTTTACCATACAAAGTTCCTGAAGCGGAGATCGACATAGTTGAGTGTGTGCTGTGGGCATCGAAGGGTTTGAGAAAGTGGGCAGGATTATTGCTCCTGTTTCTTCCTTTTATCCCTCTTGCTAATAATCCCACTATCGCTCCACTACAAGACAAGGGTGCCATAACACGTGCACGTATCCGCAATATTAGAGTATTCTCAGACCTATATCCTGAAGACCAGTTAATTCCACCATTTGATGGCATGTCATCCCCAACCCCCACTTTACTGGAAACATTACTATATTATCAACTACAAGCCACATGCCCTGCTTCGCACAACACCTTCCCTGCCCCCCACCGCCCCTCCCAGCACTAGAATACATACTCACCTCCCCTTCACTGCACAAAACGTATAACTTGCTTCCACAATCACATGCACTCTCTTTGCCGCTTAACTCCTCGAAGGCGTGTGAGACTTGGAGCATGGACGTAGATCATCTCCTGACAGACAAGCAGTGGTCTTTCTGCTGTAGTCAATTTGAACGTCTCTCACCAAACTACAGGCTGCACCTAATACATTTCAAATTTATACACAGATTGTACCGCACGCCGCTACAATTTTTAAAAATTGGGTTGGTCCCTGACCCCCGGTGTCTGTGATGCCACTCGACACAGGGCACCTTTCTCCACCTTGCATGGTACTGTCCAAAGGTGGCAGACTTCTGGACGGAGGTCTGTGCTACCGTACACGCAATCAGTGGCTTTTCACCCCCCTAAGCCTCCATGGTTGGCTTTCTGGGATATGTGAAAGACACAACAACTCCTCACCGCCGACTACAGCCATGCTGCTTTTATTAGCCAAATACAGGGTGGCCATGCACTGTGGCAGGAAACCAGCCCCTACCGTTCATGCATGGCTGAGCAATGTGTCATACTGTCAGGAGCAATGAACTAATTACTGGGAGCTCATGCCGATACAATCTCATCCTAAAGACATATAGGAGCTCTTCACCTTTTTCCTCCGTCAGAGGGACTCCACTTTGCTGATGGCTGAGGGTGCAGGGGGAGACACTGGTCAGATTGGCCAGACATCACTCGATACAATGCTCTCAGCGCCTGGTGGCTACACTGCTAGCATATTGTCTTTGGTGAGTTTGGGAAGCTCCTATCTAGATGTCTGCCACCTCTGTCCTCTGTTTCTTCTGTGTCAGATCCCTACCTCACTGTGCTCCTGTTGCCTTTGTAATAATGCTTTAGGGTTTGCACCATTTCCTTTTTGAGTGTGATGCCACTGGGGTTTTTAAACGTGCAACAAATATGGTTCAGATCTGTTAATTATGTGGCTGTTCTTCTATTCAGCATGGCTGTTGATGTTGTATTGTTTGTTATTCATAAATGCCATTAAAAACAATTTAAAAAAACAATTAGTAAGATCTAATTCAAAGGGGTAAAGGATGTAATGCATTAACTTCAGTCTGTGTTCCTACGTTTGATATTTCCTTTCTAGCAGTGCTAAGTGGAGCAGTACTGTAGTAAGTTTAAAATCTAAGATGTGTTACTTATGCTGCCTGCTTGAGTTTCTATGGGGCTTTGTGCTTGGATGTTGACATATTCTTGGTTTCTATCCATTAGACAGACAGTGCAAAATGGACAACTGTTTACATTTTTGATGCGTCTCACCCTGCCTGGTTCTCCTGACAGATTGCTCAATGTTCTCTGGCTCCCTTGCCTTCTGCTTGACATTGACTGTGCATTTCCTCGAATAAAATATGGGTAAGTCTAAGGAGGTCACTGGATGAGAGCAGTTGTTCCTATTGTTTTACAAAAGTGTCTGTTTATAATTGTAATTTTCCCCTAAGTTGGACTGCGCGTCCTTTTGTGAGGCATGCCTTGTGAGGTATACAATGGAGGGTAATGAAAAAGTGGCTTTAAAAATCTCTCAGTAAATAAACCCTACTAAATGTAGGGCTGGGTGACTTTGATTGTTCTGTGGAATAGGATGGACTGGAGAGGAACGTTATACTAAATTTGGAGTCCGTTAGTGAGAGGCTGGTTACAATGAGAGAGGTAGTTCAATCTGATGTCACTGCATCAATACAAATCAATGAAGGACGCCATCAGTCATAAAAATGCAGCTTCATTTACTAAGGTAATTAATCATCCACCTCCATGTCCTCAAAAAGAGGTTTCTACCTCTCAGGGGTGCAATTCCCACTCTTCAATCTATAAAAATACTGCTTCTAGACAACAAAGGTTCTGAGGCATCTCATGCACAAATGTAGTCTGTGTCCATTTCTAATTAGGTTGGCTCATGATATATCTCTAAAAAAATTAAGAAGGTTACATATGTAGGAGATCCATTCCTTAGATGCCAAGCCAATAACAATGCCTTACAGTTAGGACCTTCTGACATAGATTCAGTCCCCTTGCCTTCAGGCCATCAATGAAATACTCATGACAATCGGAATCCCCACAATCCTCAAGATATTAGGGAATCTCTTTATATTATTCAGAGTCCAAATCCATCCTCAAGTGGAGTCATCCTAGATGCTTTAGGTACTCATTACTTTGATCTAGAATTTATATCCATCTTCCTCAATATCAGATTTTGTGGCACACTGTATATGAAAAACCATGGAAATGACAAATAAGAACAACCTCCATGCAGAATGTCATAGGACCTTACATCATATAATTTAGGATCTATGCCATATGTGGACCCAGAAATCATGACCTTCTTATCTAAAAAAGACAAAGACCCTAAACATGGCATATGCAATGTAATTTGCCTTTGCCAAGACAAAACTTTAGCTATTCTTGGGCCCAGTGGTATAAGGAAACCTTGGGGAGGCCCTCTGCGAGGAGTGGTGAGGGAGCCCCTCTCAATAACCATACCCTTGAGCTAACAAGCTGAGGGGGCCTCCCTGTATGTCTAAATGACTGGGGGCCCTACTGCGGGGAGTGTAGGGATGTCCGTTACGCCCTTGCTTGGGCCGTTAATCCAAGCAACAGAAATAACTGGAAGTTGCACTTCCAAGTGGACCAGTTAATCTGCCCATCCTCAAAGGATGGAGTCAATGAGCTAGGATGTAGTCAACGGGCTATTTACCTGTTGGGCAATAATGATCATCAGAAAGAAGAAAAACTCTCCTCGTGGAAATAGACCATAAGTTGGCAAAAATGGTGGAAAATTAGTTAGAAGTCATCTGTTCAGTGATTACTTTGTTAAGGACATTTCTTCATATGTACAGACTTTTACTTAGCTGGATAAATCACAACAGAATTTCCCAAAGGTTTATTTAAGAGCCGATCGAGGATGAGCCTGATGTTCCGGCACCCCGCAACAGAGCTCATTCAGACCCTTTTTTATACCCGAAGAGGTAGGCATTTTGATGACTTCAGCGACAGAACAGGATATACACCTTTATTTCATCAAAGAGGAGGTCAATATTGAGGAAGATTTCAACATGGCAGAGGGTGATCCTTGCCAATTAAGGTAGGTTAAATAAAAAAAAAAAATTATTTCTGGAGAGGTTTGGGTGGTAGACACACCATCTCGCTCCACAAATGAAGGCTCATTACATCAGACCAATCTACTTTGCAGGAAATACAATGCACAATAGTATTCAGTGTTATGTAAAAAGATTTAATAACACAGGATGTTCAAAGATTGCTTTACAAGGGTCCCATTCTGAAATTTCGACTGCACTAACATTTCAAAATGCAAGGGGTACATTGTTTGAGGGATTCCTTACTGACTGAAGAGTGGTTGGCAAAAATAAATGTGAAAGATGCTTGGCTGTATGTTCCCATTCAACAAAATCTCAGACTATATCAATAGTTTCTGTGGAAAAATGAAATATTCTAATTCAAATCTCTCCCACTTAACCTCCCTGTAGGTGCTTCACCAAGCTCCTAAATCAGTAGTTGCGTAACTGAGATTATGCAGCATCAAAATGGTGGTATATCTGGATGATAAGATAATAATGACACATTCCAAGTGATTGAATCAAATACAGTGGATGGTTTCCTTCCTCAAAGGGTTGGGTTTTGTGATAAACCAAAAGGAATAATCCACCACAGACAATTAATATTTCTAGGTTGCAAAATATAGACTGTATTAAAGCAGATTTCTTTCTCCCACACAAGAATATCAAATTAAATAAAAAAATAATAATTGATCATTCCTAAAATTGAACAGATGCCCCCCTTGGAGATTAGCAAATATAGTGGGACTTTTGCTCACACCCATACAAGAAAGTTTCCTTGCTTCTCTTCATTCTACAACATCTCCAAGGCTCTTCATCTTTGCAATGGCCTACATTATTCAGTATTATTTTCCCTTTTGCCAAAAGCAAGTAAAAGTTGAAATGGTTGGTCTCCAAGATGGAAAACCTGAATGGAAAATTAATTTTTGGCCGGGTACCAGCCAACACGTTAGAAACGTTTGACAGCAAAATAGTCTGGGGGACAAGATGTGGTGAAATTATCAAAGGCAAAAAAATAGCAATCGAAGAAACTTGTTTGAAGGCTGCTTTGCAGTAACAAGCTAAGCTCACTCTCTGGTAAATTGTTGTGCTCATATATAAATGGACAACATCTGTGCTGTTCTTTATGTAAACAATCTGGGGGAAGTCAGATCCAAGGGTCTAGCAGACCTAACCAAAGAGTCTGTCATGATTGTCTGAACAAAGGATCTTGCTTCAAGCAGAATATCTCCTCGGTCTCTCAAACTTAGTAGCAGAATGGTGTTCCAGATTCTGAATGTTTTCAAACAAATTTCTTTACCTTTGGGGCCCAATTCAGTAGATCTTGTTGCATTTTGATTGAATTGCAAACATCCATGCTTCTATAGATGGAGAGCAGAAGCAGAAGCGGTGGGTGCATTTCTACAGAGATGGGGCTCAATTTTGGGTTATGCTTTCCTTTCTTTTGTAATGATTCTCAGGACACTGACACATGTCCTGAGGGACTTTGCTTCATTAATATTAGTGAATTCTCTTTAATGTCCCTCAGTGTGGTTCAAACAACTCCTAGAGCTCTCAGAAGATTTTCTGGAGGTTCTTCCATGGTTTTCCCTCTTTGCTCATAGACCATCAGGGCCATCCTCATGATGTAGTTCTTCAGGGCCATCTTCAGTTTAGATTTGAATAACAGATCTTTGTTACAAGACATACCAAAACAATGCCATCATCCATTATTTATCCTGTTTTCCATGATTGTAAAAGGTTATGCATAGTTTCATGTCTGCATTATTATGAAGTCCAAACTTCTGCTTTTTGTCCTCCTTCAACATCACAAATACTATATCTCCATCTACGCTTGCTACATGGGTCAAATATATTATGTTTGAGGCTGGCATTGATTGTTCTCTGTTTGTCACCCACTCGTTTAGGGGTGCAGGGGCTTCTGAAATATACATTTAAGCTGGTTGCCTTGAGGGCATTCTTAAACCAGTTGAATGGTCTAGAGACCAGACATTTAAAACTTTTTATTACAAATCGATTGATCATGTAACTGGCACAACTTTGAGCTTGTCGTAATCGAGCCTCCAGTCTTGCAAAACAATAGAAATACCCCTGACTGAAGGGGCTGGGTATTCAGAGCTTATGAAAAACATGGAAGCAAAGATTATTCCTCCCCCGGGTGTTACAGTTCATCTTTTGCTTACAGTTTATTATGGACTTACTTTCCTACTGGACGTTATGTCCGATAGCATGCTGTAGCAAATTTCCTCTGAAATCCTAACATCATCTATCACATCTTTAGTGGATCAACAGCAACAGTTTATGTTTATTCATGTTTTTAAAGAACTTTGAAAGACTGATCATTTAGGATCACAAAGAAGAGGATGATGTGTTGCTCTGCAGAAATAGTTATATGTTTGACTACTGATGGTCCTTTTACGAGGTCACTAGCCAATTACACTGCAGACCTCCAATGGCTTATGTTAGAGTATGTTTTTTTCATTCATGATATATGGGATAACGTCTCCCCTACCGTACATCAGAAGGATATTGCAAGTCACCGAGGAGTTCCATAACCATATGTGGGTAGGAGGCTAAGTTCCTTAATATCAGCGACTGGGTGTGTCACAAGACGCTTACTATAAAGAAATTAGAGACATTTGTTTATTCATGGATTGCATACTCCCATGTATTATATATGTATTATGTATTTATTTCCTGATAGAGTTTAACTGTAAAGAAGACAAGTCATAATCTTCACCTCTGGGTCCTTAATGACCGGTTACTTACCAGCAATATTCATTACTCTGAGTCTTAGACCTCCCCGTCACAGTCCTTATATAAATGAGCAATAGCTCCTCCCTGCAGACATTCCCAAGCTGAAAACTCCCCTGCTCCCATCCCTACCCTCCAGGCCACGCCCATATCCTGTGGCACATAATCGCTGACCTTACCTTCCAACATCCTGTACCACAAAGCACAAGAAGCCGAACACAGGGAGGGAGGGATGGGAGCCAGGACTGTGATGGGGAGGTCTAAGACTCGGAGTAATGAATATTACCAGTAAGTAACCGATCATTACCTCCTCATCAGACCTCCCCGTCACAGTCCTTAAATAAATGAGCAGGTACCCAAGCAAGAAATCGGCTTCAACAGCAGAACTGCAGATAGACTTTATTACAATCAAGAATCAGCAAAGGTAAACCCCTTGCACAGAATGCAACACAGCATCACCAAAACCAGGTGATAATGCAGCATAAATGTATGAAGTGAACTCCAAGTGGCAGCCCTGCAAATCTCGCCATTGAAGCCCCATGCAAAGAAGCCCAGGAAGCAGCCATCTCCCTAGTAGAGCGTCCCTATACAGACTCAGGCACCGGCACCCCTTTGGCTTCATAAGCCACCAGAATAGCCCACCTCAGCCACTGACTGAGAGTAGCAACAGAAGGCTTAAGACTAAGCCTGGGCAGAGTTCGCGTAGAGACACTACGCGGAATTCAGCGAAATTGTAAAAAACCTCAGCGAGCTACGCAGAGTTCCGCAAGCATGAGGAGTTGCTTGCTCCGCCCGTTCGTGATACGTTTTTGATGTTCGGGAACGCGTATTAAGTGTTAGGGAACGCGTTTTGCGTGCTTGGGGGGAAATATCGCTCAAACTTCACCCATGGGCGCGGCCATCATGTTTTTCATATTTGCTATGGTTCTGGGCCTGTTTTTCTGTCCTCCCTATATCTTTTCAATCCTTTGTTTCTAAAACCTTTTTTCTGATCTTTTGTTATTTATTATCTATCCCTCTCTATTCCTGAGTGCAGATTTTGCGTTTTTTTCTACTTTTTGTGTGTTTTTTTGTGTGTTTTTGACTGTTTTTCTATACCTTGCTTTTTAATTTTTTTACTTCCTTTCTTTACTTCCTACACTTTCTTTTCTGAATATAATTTTTTTCCCAAATAGCAAGAATGCTGCTGCTGCTTACATGCAGGTAAATTACGTTTAAAAATCTTATATTATGTGATTGTTATTCTTGTAGACAGGTGCTCGGCTCTATTAATCGTACTTGTTTGCAACTTTGCGCTCCCTTGGGCTGGTTATGTAAGAGAGGTTAGAGAACTTAAGTTGCATAATGCAGGCTAGAAAGACTCCTTTCCTTTGTCCTGTCAGGCTGTCCTGTCACTAAGATAGTGGTAGTTCGTTAGTTAGTTACTTAGTATTATTTGGTAATTTAGCGGCCTGTGTGAAGCGTCCTCTCACGTGACTTCAGTCCTCGTAGAACCTTTTGTAGTTCGTATAGTGAGTGAATAGCAACCAACCAATTTGGTGTAAGCAATATGCATGCGTCCATCTATGCATTTAAGAAGACTAAATGAACACTTAGTGAATTGGCCCATCAAAGGGGGTTGAGAGATGATTGCAAAAGAGATCGGAACTTAGAAGCTAATATCATTTTTTTGCAATGCATTCCAAAGTTTTTGGAATAGGTGGGCTAGGTTGGTTTAGGATTCAGAAATTGGAATTGAACTGTGGAATAAAAAAGATAGGACGGTCCGCGACCACGATACTAGTCTACTACTAGTTGATCTGATTTAGGGTAGGTCAATGTTATTGCAATTGCCGTTTCCTGTATGAAAATCTTTTTGGAGCCATTATTTAATATTTATTTATTTAACACCAATCATGTTTTGTCTCTTTAATTATGTCTTACATGATCAGCATCCAGGGGCAAGAAGAAGACTGGGTCTGCTGAGGTGTGTGCGGGAGCCAGAGGGGAATCTCAGGGGCAGGAAGCGGCCTCAGATAGAAATGGCTCTGCTGGCCCCAGTAAGTCCTCCTGTTGTTAATATTAATATATATTTCCCTAACTTTTACTGCTCAATTATTTCCATTTCCTAATTTTCTTTTTTCCCAAATCCTCTTCGATCTATCTGTTTCAAAATTCTTGTTATTGCTCCATTACCTACTAACATAGTTATTTATATTTCTAGTGTCTGTTTTTTTTTTTTACATTAAATCAAACTGCCTCTGACTCCGTATTAGTCTGTCTGTAGCTTGCTTTTTTCTGGTTTTCCACTCAGTTTCCCTCTCCACTTATATATTTTGTGGATTGCCTAGTGTTGGTACTGTAAGACTGAGATAACCCATTGGTCCTACTACTAGTACTAGTAGTAGAAGGACTCTTTACTACCACTAGTAGTACTAATCTGCTGTGCAGATTGCATGCCCAAGTAGCGTATTCTACGCATGTTTGTTGAGATGAGAAGGCTTTCTTTTACTGTCTCATGCTCAATGAGTAAATGTTGGTCACTCACGTTGGACACCCCAAAGTGGTGTATTTTACTTTTTCTCGTCTAGGCCTAGTGCTTTTTTTATTAGCAGCAGTTGATGGTGAACACTGAACAACTGATTACTGTGCACCATGGATGGAAGGAAGTATGAGGAGGAGGACGGCACAATTATTTTCCAACCAAGAGAGACCTCATGTCCGATAGTCCGCCCAGTTGGCCCCTCTTTTTCTGCTTTTAAAAAAATCAGATGCAGCAATAGCTCTAGCCACTGAGTCCAGTCCTTTGGGTTGTCCTCTTCTTGAGAGGCTTTTCAAAAATTGTCACCAACAAAATGCCCAACCGGATATTTTGTTATTTTTAAAACAAATTTTATTTTGTCAAGTTGCACATATATTGCAGGGCTCTGCACTCCAGAGGCAACTGCACAATCCAACTATACAGTTATAGTGACTTTGACTTTTACACATGAAATCCAAACACATACCAACAACACCTCCCACCCCCCCTCGCCCCCCTGATCGCACAAGATCCGCATAGTCCTGTCCACCACATAGGAATATAGCAGGAAGGGGAAGCCCCTCCGGGCCCCCCGCAATACGCCCCCGCCGTCTGGAGATATGCATATGAGTTATCCCATGGATGGACCTCTGTCACTGGTGGCGGGTCTAGCAACAGTCCCCGGTAATCTGCCCATCGTTTCCAAATCTTGTAGTGTTTGCGTGGGCACCCCCTAGCAACAAAAATAGGTTGTTCTAGCCCCATACAGAAGTCAAGCCCATTCTTCCATGCGGCCACCGATGGGGCCCTTGGCGCCTTCCATGCCCTGGCAATATCTCTTTTCGCCAGTGTAAAGCCCAATTGCATAAGGTGTTGCTTATAGATGTGGCCACCTATTCCCTCCATAACATAAAGTAAGGCCAGCTGCGGCATACGGGGGAGCTCCCACCCCAGAACCTCCGAAAGGCAGGTATATTCCCCTCTCCAAAAGCGGTCAAGAGATGGACAGCGCCATACTGTGTGAATAAATGTACCCTCCTCTCGGCTACAGCAAAGGCACACAGGGGAGGCGATCAGCCCTGCCCTCCACAAGCGCACTCGGGTAAAATAGACCCTGTGTAAGTACTTGAACTGGACCAGGCGAAGTCGCATCGCTATAGCAGCCCCTTGCAGGGCTGCTAAGGCCTCAGTCCAGTCCTCCTCCTCCAACGTGCCCACATCCTCCTCCCAGGCCTTGCGAAGCCTCTGAAGTGTAGGGGAGCAATGAGTGACCAGGGATTGATAAATTTGGGACATTTTCCGGTCATTTAGATCGCCCATGAAGACCTTCGCCTCCAGCGGGCTGAATTTCGGTAGCGACTCCAAACCCTCTAAACTAGGGGATAGGGCATGCCGAAATTGAAGGTAGCGATAAAACTGGGATCGTGGCATAAGGAATTCTTTCTGTAGGTCTTGAAAGGATTTGAGCGTGTGGCCCCTCATAACATCACCAAGGACCGAGATACCTATCGCATCCCATCCCCGAAATCCCTGTAGGGCCGCCAGCTGAGGCAAGCGCCCGTTGCCCCAGAGGGGGGTTTCCCGAGTCAAGGTGTTCCACCACCCCATTCGACGCAGTGCCTGCCTCCAAATCAGGAACACCACCCGCATAACCGATGGCAGCAACCCCCGCAGCGGCGCTGAATATAGTATTGTATGGAGGGAATGATGTCCCATGAGCTGTCGCTCAACTGCATACGCCGGGTCTCCCCTGTCGCCATACCACCACTCATTAAGAACCAGCAAGTGTGAGGCTTGATAGTACGAGAGAACATCAGAGGATGCTAGCCCCCCGCAGTAGGTGGACAGGAAGCATGTGCGCAGAGCCACCCGCACCTTTCCCCCTTCCCACAGGAACTGTCCAAGTGCTGCATTCACCTGTCTGAACCATTGGGGCGAGATCTGATATGGATGATTTTGTAGCTGGTAGAGGAGCCTGGGAAGCGCCACCATCTTGAATATCGCCGATCTGCCATATAATGACAGAGGCATACGGGACCAGGACTTAAGATCTTCACGAGTCCGTTCCCACACTGGGGCTAGGTTACACTCCCAGGAGACTGCAGGTACATCTGATAAAAACACGCCCAGATATTTCAGTCCCCCCACTGCCAACTGAACCGAGGAAGCCCACGCTCCTATCCCCGTCCGATCCCCCAGAACCCATAATGTTGACTTACGGGGGTTCATATAAAGTCCCGAAGTTTCCCCAAAAATTTGCATAATGCGCAATGCCCCGTCCTGTCTATAGCTGTAAGAAAGAAGAGAACATCATCCGCATATAATGCGATCCTATCAGACAGACCCGGCGCCCATTCAAATCCCCGGATCTGTGCGTCAATGCGCACCCATGCAGCCAAGGGCTCCATAGCTAGTGCAAATAAATATGGGGACAGGGGGCAGCCCTGCCGCGTACCCGGCCCGATAGAAAAGGAAGATGAGAGAGCCCCCGCCACCCGCACCGACGCCATTAGATCTGTGTATAGTAGCGTTAGATAGGAGAGAAAGCGCGGGCCGAGGTTGAGCCTTCGCAGCAGGGAAAAAAGGTACACCCAGCTCAGGGAGTCAAATGCCCTGTCCATATCAGCCAATAATAGTGCCGCTGGTTCCCCCAATTGCCTGATGGCCGCCACTGCCATGTGCGCTCGTCTAATATTGTGTCTGGTCGCCCTCCGGGGCATGAACCCAGCCTGGTCAGGGTGCACCAGGGTGGAGATGTGGGGCAGGAGGCGATTGGCCAAAGCCTTGGCCAGGACCTTCGCCTCCACATTTAAAAGGGAAATAGGACGGTATGAAGCATGTTGCTCCGGGGGCCTGCCCGGTTTATGGAATACCTCCACCTCTGCATGCCTCCAGTCCGGAGGAAGTGAGCCCCGTTCCCGAGCCTCCTCCACCACCGGTCGAAAGTGAGGGGCCAATTGTATAAAGTAGTGTCTAAAAAATTCACTGGGGAACCCGTTGGGTCCCGGCACCTTCCCGGGGTTGAGTTCTCCTAGGGCCGTGCCCAATACTTCATCTGTCAGTGGTAGCTCCAACTGTTCCCGCACCTCATCTGACACGGCTTTGGGTGGTAGGTCAGCTATGAATTTATCTATGACGGCAGCCGATAAGCATTCTTTCGGAGCGTATAGATCCGCATAATAGGTGGCGAAGCTTTCCGCAATAGCCGGGGGGTCGGTAATCAGTTCTCCCGTCGGGTCCAGAACTCCCGGTAGGGCCTGGGAATGGAAGGTTCCCTGACAAAGTCAATGCAGCATCTTGCTGGACTTGTCGCCCCATTGGTACACCCTGCTACGCGTCGCCAGCCAGGCTTGGCGGGCCTCGTCCATCAGAAGGGCCGCATAGTTCTGTTGTGCCATCAACAATTGCCGCCTAAGTTGGCTTCCCTCTACCTCCCGGCTCCTACGTTCGAGTGCTTCTATTCCTGCTTCTACTCGCAGCAGTTCCTCCCTACGCTCCCTTCACGCTGCCGCGCACCAGGAAATATCTACCCCCCGCAGTGTGGGTTTCAATGCCTCCCATAATGTCACGGCACAAGAGACAGACCCCACGTTCACCGTCAGATAGTGGTCGATGGCTTCACTCATGTGCTCCTTATAGTCATCATTCTGCAGATGCCACACAGACAGACGCCACCTGAACGGTTGTCGCCCTCGACCTATCTGGAGTGTAAGGGCCACAGGGAATGATCCGACAGGCCCCGGGGCAGAATCTCCGCCGACACTACCCTACCCACTGCCACCCTGCGAACAAAGAGATAATCAATTCTGGAGTATGAATCATGGACTGCGGATAGGTAGGTGAATTCCCGACTATCCCCATGGTGGTGCCGCCATACATCCACCCAATCAAGCCCTGTCACTAGGGAGTGCAATCTCATGGGACGACTACTCTCCGGACCGCCCCCACTCCGCCATCTATCCCGGCCCAACTCCATGACATCGTTCCAATCCCCACCGACCACAGAGAGCGCGTCTGGCATGTCCACCCAGAGGGTCATAAGCCGCTCCACCAGATTCCATTGCAGGGGAGGGGGAGCATAGACACTGCCCAATACCAGGAGGTCCTCCCCAATCTTGCCCCGAAGAAACAAATATCGGCCTTGTGTGTCTGTCCACTGTTTTTCATGTGTCTAAGGGACCCTGCGGTGTATCAGTATCGCCACCCCCGTGAACCCCTCGTGAAGCCGGAGTGGAAGACCTGCTGAAACCCGTATCTCTGAAAGCAAGGGGCCTTCGTACCCATTAGATGTGTTTCCTGTAGCAGAAGTACATCGGCCCGGCCTGTTTGGCCTGTTGAAGTATGGCCCCGCGTTTAATCTTGTCCAGGGCCCCGCGAACATTCCAGCTAACAATGCGGAGGGTACCTGGGGTCACCGGCACTGTATTCGGTGTATTGGCCATCCGGGTGGGCATCTATCACTATAGCACGCATGGGGACTGTTTGGTGCATGTATGGAAAGGTGTGGACCCACAGCGGACGCGCGATCTGGAAACATAAACAACCCCCCCCAACAAACCCCCCACCCTATACCTCAAAAACACTGAACCATCTGTCGCGGCCGGGCGGGGTCCCAATCCCCAACGGGGGGATGGGAGCCGCTCCGACCAATGGATCCCCAACTCACAGTCCATGCCCCTCGGGCACGTCCCCGGCCAGCAAGGGCCTGGCAGAGAAACCAGCCCACGTCCAAGTCTCTCCGATAATCAAGCAGTAGTCTGAAGCCCTGCAGTACCCCGCGGACCCATGGATCAGTCTGCTGATGCCTGCCGCCCAGAGGTGGAGCCCCCCCGAGAAGAGGCACCACAGGACTGGGAGCGACGCCTAGATCGTGACCGTCTGTTGCCCTTCAGGTGGCCCCGGGGACCTCTCCGGGCCACCTCGCTCGATGATGAATCAGATTCTCTTCTGGGTGGCGTGTGGACTCTCACCCACACCGTCTCATCAGTCCATTTGAAGACCTTCTGGGGTATCAAAGAAATGTGTGCGGGAGCGGTACACAACCCGCAGGCGGGCAGGGAACAAGAGAGCATAGGGGAGCTTGAGGTCCCTCAGGCGGGCCTTCGCCGCCATAAACGATTGTCGCTGCTGCTGCACCAGCCGCGTATAGTCTGGGAAGATAAGAATGCATGCATTGTTGTAAATAAGAGGTTCCTTGGCTCGGACCTGCTTCAATATGACGTCATGATCAAGGTAATTCAAGAGTTTCGCTATGACCGGCCGTGGGCGAGCCCCCGGTGGAGGCCTCTGCATAAGCGCTCTGTGGGCCCGCTCCACAACGAAGCAACGGGACAGAGCCTCCGGGGGAAGCCATCCCTCCAACCACTGCGTAAGGAAGCGTTCTATGCTGTCCCCCTCACAGCCCTCCGGAAACCCAACGAAGTGGAGGTTGTTGCGCCTGGCCCGCCCTTCAGCATCTTCCACTCACAACGCCAGTCCCTTTTGAGCCGTCTCCATGGCAGCCATTTGTTTCTTTAGTGAGGTGACATCGTCCTCCACTCCAGAGATACGGGTTTCGGCCTCCGTGATGCGCGACATTGCGTTACGCAAGTCTTGTCTCAGCAGCATGACATCTGAGCCGACCGCTCCAATCTTCACATCAAGCATGTCCCTGGACTGGGTGATGGCCGCCATAAGTGCCGCATTATCAGGTACCGCCCCCTGTTGTCCCCCGGGCGTCCCAGCAGCCGCTCCCGCACCGGTATATTTATCGATGGGGCCTTGCTTGGTCTGGCCTCCGCCACCCTTGTCCCGCGTCATGGCCGCCCTCAGGACTCCCCACACGAGCCCAAAGCGGACAATGGAAGGAACGAGGAATGGGATCACCCACCAGTAGGTACCTGCGGCCCGGCCTGACCGCCGAACGGAGGCCCACCAGGAACTGCTCCCAAGTCGTGGCGATGCGTTTACTCCAAGAATTCTCCCTCCCCGTGCGGCCCGATGCGACCGCCGAGTCCCCAGCCGGCACTGGCTCAGAAGAAAAAAGGGGGGGGAGAAGATGGCGGGCAGGCACCCCCCAATAGCGTGTTAGCACTCACAGGCCCCCAATCGGCGCTCACCCCCAGCAAAACCTTCGGTGTCACGGGGAGCCCCTCTCACCCAAGAGTCCAGTGGGGGCGCCTCCAGAATAGAGTTAGTGCTCCAAAATGGCGGTCAGTCGGCTCCCCCAACAGCACCCCACCCCCAAGTCCTCCGGCAGCTCGCAAATCAGGGCGGCTTGAAGAGCGATGCGGGACAAGAAAGCAGCACCACGGCAGGTCCCGACCTCAGCGGCAACCTCGCCGGCCAGCTCCTAGGATCTTCCCCCTTCCGCTGCGGGCCGCCCGCGGCGCGGCCGCTCCAGGTCTCCTCCTTCTCCCCCTGTGGCCCGACACGACCGCCGAAGCCCCAGCACGCACAGACTCAGATAAGAGGAGAGGGGGGGAGACAATGGCGAAAGAGGCACTCCCCAATAACGTAATTGGCCCCAGTGTCACCGAGGGCCCCCCTCGCCCCCGGGATCCAGTGCGGCTGCCTCTAGGGGAAGTCCAGTGCCCCAAGATGGTGGCCAGCCTGCCGCGCCGCTCACTCCGGCAGCACCTTACCTCCGTGGCCCGAACCAGCCACCGAGCCACTCCGCAACTCTGCTGATCCTCGCCAAATCAAGGGACGCCAGCCATCCGCATATGAGCCCCGCTCTGATGGTACCCTTCTGGGCTCGCGGGAACAACAATAAGCGGCCTACCTCTTGCACAGCTGCTGTGACGGCACCTCAGCCCGGCTAGAGATCAGGCAACTCCCCGGCTTCTCACATGGGCACACCTCGCGCAGGCCACGGCTCCTCCCGGCGGCCATAACACCATCCTCGAACCTCCTGCGGCGTCCAGACTGGCCCAGGTGTATGCCGCCGTGCTCCGACTGCAGCAGAGCAGCTCAGGGACCGACACAGGGTCGGAGAGACAGGATAATTTAACAGGATATTATGGGGCTGGACGGAGCACGCTCAAAACACGACCGACATCATGGCTTGCCAAGCCACGCCCCTCCATATTTTTTTATTTTTGATAGGACATATAGTCTACTCTACTCTAATACCCAAATTGTAGTGATGTGTTTGGTGGATGCGTTGTATTTTTTTTCAATCTTGCTAATGAAAAAAATAAATCGGGGAGGAGTATATGGCATCTAAAAAATGTGAAATGTTTTTTCCAGCCGTACCGACCACCGGGGCCAGTGGCGAAGGCGACACCGCTCCGGAGGGAGCAGATGCTGAAGCTGCAGGGGGTGAGCCAGCAGCAGTGGCGGGCAGTGGTAAGTCATATTCCTTACTTATTTGCAATGATGAATACACTCGCTACGAGGATGTACAGTACACTGTACTGCTGCTGAGACTAAGTTGTTGTGAACAGTTGAAGAAGACACCCTTTACTTAGCATTAGCGGGTGTTGAGTAACTAATGGCCTCTTCTATTATATCTTCAACTCAGCAGAGAAAGTTTTATGACGAAGACAAAGAGTCAGACGACATGTAATATATGACTGGCAGAGAAGGATGCGTGGGTGAAGGAATGGGCCCTGGGAAAAATATATGGTGGCTGATAGGATGCATGGGTGGTTGAAGGATGGGTGAAAGGTGAAAGAAAGGATACCTGCCTGGTTGGGTGAAACTGTATGGGTGAAAGGAATCCTCCGGGTGGTTTGATGGGTCAAACTCAAAGGCAAGCAAGGACGCATGGGTGGTAGTTAAATGACAAATGTATGTTGCTGGTGAAGGGTTTGTTGAGATTGAGAATGATAGCCATGTTTGGATGGATGGATGCCTGGATGGTATCATAGGTGAAGAGTCAGACTGGATGAAGAGAATGTAAAAGAAAATTAAACCGTGTCAGAGTAGCATAGCCAAGGTTGAAGAATAAAATAATACTAGAAGAGCAATGCAATGATAAATGAAAAAACCCTGGGAAGAATAAACAAGGACTGTTTTTTTTCAAGGTTTTTGATTCAAAGGCTTGAGGTTGTATTTCAGAATACTCCCTTGACTCACAGTAGTTTGCAAGCACAACATATATATTGTGTATGTACCCACCCATCATCAATCACCTCCCTCCGACTCCGATGCCCACTCCCGCTCCCTATCATTTCGACCATGTCAGCATGGGTGGCATATCAGCTGCATGGTTAACTTACAATCAAACAATAGTAGTACGTCATGTCATCATCATGTGACGTTGTGCCGTATATCATCATCATTCATATTAGTAAGCATTTCATGTGCCTTGTTGTAGTAGTCAGGGTGAAAGTGAAATTGAGCATTTTCCATTGATTTAATAGAGTATGGCCGTAATGGAAAAATAGATAATTGTGTAGTACAGCTGCCTCACCTGCAGACAGTAGTAAAGTAACGTGAGTCTGCGACACGAGTATGTCTGTCTAGGGCGCAAGCTGACTGAGCTGGCATGCCTACAAGATTAATTTAGCTAAACAAGAGAGAGAAGAATACTTGTCTACTCCATAGTGCCTAATGCCTGAAAGTCTAATCATCATCACATCCAAATCTTAGGGGCCGAGGAAGTGAGGATACCACAAATGTTATGTACTGCTAGTGCTACTGTGTCACTATAATTTTATGTGTATAATTTAATTTTGTGTTACTGTTTTGCTAAGAGTATTCGTTACAATTGTCTTTTTTCTTTCTTGATAAAGCTAGTCCTTCCCAACCCGCCACCAGGCAGGAATTAGCAGCCAGGACACGGCAAAGGAAGCTGGAGGCCATCCGGGCCGAATATCGCCGGCTGCTTGTCATGGCGGAGGAGGAGGCGGCAGCTGCAGCTTCCTCCAATGCCCCGGATCCCAGCCAGGCCCCCCGTGCCTCCGGTGGTACGTTGCCATGTTTTGGCGGCCACCTGCTGCAACTCATCCTCATCAACCACTGCTGCCCACCCCTGTCCCTGCAGGAAATTTTGGCACCACATGCTCCTCCGGATGGCGCCCCTAGAGGCCAGGCTGGAGAAGGTCCTGGAGTGCACTAGCTGGCACGCCTGCCGCTAGACCTCAGTCTTCTTGACCCTTGCCTCTTTTTTAATCTTTTTTTTGGTGGGTGGGGTGTGTTGGGAAGAGGGTGGGCATGTTGGGAGTTGGGGAAAATGTGGGTGTTTTTTTTTTATGGACATTTGGACATGGACATTTACTGGACATTGGTTGGGGTTAGGGAGAGGGGTGGCTCAGGTGTTGTGGGTTTCTTCTAGTTTATTTATTAGGGTAATACATTATTTATAGTTCTACAATACATACAATGTCAATCTTTTCTGGGGTGGGTTACTCTTACTTCGCCTTTTTTCCTCCTTTGCTGCAGGGCTGCAGACAGTTTTTGAAATCTGCCGCTAGTGTAACACACCAACAGATAGATGCGGTACCCTCACTTGTCCTACTACTGTCAGTCTTTCCTCCTAGTCTATGCAGTCTGCAACTAAAACCCCTATTTACTCGGAAGGATGTGGATGTGTGAATTCATTAATTTCCATAGTATATACATTATTGCCTCCCGCACACTTCTTCTCTTACCTGTGATTGATGTTTAGGCGAAGCGATGGCTGCATGGTGATGGTTTGGTTTCCCAAGGTGCCATGGTGGTGGTGGTTTTAGAGAACAGTGGTCCCTTGGAAATCTAAAGTACGGGAGGTCGATAAAAATATAGACCCAATCAGTGCTATATTGTTAAATGACGTGTCCAGCCGGACAGAGGTCCAATATTTAATGTAACAACAAAATATAAAATAATTTTTAACAAACAATAAAGTGAGTGGGACACAACCCACTGACGGCTTCCCCTGGAAGCGGCCCGTTTTATTTTGCGCTCCGCGCACATCAATTCCAGTACCTTCGACTATGGCTCTCCCGCTCCTTGTGAGTCCGGTGAGTCCCCTTTGCTCACCCCATGCACCTCTTCCTTAACCTTCTCGCAATTTTCCACAGTGTCCTCCTGGTCGCATTTCTTTTCACCTGCTACACTCTCAAGTACGTCGATTATTACACCTCCCTGTTCACCCTGTCTCTCCTTTGTTACCAATCTTGGCCCTTTGCTCACCCCATGTACCTCTTCCTTCACCTTCTCGCAATTTTCCGCAGTGTCCTCCTGGTCGCATTTCTCTTTACCTGCTACACTCTCAAGTGCGTCCACTATTACACCTCCCTGTTCACCCTGTCTCTCCTTCGTTGCCAATCTTGGCCTCTAACTTCATTTCGGACAACGCCGCTGTACGTATCTTGATTCTCCTTTCAAGGCCAACCTTGGTTTTTAATTTACTTTCATCACCGGTGATCTATCCCCTCACCTCCTTACCATCACACGATTTTTCTTTACAGCTCCATTCAACTTTTTCACAGGTCGGCCACCATCACTGGCGCTGCTCTTTTCAGTTAATGTTTTGTTTACAGGTGCTTGGACATTGCATGTACATTTGCTATAAAATGCATAATTCATGTGTTGGCTACCTCCATAACTAACTGTACCCCCCTTTCTTTCTTTTTCCCTGATGTTTATTTTTATGTTACTCCAGGCTATTTATTTTCAGGCTTGCTTATGTTTTAGTCCTGATGATGATCCTTGTATCTCGTGTATGGATCGAAACGTCGTCGACACATAAATCACCTTATACACTACTCTGAAATGTTTATTTTTGTGTGAAGGTGTACAAACACGATTTGTTGGCTCAATAGTTTAACTCCATACCTAACAAATCGATAGCCCTGCCTGAACTTCTTTTTTCCTGTCGTCATACTGTATATGTCCCCCACCCCTTTTTGTTGATGTAGTGAGGGCACAGGCTTGTGTCCCACTCACTTTATTGTTTGTTAAAAATTATTTTATATTTTGTTGTTACATTAAATATTGGACCTCTGTCCGGCTGGACACGTCATTTAACAATATAGCACTGATTGGGTCTATATTTTTATCGACCTCCCGTACTTTAGATTTCCAAGGGACCACTGTTCTCTAAAAATACATTAGTACCCAAGGTCCCTGGTAGACTTTATTTGGGTTCCCTTGTTTTTTTCAAGCATGGTGGTGGTGATAGCAGTAGTAGAGAGCAGCATTTGCAAAAAAGAAAATGAGACAGTCAGTCACCTGAGGGAAACTAGGGAATGAGTAGTAGAAGTACAGTACACAAGAAGAAGACTGGCAAACAAGAAACCATGATGCTGATAAGCAATGCTCAAGTAAAATAAAACATAATGGTGGCGGGGATAAACTTCTACAAGTTACAAACTGAAGTTGACTCGGCCTATGAAGTGGATAAGCGTAACCTTTAGTGCTGGAAGGATGATGAATCGATGCCGACAATTAATGATGATGGATTATGTTCCTCTGTAAAAATATTTTGAATACTGTGCATAGGTGGGCAATCTAATCTATATGTTGCTGTGTGGCATATATATCTATATCTATATATATATCTATATATCTATCTATCTATCTATCTATATATATATATATACATATGTATATACATATGTATATATATATATATATGTATATATATATACATATGTATATTTTTCACCAATTCAAAAAAACGCTGCACTCTTCCAAGGGGTTGTTTTAAACGGTTTATTGTGCCATGGAACTTCTCCTTCCCTCACCAACGCGTTTCGACCAGCAGGTCTTGATCACAGTGCAACAATTAGTCCCTCTACCATTTCTAATATTTATACCTCTTGCCCAGCTAGCAGGAAAGAAAGTTCCGCAGAGATGAGCATGATTACCAAACAGGCACAATTCTAACTTTTGCCAAACGATTTGAGTCTATAAGACTACAAATGGGCACTAATAAAGTACAGTCGCAAGGATCCCCCAATACGACACAAAGTGAGTCTGACACTGATTTCAGTGAGAGTGAGGGACAACCCATTCCCGGGCAACCAACATCTTTTTTAGACGAGATGAAAATGGTATACCTGGACCAACAAATTCCAAAGGGAAGAGGAAGAGGGAGAGGATGGAATGCAGGACGAGGAAGAGGAAGGGGGATTGTATCCATAAGAGGAAGAAACGAAAAACTAGAAGAAGCTGTCGTAAAACCAAGAAGTTATCACCTGCGCAATCGGACAACCAAGACATAGATAAGTCAGAACTACGGGATCCTTACTTAACCATCAATCTTTCTAAACATGTTTTAACCAGAGCGGAGGAAAGCCTCCTAAACAAAGGACTTACCTTTTGTCCAGAAAGACATTTTGATCCAGTGGAGACTAAAATAGATCTATATAAGTATGTCCGGAAACTCAAATTAGCTAAATATTTCAGCAAACAGAATGGACGGAGTAGCCAAAATTCAGAAGAAGGGAATAATACTGTAGAGGATGAAACATCACAGGCATTTACCATAGCGGAAATTCAGCACTTGAGAACAGCGCATGGTCTGGCACATGACATGGACAATGAGAGCCTCTCTGATTTACAAATATTAAGAGAAATGGGTATGAGAACAGATGCGCATGTAAAAACAATGTTTAAGGACAAATCCAAGTTTTGCCCCGTCCTATACTCAGGAAATAGATTGGATACCTTCTATGACCTGGTATCAGCAGATATTGAAAAAATGAGTAACATCAAAGAAACCGACAAAAAGGAAAATCTAAGTCAACTGGGACGGATGGCTATGGACTCTTTGAGAAAAAATCCGTCCATAGAGATTAAACCCGCTGACAAGGGGGGCAACATTGTTATCTTGGATAAAGAAGATTATGTTGCAGAAGCCATGCGGCAATTGAGTGAGAGTGACAAGTATGAGAAACTTAATAAAAACCCAATCAATGACTTAGTTAATGATTTGAATGGTAGATTAAAACTATGGCAAGAAAAAGGTCTCATCTCCGAACAAGAGGTACAATACCTAAGAAATGACTCACCAACTATACGTACCATATACTTTCTTCCGAAAGTTCACAAAACTTTGAATAAGCCACCGGGGAGACCCATCATCTCCAGCTGTGATTCTCTATACCAGAATACTTCAATCTATGTGGATTCTTTTGTGGCTCCGATAGTACCAACACTTACTTCATACATAAAAGACACTGGAGATTTTTTAAGAACTTTGATGAATACACAGTGGCAGAAAGATTATTTGCTAGTAACCATCGATGTTGTGTCACTTTATACTTCAATTAACCATGACATAGGTTTACAAGCAGTGATATAGGGCTATACATATATGTGATTTATAATCAGGCACATTTTGGGTTATGAAATATATTGGTTTTGTTATTTACTCGTGATTGTAACTGTATTTACATACTACAAAATGGCTGCCACGTTTACCATGAAAAGGACATTATTTTCTCCCCCCCTTTTCACTGTCACTGACTTCCTGTTTTGTATTGTCATAACTTTATTTAAATCACAGTCTAATGAAATGGCTTTGTTGACACTGAGGAAGGCGACCGAGGATGGTAGCTGTGGAATAAATATTTGAAACTACTTTGCTCCAGAGTGCGCTCTATCTATTACAATTGACGGGATCGGACAATTGTGGGCGTGGGATCAGATCTTCTTCATCCCCTCCTCCAGCAACACGTGCAGTTTGTTTGGCTGCTAAGGTGCACCTCCCACTGGATCAAGCGGTGTTTTCTCAGATGGGTTGTTTGGCCTCTGGTACCATAGTTTGTACCAAGCTTACCCCGACTAACACCTTGTCCACAAAGGGGCATATAGCAATGTTCACCTCCTTCTTGCTAACCGAAAAAAGTCCCAAACTGAAGAGGTCAATTGTCTGGTGCTGCTGGTGCCACTTGCAATGTCGGCTGAACTGGTAGGTGGGCGTGACGTTTGACTGTGCAGTACCTACTTCTACTTAGGTGGTTGTGGTGGATGTAAGGCGCTGCCGGGCCTTCGCAAATATGGAAGCTGGAGGTGGTGTTGGTGGTATCTGTTTTGGTGGTATCCGTGCCATACCCCTCACAGAAATTTGGGATGGGGTAATGTCAGTCTCCACTGGGGCGGGACTAATGTCCATGATGACTGGCTCGTCATCATCCACCTCTTCTACCTCCATAACTCTAAGTCTTTCCGAAACCTTCCTTTTCCCTAGCCTTGTCTCGTAGGCGTGGCGTGGCGTGGCGTGTCTCACTTTCAGACTGAGGTGGGATCCAAGTGGTGTCTAGATCATCAGAAGGGGGGCTTGGAGAAGAACTTGATGAACTAACCCCCCTTTTCCTTGCTGGGGATCTGGAAGACAATGGATCTTCTGAAAGAGTGGCTTGCTCTTCTTCTTCCTCTGCAGTAAGCTCGATCTCCTGAACTGCCCCTACTTCGGGAGGAACAACTACTATTGGGGGTGGTTGCGCCTGTTGTTGCCCACTTATCTGAGTTTCCTGCATTGATTGGGTACTACTTTGCGATAACGATAAGTCAACTTCAACATCACTGCTCGTCGGCGTTGCCGTGATTAGACTGACTGCCTCTGTAACAGACATGGGCTTGGGCCTAGGTTGGTGGGGTGGGTCCACTGATACGGGGATGCTGCTCCCAGCTGGCTCCCCGGACACCGCTGCTGCAGGCACAATTTTTAATTTACCAAAAAAGGTCTTGGGCGACATACCGGTGGTGGTAAGTGGCAGTGCCTTCTTCTCACTGGCAACTTTCTTGGTACTGGTCCTGGAACCTTTCTTTGGCCATCTTGAAGATGTCAGCAGCAACACACAGTGGTACAAGTTGAAGAGATGTCTGTAGTCACACGTCACATGATGTCGTGCGATGCGCAGCAGGACTTCTTCTGGCAGTACAATGGGTGATGTTGTCTCCTCCTCTTTTGTGCACCTAAAAGCAAAGAACCAAGAAGAACATCAGTGAAACGTGGCATTCATTCATTGTTGTGGTTCAATTATTACTAGTACAAATAAACGAATATAATATATAACTTAGTGTGTGGTCACACTTAAAGTTATTATTATTAATACATTTATTATTATTATTAACTCAGTTATTAAAAAAAACATAACAATACAGTGTAACCATTTGTGAGACTTTGACAACAACAAGGGCTTTCATAGTGTACTGCAGTGTACAGTACACTCTGGAAGGATAGGAAAGAAGAACAACAACAACAAAAATACAAATGTAACAGTTTATCATTGTGCATCACGTGGGATGCAGCACTCAGGGCGCTGCAGCTGACAACGGATGGAAGCAATAAGCCAAGAGGAACAAAGGAAAGACATGCAGGCCAATGGCAAAAGCACAGTAAAGCACACTAACTGCCACCACAAAATGGCCACCAGCCACATGGTCACTCACAAGCCTGGAAAACAATGAACTCAAGCAGGCCTATATGGACAGAGACTTTACAAAATGGGTCCTGGCCACATGGGGAGGCTCAGCCAAGGCAAATGCTGGCCCACTATTATTACAAACACACCCACACACTGGCCAGACAAAGGAGGCATGCTAAACAACACAGCTTTAATGCAACAATGCCAAAAACGAAAATCCACAGGGCCAAAAAAGGTTTGCAAGTTACAACCACACACATCCAACAAAGGTATTTATTTAACACACATGAAAAAAAGTGAAATGCCCAAACAAATAACATTTTGCATTTCAATCCAATGCCATCCATGCCCTAAATAATGTTAAAATTCAACAGACACCACAGAAGCAGTTGTTTCATGCACCCATGAGTGGCTCTGGGCCTATTGTTTGAAAACCCATTGGCAGACTAGGCCACATAGTGAATCAATTCAAATAAATAATATTGCAAATTTATTACAAAATGTAGTGAACTGTGCTACATTTTTTGTGCTGGATAAAAGAAGAAAATATTGCATGCAAAACAACAACCAGCAAGAAGGCATGGCCACCACAAAGAAGGCTTGCAGGCCTAATGCAGAGGCACACTGGCTGCCCCTTCACAAAATGTCCGACAGTCCCAAGGCCAGGCCACAACAACAAGAACGGAAAGAGAGACAATGCAGGCCTATGGCAAAAGCACACTGGCTGCCCTCACAAAATGGCCGACAGCCACATGGCCAGGCTACCACAACAAGAAGCAATAAGCCAAAAGGAACAAAGGAAAGACATGCAGGCCTATGGCAAAAGCACACTAACTACCACCACAAAATGGCCAACAGCCACATGGTCACTCACAACAAGCAGGAGGCCTGGAAAACAATGAACTCAAGCAGGCCTATATGGACACAGATTTTACAAAATGGCCCCTGGCCACATGGGGAGGCTCAGCCAAGGCAAATGCTGGCCTACTATTACAAACACACTCACACACTGTACAGACAAAGGAGGCATGCTAAACAACACAGCTTTAATGCAACAATGCCAAAAACGAAAATCAGCCACATACATCCAACAAAGGCATTTATTTAACACACATGAAAAAAGTGAAATACCAAAAAAAACATATTTTGCATTTCAATCCAATGCCATCCATGCCCTAAATGATGTTTAAATTCAACAGACACCACAGAAACAGTTGTTTCATGCACCCATGAGTAGCTATGGGCCTACTGGCTGAAAGGCCTATTGGTAGACTACTGGGCCAGTAAATTAAATAAATATTGCAAATTGATTTCTAAAGTTGGAGAAAATGTAGTGAACTGTGCAACATGTTTCCTTTATAAAAGAAGAAAAATTACTTACAAAGAAACAACTAGGCCCTACTGAAACTACAGGCCACCCACCACAATACATTTTTAAAAAATGATGAAAAGTACAAAAAACTTTAGGTGCCTGGCCCCAATCAAACAAACAACACCAATTTTTCAACTTACTTGTGAAATCTCAAATTAAAAAGTCCTCAAATCCGATGATATATGATGCAGCAGACACAAAGAGTGATCCTTCCAGCTCCAAATCCAAATGAAAAGTGAACAGGAGATGGACAAAGCACTAGGAGGAGCCTGCTGAACAGGAAGTTGGAGATTCTGGGGCACTTCCTTCCTCTTCCAAAAAAAAAAGTAAAAAAAGAAAAAGGACTCCTTGCACAAAAAAGTCAAGCCAAATGTCAATCTGAGGAGTTTTTTAAATCCATATCATCATTTTGAGAAGGTTTTGATGCTGCTCGGGAGTGAACCTTCTCCAGATTGCAGATTCTGCGTGCTCGGGATCGCGATCTTCACAAAACCCCCGCCTGAAGTCGCCGGCACGCTCTAATGATGTGTTAGTGATCGCAAACTCACGCGAGATCATGAGGCCTCCTAGCAAATCTCGTGGCGATCGCGAGCGGCTTGAGAAATCTCGTCGGCGATCGCAGGCACCCGGCAAGTCGCTCCTGCGCACGCGAAAACGCATTTTGGGCGCGCAAACACAAAAAAAACTCTGCTCTGTTGCAGAATGCGGAGTTTTCCGGCAACTTCGCATTCTACGCGGAACGCGGAGTTGCCAAAAATCCGCAAACTCCGGGAGCGGAGTGGAGTTTTACGCCCAGGGTTACTTAAGACCTTGACCCGCCTTACAAAAAGTCACAAAAAGGGAATCCACTTTACAAAACTGACGGGTACAATTTAGATACACCCCAATGGCCTGCTTGACATCCAAACGGTGTAGCAGAACCTCCTCCTCAGACTGAGGATCAGCACTCAACACAGGCAACACCAGTTCTTCCGTACCATGGAAAGAGGAGGGAATTTTAGGCATAGGATCAGGCCTGAGAACACCTTGATCTGGATAGCACTTCAAAAAAGGCTAAGAACATAGCAACAAGCCCAACTACCCCACACATCTGGCTGAGGTACTAGCAACCTCAGAGAAACCTCCTCCAGAGGCTCAAACGGGGCAGATCGCACTGGCAGTAAGACCAATGGCAGATCCCGAACGGGAGTCAAGGACTTAACCCCAGGCCTCTTGAGAAAACAACTCAACAGCCTGGTCATTAAAGGCACTACCACATCACAGGCAGGGCCCCCAAAAGCATGCACAGCCACCCGCTGAGCCCTCAAAGAGGAAACAGCCAAACCTAAATCAAAACCATCCTTCAGGAATTCTAAAACCTGCACAGGATCCACAGTCAAGGCAGACCAGCCCCTGTCAAAACACAAGCCCTGAAAGGAAACCCAATGCCTGGCCTAAGATTTTAGGGTAGACGGTTTACGAGACTGTTGAATAAAGAGAGCCACCTCAGGAGAACAACCCAGTGCCACGAGGTTCATCCTTTGAACAGCCAGCCCGCCAGCTGTAACCCGACCAGAAACTCCAGCAACAGCACGCAAACGTTAGGGGACAGAGGTCCACTGGAAGTCCCCAGCGTGGCAACACCGCCAACTGCAACAGAGGAAACCAAGGCCGCCTGCTCCAGACCGGAGCCACCAGGATCAAAGAGGCCCTGTCCAGATTGATTTTCAGAAAAACCCTCTGAATCAAAGCATTTGGAGGAAATGCATACATCATCCCAGTCACCCACTGAAACGACAGAGCATCCACCTTATTATTATTTATTTATTTTAAAAACTTGTAAAGCGCACAAATACCCGTAGATGTCTCGGCGCTGTGAGCTGGAGGTACGCAAAAGCTGGTGGGAAACCTATTGGTTAATTAGCCAGGTTTTAATTTGTTTTCTAAATGATATCAGCCTTAATCTGCAGGGGAAGAAAATTCCATAGTTTGGATGTGGCCACTATGAAGCTTCTGTCACCCCAGTTGGCTTTCCTAGTTCTGGGGACGATCAGCAGACTGGCATCTGCTGAGCGCAAAGGTCTGCTGGGTGTATAGGCTCAGAAGGCCTTCCAAACAGTCGCTGATGGGCACAGAGAGCAAAACCTCTCTCTCAATGCGTTCTCCTGGGTCACAAACAGGTCCACCACTGGCACCCCAAACTTCTGCATGAGGACCCCAAACACCCACTAGCCCAAAAACATTTCTGACAGGGAGGGAAATAACCTGCTCAAATGATCTGCTGCCGAGTTCAACTCCCCCAGAAGATCAATATCCGTCAGTGATAACAAATTCAACTCTGCCCACTGGCAAATCTGCTGAGCTAATAAATTCAGTATAGATGCAGGACCCAAGGGAGCAAATTAATCAGGGCCAGCTACACGGCCTTCAACTCCCTCCATTTGGAAGACATCCGAGCCTCCTGAACTGACCAGATCCCTTGAATTGAATCCTGAGCCATCACAGCCCCCCACCTCAGTTCGCTGGCATCCATCATCAGAATCTACCTGTCCTGGAGCACAAACAGAGAACCCTTCATGAGATCCCCAACATCCAACCACCAGGCCAACTCTTGGGAGATACCCGGACCCCCAGAATCAACTGGTTGTAATCCTGAGACCCCGTACACCATAGATGAACAATGTGATTCACCACAGAATATGAGTGCAACCGGCCCAAGGAACAATCATGACAGTAGCAGCCATTAAACCCTGTACCCTCAACCACTGCCATTCTGTGTTAGTGGGAGAGGTCAAAACTGCAGTAAATTATTTCACTAGAGTCACCCTGCGAGGTTCGGAAAGGAACACCTTCCCCAGCATTGTGTTGAAGACCCCTCCAATGAACAACAGTTCATGAGTGGGAATCAAATGGGACTTCTCCAGCTTCAGGATCCACTTGAACTACTGTAGGAGACTGCAGACATCCTTTGAGTTTGAGATTGAGCCTGAAACTGGAAATGTTCGCTGCCCACACAAAGCCTCAGAAACTTCTGCGAGTCCCTGTGTACCGGCACATGAAAATACGCATCCCTCAGAACCATAGATGTGAGAAAGTCTCTCACCTACAGGATGGGAAGAACCAACTGGAGCATTTTGAAGGACCAGCGAGGGATGAGCATATTCACGGCATTCAAATCCAACACAGGTCGGCAATTGCCATTTGGCTTTCTGATCAGAAACAGTATAGAGTAAGCCCCTTTTCCCTGTTGTGCAACAGGTCCTGAACCCCATCCAACAGAGCCCGACACTTCACCGGTGAACCTGTTCTGGGGTAGAACGGAAACCTTCCACAGGAGGTTCCGCAAACTCTATATGATACCCCAGTCTGACAATCTGCAGGACCCACTGATCCCTGACAAATTCCTCCCAGACTAGCAAAAAGTTCCTGAGGCGACCCCCCACCGCCCCCCCCCCCCCGAAACACAGGATAGTCATGATTTTGCTTGACTGGCGGTATCCGATCCTCCCATCTGGCCCCATGACTTATGGAAGGAAATGACACCCGGTTCATAAAAAGAATCCCTAGCAACCAATTGGTCTTAAGGAAATAACAGACCATAGATCTGAGGTGATAGCAATCAACTCAATGTACCACTGTTGATTATAAAAAACTAATTTTATTAATACAAAACTATTGTTAAAATGGCTGCAAAGCTCATAATTTCTAAAGTTCTATATAAAAAGACATAAGGTATACAATGGCAAAAAATTACAAAAAATATACAACTCGATTTCAGACCTGGGATATTTGTTTACGATGTCACATACAGCTGGAAAACTGTATCACCTTGAGATTACTTAACAGGTGGAGGTCTAAATACTCACACAGAACAGTAAAGCATCACTAATGTGTACAAACAATACATGACAAAATATAAAGGCAGTAAAATTTATAAAGGATAAGATAATACAAAATAGTGGCTTGTAAAATCATTCAATGATGGTTCTTAAGTAAGTAAGTAAGTCCATTTTTATATAGCGCAGCTACTCACCCTTACGGGTCTCAAGGCGCTGGGGGCCGGAGTGGAAATTAAGTGAGCTATTGCCCAGAGTCACATGGTGCTGAGCTGAGCTGCCGCCGGAGCCGGGGATCGAACCGTGAACCCCGTGCTCCGAAGTCAGCTGCCCTGGCCGCTGCACCACACCTCTCCACTTCAATACATTTACGCGCGTTTCGTCGAAAATGAAAAATACATTGAGTCTCAATACAGTGAATTAACTAGAAATTATCTCGAGTGCCTCTAACACCAACAGTGAAACCAGATGCAGCTTATAACAGAATGCCGAGATGTGCAAAGCAAAGAATAATAGTGCTCAAGTGAAGTGACTTTAGAAAAAAAGAAAAAAAAAAGAATAATCCCTAAGTATAGTCTGAAGGATGAGGTAAACCTAGGTAGTGAGAACAGGATATTCAATTTGCTCTCCGGGACCTTCAAGGTAAAGTCTGTCTACATGCACTTCACAGCGGATCCAAGAAATGCATCCAATAGTCGCAGGCAGAGGAATGACTTAAAAGAATGAGAAATATAACCTTGGGTAATCAGTCTAACAGAAGATGGAGAATGAATAAATGACACTGCGGTCAGGGAACAAATAGCCATCATATCTAACTATACCTTCTCAATATGACGACAAACCTTAGGATAAGGTTTGGGGGGGATTTCCAATCGGTAAAGGAACAGCAATCGCGAAGGCAATATCTACAGACACAAATAAAGTGCTGAATTAGCACCTTAAAGCCACATCTTATACTAACTCTTTTTTGAAAACGGATACAGAAATTGTGAGAGGTACCTTTTTTTTATATATAGATGACTGGCATGAAGGATTCAACGTAGGAGGAAGGCATTCCTAAGTAGATGATGACCGGTAATTTCCTAATAAAGAAGACACTGGAAGTCTTCATTGGGCGCCAGCATTTATAAAATGCCCAGGTGCTCAAGACCTGAGCTGTGAAGGGAACACGGAGAATAGGAAAGAGGAAGTCTAGTAATGCCATATGTGAGAAGAGAGCTGGAGCACCAACAACCATTAAAGTCGGTCACCAAACAAGAAACCCTGTGCATTTGACAGTCAGGACAATATGGGACGGCAAACTTAATTCTATTACAGGACCGGAGGCTTCGGATTATGCTTTCTCTTTCTTTTACTGAAAAACACAGCAGCCAATAAAAACTTTTTTAACATATTAACACAAACTACATTACCCAAAATGCCATGGTACTTCACCAATAACCATAGAGACTACAGCCCTATAAATGACACTCTTCATACGAGCACTTCCTCTTTCTTTGCTGCTCGCAGCCGAGTTAAGTGCTTCAGTATTACTATTCTTTGTTGCATATTGTAGGCTTATTGTGTTTCTCTGTTATAATTATTGCTAATGCGATGATTGTGACCATTATTGTTATAGCGTGAAATCCTTGAATAACTGTGCCGCGTCTCAACGGCAACGCGAGTTTCCGGCAGGTGCCGTAGTTGTGATCGGTTGGTGGCGAGCGTGAAAAAGGCGGTTCTCGCTCGTGGCTCGCCCCCACCAGAGTACTATTATCCCAAGCGTTGCTACCCAGCTTACCGCATTTTCCTCAGCGGCCCGCGGTGCCTTCCCTGATCGGGCCTGCATCAATTAAGAGCCTGACATCGCGTAGCCCAATTGGGCTCGTTTTGGGCTGCCTTTGAGCTACGTGACGCCCAATGACGATTCCTCCTCGTTCTGCGCCGATTTTGAAGCGGAACAGCGCACAGGTTAGTTGCTTTTGCCTCTGTGTGCACTGACGCCTTTCCTGGGCTGGAAAATAAGGAAGGCCCAAGCCGGGTACAGGCCTCAATTAAGGTTGGCTCTTGGACGCCCTCTGGAGGGCTGGAACAATAGTGATTACAGCGGAGCTGAGGAGCAGTGGAATTAACTGTGCACTAAGGGTTGCTCCCCCTTGACCAATTCCTGGGGAATTCTGACTTGGCTTAATTTTTATCGATCACTGTGGAATAATTTGCACACCTAGCGATACAGGACTGGGCCTATTTTGAGGAGGATGAGTACGGGTATTACGAGGAAGAGCAGGGCCCTCCCCTCAAAGATAAACTCGTGGATGCCCTGGATGCATTGATTCAACAATACGTCAATAATGCAGTAGAGGCGGCTGTTCCCCAGACGGTCAGCAAAGCTCTGGCAGCCGCACTCAAATCCATCACCGCGCAACTTGAAAGTTTTGCGAAGAGGCATGGGATGCAACCCCAGGAGTCGGCAGGACCATCCTTGGCCACCTCAGGGGGAAAGGTTTCAGGTAAAGCCAAGTTATCGAACTGGCCGCATGCACAGGCCTTGGCTAAGTTACCCCCAGCCTCCTCTGGGGTTCATCAATATTCTGTACCTTCAGATCGAACCCAACACCCAAGAAGGCCCAAGACACTGACACAAGCACCAACACAGATTCTACGGGGCATGCCTCATCCCCTACGAAAAAGAAGGCTAAGAGAGCGCATTCAAAACTGCCAATCCCCTCCATTTTCCAAGCCGCAACTCAGTTCGATTTTAATCCGCAGGACATTGTCCACCGAGATCCTCGGACTGGGCTCCGCCCCCGGAGGTAGCAGACTACTTACACCAAAATCTGAGGAAGAATTTTGACAAGGAGGTCCGTAGTAGATTGAGGTCCGAATGTCCTCGCCCCGACGTGCCGGAGAAGGTAGCAGATACTCCGGACATCGACCCCAACATGCTAACCTTTTTAAAAAAGTTCACCAAGGACACCAAAAAGAGCATTGACTGTGCATGGCGCAGCTGCCAAGATAAACTCCTGGATGTCACTGGCCCCTTAGCAAAGATCTTAGAGATGGCCTTAGTAGCCAAGGACACAGGTGCCCCGATAGACTCAGACATTCTCGCAGGATGGACACAGCACGCCATTTGTTTCCTGGGAAATGCGAACTGTGCCATCTCTACAGAACGTAGGAAATCCCTTCTCATGAGGCTAGACAACAACCTCACTGAACTGGCTTCATCGGAGGCAGGCCCCCTGGCAGAGGGGCTACTTTTTGGCGATAGGTTCGTCAAGGACGTCTCCAAGTACATCGTGACCTTCACCTCATTGGACAAGGCCCAATCAAATATTTAAAAAGTTTTCCAAACAGGCCTTTTTGGTCGGGCCTGGCGAGGCAGGGGCCACTCGCCAGGTCGCCAATACTATCAAGGCCCTTCCAGGGGAGGATACGGTCGGGGTAGAGTAGACTTTCAAGACAACACCAGAGGCGGCACGTTCTACCCGACGAGACGATTTAGTCATCGCTGTTGTCACCGAGGGGATCAGAGGGGAAACTTCCAACCCCAGATTACATCAGGTAAGAACAATGAATTTATTTCTATGTCCTCTGGGGGGTCGCATTCGCCATTTCCAGGACAATTGGCCAATCATTACTCAGGATGCTTGGGTTTTACAAACGGTACAGGGGTTTCACATAGATTTCTTTCAAGCCCCTATGCAAAATGTTATTCCTCCTCCTTTATCTTTTTCCCAACAAGACAACATTTTTATAGATCAAGAAGTAGGAGACTTTCTGGAGAAACGCACGGTAGCCTATTGCGACAACAAACCCAAGGGCTTCTGCAGCAACGTCTTCCTAGTTCAGAAGAGAGGCAGGGCTACAGACTGGTTCTAAACCTGAAAGATTTCAAGCAATTCGTCCTGTACAGGCATATCAAAATGGAGGAGATACATTTACTGACAGACATTTTGAGGCAAGGGGATTGTATGGTTCATCTCGACCTCAAGGATGCCTATCTAACGGTCCCGATTTTTCCCCCTCACCGACACTTCTTGCAGTTCCAATGGCGAGGCAGATGGCTGGAATATTTGCTCTTGCTTTTTGCTCTTTTCTCCGCGCTTCAGTGTTTTACCAAGTTAATGAAGCCAGTGACCGCTCATCTCCGGGAGTAGGGTATTCGTCTAATAATTTACCTGGATGACTTACTGATAATGGCTCCATCCGTCTCCGTAGCAGTCCAACATCTTCAGGTGACAATGCACCTGTTAGAGAATCTGGGTTTTGTGATAAACAAGTCGAAATCAGTTCTGGTCCCATCGCAATCACTGGAGTTCTTAGGTTTTGTAATCAATTCTCAGACAACTCAACTCCAGTTGCCCAAAGCCAAATTGAGAGATCTGAAGAAGGAATTGAAGGCAACTCTAGCCAAGCAAGTCACGTCCCTAAGGGCGATTGCGCGTTTAGTGGGCCTTCTAGCCTCCTCAATACAAGTAATCTTTCCGGGGCCGTTACATTACCGGGCCCGTCAACGTCTGAAAATCCAACATCTGCAGAATGGTCTTTCATACTCAGACCAGGTTCCCCTCACAGACGAAGTCCGAGAAGAACTCAAATGGTGGCTAGCCCACGTAGTTGCGTGGAACGGCCGAGCAATATTTGGTTCTCGCCCAGAGGTGGTAATAGAATCCGATGCCAGCTGGTCGGTTTGGGGAGCACGATGTGGGGAGATATCCACAGGGGGCAGATGGTCTCTCCAGGAGTTGTCGTTACACATCAACTGTCTCGAGCTCCTGGCGGGATCATTTGCGATTCACACGCTCTCGCCCAGGAAGGTATCTTGTTGCATCCTCCTGAGGATGGACAACATCTCTGCGGTTAGATATATAAACAAGCTGGGGGGGACATGATCCCCGATGTTGGGGGAGATTGCCAAGGCACTTTTGGCATTACTGCCTGGCTCACCAAATAACGGTGATAGCGGAATACCTTCCGGGGCAAGACAACACGATAGCGGATTGGAATTCCCGTCACTTGAAGGATTACAGCGACTGTGAGCTCCATCCTTCCCTCTTCCAAATGATTCATGCGATTTGGGGCCCTTACCACATAGACCTCTTTGCCTCCAGACTAAATCGCCAACTAGAGACATTTTTCAGTTGTAGACCGGATCCTCTGGCGAGAGCCACAGATGCCTTCGCGCAGGATTGGTCGAAGACATTAAATTATGCCTTTCCCCTATTTGTCCTAATTCCCAGAGTAGCGAACCAAATAGTTCAGCAGAGAGCGGAGATCATCAAGGTATGGAAGGCTCAGCCTTGGTTTCCGGTTCTGCTGGAACTGACGTGTGATTTCCCTCTTCACCTTCCGTGGTCTCAGATGATGCTCCAGGGCCCTCAGGGAGAATTGCACCCTCTAGTTCTCTCGGGGCAACTGTCACTGATGGCCTGGAGGCTTTCAGGCAACAGTGGTCGTTGCCAGGAATTTCGAAGGAGGCTTCAGGCTTCATCCAACAGGCCTGGACTCCCTCTACTAGAAAACGATACTGTTCAGCATGGCGAGCATGGTTGGGTTGGTGCTTGGAGAAGCACGTGGATCACGTGGAGGAGGACCTCACGCAAATAGTGAATTTTCTATCCAAGAAGGCTGCAGAAGGTTTGTCCTGCAGGTCGATTAACAATTTCCGATCCGCTATCTCGGCTGGACATGTGCAGATAGACGGGGACCAGTAGGTATGCATCCGGTGGTGTGCAAGCTTTTAACAGGAATACGTGTGGCAAATCCACGTAAGGCTAAGTATTCTACTTTATGGGATGTGTCTATGGTTCTATCTAAATTTATTTGATAATTGGCCTAGAAATGATCTGCTTTCCAGAAAGCAATTGTCTGCTAAATTAGCTATGCTTCTTTGTTTATCTGCCTGTCGACGTGTTTCTGATATTAGAGTCTTGGATTTAGAAAGTAGAATTTTCTCCCCTGAGGGGGTGTCATTTGTAATTTCTGCACGGACCAAGACCTTTTCACGGTCCATTGACTACAATGCATTTCCTATGAATGATAAATTGTGCGTAGAACTTAAAACTTATGAGGAATGTACCCGACCTATCAGACCGGTCGGTTGTTCAAGATTGTTAATTGCTTTACAAAAGCCCTTTAAGCCAGTTACATCTGCTACTATTGCCAGATGGCTCAGATATATAATGACAGAGGCAGGCATTGATACTGAAATGTTTGGAGCGCATTCAGTAAGAGGCGCTATGGCTTCAAAATCTTTTATGCTAGGTACCAGTATACAAGATATAATGGGAGCAGCTGATTGGTCTTCTAGCTCAACATTTAAACAATTTTATTATAAACCTGTGGGTGATGTTGCTTCTGTGGTTCTAGATAAGCGTTAAACTAGCACAATCCGAAGCCTCCGGTCCTGTAATAGAATAAAAAATTTGCTAGCATTCGCGCCAAGAATTTTCAATTCTATTAAGGACACGGAGGCGAGGATTATCCCACCCAGGGTACAATTCATGTTGATGACTGCCATGTTTTTCATCCACTCTGAGACGATTAGTTATTACGAGTTGCTATTTCTACTTCAGGATCAGAACAGAAAGGCGAATAGAAGATCGCTTTGCACTTCTTGGAAGTTGTGTTGTAAAGTCATCACCTGCAGGGTCTTCAGTTGAGTCTACAATGTTACTGGGTTGCTGTTTCGACAAGTTCTATCTTCGTTGGACAAATTACAATTAATACATGGACAATGCTCATTCAGGGCAAAGAAAGAAAGTGCTCATATGAAGAGTGTCATTTATAGGGCTGTAGTCTATGGTTATTGGTGAAGTACCATGGTATTTTGGGAAATGTAGTTTGTGTTAATATGTTAAAAACATTTTTATTGGCTGCTGTGTTTTTCAGTACAAGAAAGAGAAAGCATAATCCTCGCCTCCGTGTCCTTAATAGAATTGAAAATTCTTGGCACGAATGCTAGCAAATTTTTTAATGGTAAATACTCAATGTCAATATGCCCACAGCCTACGGCACTGCGTCAAAAGCATGCTGGGAATTCACTTACCGGGCACGTGTGTTTGCGAAGGATATTTCGGGAGACTTGAACTGATGGGAACGCGAAGTGCTTAAATAAGATGGAACGAACTTGAACTGATGGGAACGTGAAGTGCTTAAATAAGATGGAACGAACGTCCTGTAAATGCTGCGGCAATTCTGATTGGAAACGTCGAACAAAGACGGACGTGCAAAGCGTAAGCAGAAAAGATGGACTAACGCTCTGGAAAAGGGATAGGAACAAACATAGGGGCGTGAATGCAAAAACGTCGGAATGCCGCGAACTGCTGGCATATATTTTAAATCATGAATTCCTGAAATAAAATAACTTCACCAAATGATTTATGAAACCATGAAAAAAACTAGAGTGAAGTTGAGTATGGGACGACTACAAATAGGAAAAGACATGAAAATGCATGTATCCGATCCGGGAAATAAGAGGTCATGAACAAAACTGATAATAAATACCAGTGGAAAAAATTATAATAAATTAATACGAATCTCATGGAGAATTACAATTGCATAAACAGTACCAAAGGACTGCTAAACATTGTTGACACAAATTGAGAAATAGCCAGCCTGCAATGACGGTGGTATCAAACAAAGGTTTTTAGGAGAGATGGTTGGCAATGTAGGAGAAGTCATAAAGGATGAAATAAGACACTAGCAGATTTATTTATTATATCTGATGGCATTTTCCCAAGGGATTTCATTATTGAGTCCCCTTTTATATGTGTCAAGTACAAAAATCCCAAAAACCTCTTGTCTTTTGCGAACTTCATTGCTTTTAGTTTCTTGCAATATTTCTACTTTTTCTAATATGTACCATCTGATGTCATTAGCTGAATGTTCTTTTTCAAGATAATGTTTGACTAAGGGAGCCAGGTCCCCTACCACGAAAGGGCTGACCAAAAAACCTCATATAGCCAGCAAACTTGCCCTTCTGTGGAGGCCTGACAGGAGCCAATAACTTCTTGTCCTCTGCAGTTTTCTTTATCATAGCCTCCAAGAGGTTCCCAAACAGTTTGGAGCGTGTGAAGGGAATCTTCATGAGAGCACTCTTTTGTGCCGCCTCTCCCTTCCAAGGCTTAAGCCATAGCTGCCACCTAGCCAACACAGAGGCCTCCACAGACGGTGCCGAGGCACTAAGGGGATCAAAAGATAGGTTGGACAAGAAACGCAACTGCTGTTCCAACATAGACAATGACTCAGAGGGATCTTCCTCCTGAAGCAGCTGCTTCAAGATACTCTGACAGTCTTTCAGTAGAGACTGAACCAGATAACTGGTATAGGCCGCAGATCTAACAGCCATATTGGAAGGCGTGAAAGATCTCTAAAGAGTCCCTTAAATCCTCTTATCCCCAGGATCTGAAAGTACAGCATTCTCCGACACCACAATACTCTGTGAAGAAAGGCCTGCCAACAGGGAATCAACCTTCACCACGGAAGGGAACTCATCCGAAAACCCCTGTAGCGGATAACGTTTAGCCAGGAACCAGGGAAAGGCATGTTTATCCACATCCCTCCATTCCCCTTCCAGCACATTCTGGACAGACTTATGGATAGGTAAACATTCAGGCTCATGTTTCTGATAATTGGCAAAGACATCTTCGGACTCCTCAGCCACCAAGGGCATAGGAAAACCTAAATTGTCCCACACATGTTGTAAAATACTGCGAAGGTTAGTCCCATGAATAAATCGCCCTTTCACCTTCTCCACTGAATCACAGTCAGGATCAGGAGGATCAGTAGCATCCAACTTCAGCTTTTTAGACCCCATGGCCTTCCTAGCCTGAAAGGCAGCAGAAACAGCGGCCTCAATCATTTTCTAGACATCAGCCAATGAAGGAGCAGCTGGAGGCCCAGCCACCACCTCCTCTTCCAAATGTCTACACTTCTCTGACCTCTTCCCCCCTCCATGACGAGACAGAGGCCACTAGAAGTACCCCACCTTAAATACCATAAACAATTAGCCAGAAAGCGTGCCTAATTAGTTCCCTAACCATGGTTGTCAAGACGCCCACTACCGAATGGCCATGCAGCAGAAAACAACATAACACTTGTAAGACTGTGGCGCAGCCATTCACCTGAAGTTTAGGTTGTCTGCAGGAGCGATAAACTTTCCTCTCTCCTCCTAGCACACCGCTCGGCACTACTGGACTCAATACAGGAGTCCCAGCAGGTGTCCCAAAAGGGAAGGGGAATGGGACGAGAAAAAGAGAGAGAACACTGCTACTCCACAGGTGGTCCAGCCCGGCACCCTCAAGGGGATCTATTTGCAGAGTAGGGCCGCTTTTTTGAGGACTTGTGTTTCTCTAAAAAATAAGTAATGCAACAGATGAGTACAGAGACACTTCTGGGCCACTCAGGTGCACTCAACACAGAACATTCATGTGAGAGGCTGGCCTGGTATATGATGTCCACTAATGTAAGTGGGCACCTTGCACCAGTCCAGACAACCTTTATGGTGATTTAAGAGGTCTCAGACAACCTTAGAAAGCTATCCAAGTGGTAGCTGTGCAGAGCAGGCTTCAGGTTTAGTCTTGAAGGAGTGTAAAGCAGCTTGTTTTACCAGAATATAACCTCATAGTATAGATTAAATGAAAGAGAACCACACAAGGTATTTATAAAAATATGTATTTATTATATAATACTCTCTAGTATGTTCCAGTATCTCCCACACGGAGATATACACAAAGCACACAATACTATATCAAAGAAATCCCAGTAAATAGCACTAACACACAGTGGGCCCCAAGGAGGGACCAAACCATATAGTAAGAAAGTAGTATAAGAACCATGACTCGAGTCAGGACAATGTCGAGAGGTTGTATAATCGCTGGGGACCCAAGGAACCACCCAAGGTAAGTAGACAGGGACCCCACAGAGGGTACGTGCAGTGTGAGAACACGACCGTGGGCTCCGTACAACTCTACATGTAAGTCACGGTTGGATTTTTAAAGATTAAGGACCCTTCCCAGTGGACCCTGAAGAAACCCCGTGGAATACAGAAGGTTGGAGAGCCACACCACCCGTGGATACCGTGGTACCCAAGATATCTATCCCAGGGAAGCCGGGTGCATAGATGTAAAGTGGCGTCAGAAACCGCCATCAAACCCAATGGAGGACTTCAGGAAAGTGCAGCTGCTGGAAGAGGAGAAAGTGTCCGTAGGAACCCAAACGTTGATTCTTGGTGAAGAGAACCTGAAAGCAGAGGGGACAGAGTCTGGGTCACTTGAGGGTGACCAGGGGCTCGGTAGACAAATGACCACCAATGACGGGTGCTTCAGGATAGATGTCGATGACCTTGACTCTGCAGCTGTGGAGACCAGGCAACACTGAGGATGACCATGAGCCGGATACGAGCTGTCCCGTGATGGATGTCGAGCGCTGAGGGGTCGGTGTCCTGCGGGAGCACCAACAAGCCTTGACAAAAGCAACCCACAAAGGAAGTGAAGAAGTTGCAGGAAGTGGAGCAGCAAGGTCCAGAAGACTGACCAAAAGCAGGGAGTCAGGGCAAGCCCAGAGCAATCGGGGGAGCCCAAAGAAGTCATAAGTGACCCTCCGCAGGACCCACAGGTCAAGGACACTGGAGTCACAGGAGGACCTTGGGCAGCTTTAAAAAACAACAGACCACAGAGCACACAGTGTTGTGTGGTTGAAGATCTTTGCAGAAGAAGTTGCCAGAAGTTGGGGCTACTTGGAGCCCAATGCACTTGCTGCAGAATTGCCAACAAGCATTTTCACTTGCAAAAGTATGCAGTGCACAGGGGCTCGGGTATTGCAGCCCCCAAGAGTGATTCTGACCTCAAACAGGGTGAGAGGGCAGCTCGGGCCTCAAGGGACGTAGAAACTCACCTCCTGTGTTGTTGAACCCTTCGGAGTCCGTAGGAGCTCGGGATCAGCAGACCAGTCAGCAGTGTTGCAGTGCCTGCGAATGCAGAGGAGTGACTCCTTCACTCCAAGGGAGATTATCTTCAGGTGTCTTGGATGCTCTACAGGCCCTACACGGATCCTGTATGGTGCACGGGCACAGATGAGGCAGCAGACTGAGAGGGAGACAAAGTCAGGCCCAAACAAAGTCCAGAGAAGTCCAGAGTGACCAGACGGTCGAAGTGCAGTGGTTTCAGTCTCAAATCTTGTCCACGATGAATCTAGGGACCTACAGCCAGGTAAGCCCTTAAGTACCCTAAGGAAAGGGTTGGGAAGATTCAGGGGACCCTCCCAGTGGAGAGTCTGGACAGGGGGGAGGTTACTCCCATGTCCTTTGTCCAGTTTCGTGCCAGAGCGGAAGCCAGTGGCTTCAAGGACTGGTTTGAACTGGACTATGCACAGGGACACCAAATGTGCCCCTCATGCAGACTCTCAGGCGCTGACAAGCGCACCCACCCAGCCCCAATACACTAAATCCTGTCTGGGAGGTGGTCACACCTCCCTGTGACAGGATGCCTATTGTTCTGTCTTCCCCTGCTCGAGCTTGGCTCAGCAGTAGGAGGGCAGAAATGTGTCTCTGGTCAGCAGCAACCATTTTCTGCTGTCCGGGACTAGAAGGCTGGTACAGGGAACAAAGAGAGCCTAACAGAGGGCTCTCCCAGTGTGTGGAATCATACCTCCCACACCGGTTACCGGTGTGGGGGTATGATTCCAACATGTTTGACACCAAACACGATAGGGTTTGTTGCAGCCGTTTTCGAGATGGTCATCGCGCAGTCATGTAATGCCCCTCTATATTAGTATATGGCTGCTTCACTGACGACCCAGGAGAATGGACTCCATAGGCTGCAGGGGTGTCCTGCTCATGCAGAGGCACCCTCCCACTTAGAACCAAGCACTCTGCCCTCAGGATTGTAAAGGCCTCCTACATGGGTGACTTATAGGTTTTAAGTGCAGTGACCCTTCGATATAGTAAACCTGCATGCATCATCTTACACAGGCTGCAATGGCAGGCCTGCAGGTTCATTTTTAATGGTCTCTCATGGGTGGCATAATACATTCTGCAGCCCATGGGAGGCCTCTGTGGCACCTATGCCCTGGGTACATGGGTACCATATACTAGGGACTGACAAGGGTACCCCAGTATCCAATCTGTGGTGTACCTAAGTACAAAGCATAACAGTTTAGGGAGAAAGCAGATAGACTGGGGTCCTGATTAACAGGATACCAGTCAGACTAGTCAAAACAGTATTACATCCAGCAAAAAGTGGGGGTAACCATAAGAAGCAGATCCCACTTTCCTAGAATTCATAATTAGCGTGTTATGTTAATCACCTTGTTCTCAAGAGGAGCTGAGATACTCTCTTAGCCGTTGTTTGTAGGTTGCAGGAGAATACAATCCAAATAATAGTTTTCTAAGAACAATGCTGCCAAAAAGGAGTCACTGGCTATGATTATGTGCCATCTACAGCCAGATAAACAAATAGCACCTTGACACGTTGTTTCGTTTGCACAAAACACCCATAAACAAATAATTCACATCTAGGAACAGGCCCAAAGGGCTACATAAGCCAGTAACCATACAATATGATGATCAGAGGTGTAACAGGATGCTTCCATGCGCAAGGCGCGGTCTCAAGTTCACAATATTCTTCTTAATATCAAAGTTCTATGCAAATAGTGTAGAAACAAAACTCACAGAAGTCGGTAATGAGATCAAACATAAAATGACTCCAAGCGCTAAGAGTAATAGAAATATGAAATGAGTTCAAACATAAAATGACTCCAAATGCTAAGCGTAATAGAAATATGAAATGAGTTCAAAAATAAAATGACTCCAAGCGCTAAGCGTAATACAAATATGAAATGATTTCAAATATAAAATGACCCCAAATCCTAAGCGCAAAATAAATATGTAAATGCCATAGTCTTGAATCAAAAGTCACTTGTGGCAAAAAACAGATGTCCAATTCACATGGCAAATATGCAAGGACGAGCCTTCCGATACCAACAGAAAATGTCAAAGTCACACAGCCTTTCACTTCACACGCAGCCTTAAAGCGCGTTGCACTTAGCTGTCCGATGCTTGCTGCACTTTCGGACCGGCTCATGCTTCTGTCCGATGGTAAAGGGGGAAATCCTGAAGCAGTGACAGATGCAGTCTCCAGCTGAAGCGGGAACCAGGAGATTAAGTCAAGCACCGACAGGTGCGAGGCTTGGCTTTTTATAGCCAATTCAGTGGCAGTTAACCACACATGGCTAGCCATGCCCATAAGCATGCCAGGTCCCTTAGCCACGCCCATAAGCATGCCAGGTGATTAGCAATAGCACACGTCTAATAATGTGCCACTGTTGTTAGCACACAAAAACAACAAGCATTGGCAAAACAAGCACTGGCACCAACAAATACAATAAAAAGAAACAAACATTGGCAGTGGCAAGAAAAGGAAAAAACAAAACAACTTAGTGGACAGAAACGTGAGCAAGCTGGGACCGCTGAGGGTTCTGACATACCAGACAGGACGGGATGCTCCTGACAGTTCTTCCCACCAAAGGTACTCATAGGGGGCGGGGTTTCATGGGATAGCGAAGGTGAAAGAGACACACAAGGCGAGGAGCATGGACCACAGAGGCGCATTCCCAAGAGTTGTTATCGGGACCACAGCCCTTCCAGGCCAGCCAACAGATAGTGCAACATGCCCCGGATGCGTTTGGAATCCAGAACTTTCGCCACCTCAAATTCCAACTGTCCATTCACTTGAATTGAGGGAGGCGCAGGGGCTTTGCGAGTAGTAGAGGAATAGAGACGAAGCAGGGATACATGATACACAGGGCGCACCTTGTAGTCCTCGGGTAACTCAAGTTCCATGGCCAAGTGGTTCACTACCTTACGGATGGTAAAGGGACCAAGAAAGCTGGGGAGTAGTTTTTTTTTTTTTTTATTCTGCCAAATGTAAATTCTTGGAAGATAGCCAAACACCATCCCCACTATGATAGTCAGGAGCAGGTATTCTATGTTTATCTGCTTGTGTTTTACATGCCTCTTGATACTGAGCTACATGTCAGTGCACCTGTTGTTGGATATCATACAATTTAGTGAGGTGTTCCTGCACTGACAGGACTTTTCCTGCTTCGGTAGGGTCAAGAATAGGGAACAGCCTAGGATGATGACCAGTCAAACAATAATTAGGGGAAACCCCAGTAGCTGTGTGCTTACTGTTATTATAGACTAATTCAACCAATGGCAAGATCTTATCCCATTCAGAGGACCATGTGGAGACCAGACACCATAGGATTTGTTCTAAAGATTGGTTTGTCTGCTCTGTTTGACCAGCCATCTGTGAATGACACGCAGAGGACAAACAGATATCCATCCCCAGGAGGAACATAAACCCCGCCAGAAGTGCAAGATGAATTGGGGCCCACGGTCAGACGCGATGGAAGAAGGTAGCCCATGAAGATGCACTATGTGTTGTATAAAAAAGTCACTAGTGCACTAGATGTGGGAAGGGTTTTCATGGGAATAAAATGTGCCATTTTTGTCAGGTTATCTACCACTACCCAAATGACTGTGTGCCCATTGGAGGAGGGTAGGTCTGTGATGAAATCCATACTTATGGTGTACCATGGTGTAGACGGAACTGGGAGAGGTTGTAAAAGACCTGCTGGAGGTGTGTGTGGTGTTTTTGCTTGAATACAAGTAGGACAGTCTTGAATGTATGTCTTAACATCCTGTATGAACGTAGGCCACCAAAACCAGCATTGACATAGGTCAATTGTCTGATTTTTCCCTAAGTGCCCTGCTAGAAGAAGCCCTGTCGTTCAAGCACACCAGTTGCATACGGAATGATATCTTTTACTTGAGCAAGTTTCTCATAAAATTCTTGAGAGGAACAGACTGCTAAAATTCTCTCAGCTGGTATGATAGGTTGCGTTTTGTTTTGATCAGAATCAGGTGAGGAAAAATTGAAACGTGAAAATGTGTCTGCTTTTTGTTGTGCATTGCCGGGTCTATATGTAATAACGAAATCGAATTTGTTAAAGAAGAGCAACCAGCGGAGCTGTCAAGGAGTCAAGGCTTTAATGTTTTGAAAGAGTTGAAGGTTACGCTGATCAGTATGGATGATTATGATATGTCTTGCTCCCAAGAGATGATGACGCCATTCTTGGAAGGTGAGCTTTATGGCAAGCAGCTGCCTTTCTGCCACTGTATAATTCCGCTCGGCAGGTAACAATTTTTTAGAAAAAAGGCAACAGGGTGAAAACATCCTGTTTCAGGGTCTCGTTGCGACAGGACACCACCCACAGCAATTTGTGACGCATCGGCCTCCGCAAAAAAAGGTTGAGATGGATCTGGATGTCGAAGTAAAGGAGGTTATGTGAAGACCTTTTTAAGTTGCTGAAAGGCTTCATTAACTCGTGAATCCCAGCAAAGGGGAGCCCCTTTTTTCAGTAAGCGGGTGATGGGTGACACCACCGTAGAAAACTGGGGTATGAAGCACTGGTAGAAGTTTGCAAACCCTACAAGATTTTGGGGCCTTCCAATATAAAATTGCTTGCACCTTAGAGGTGTCAATGGCAATCCCATCTGGGGAGATGTCATACCCCAAATATTCAATGGTTGTGGCATGAAAAATGAATTTCTCGGCCTTAGCAAAGAGGTGGTGTTCTATGAGTTTTTGAAGGACCGCCCGTACATGATCTATGTATTTTTATGGAAATGACAAATAGATCCAAATATCGTCAATGAAAACTATGACACAGATGTCAAGGAATTCCTGCAGCACTTCATTGATAACAAATTGGAAGGCTGAAGGGGCATTGCACAGGCCAAAGGGTCCAGAACGTAGTCTTCCACTCGTCTCCTCCATAACACAAATTAGGTGGTAGGCTCCCCTCAGATCAAGTTTTGTGTAAATAGTGGAGTTACGGACTTGGTCAAAAAACTGGTATCAGTGGCAAGGGATATCATTTTTTTACAGTTGCCATATTAATTGTGCGGTAATCTATACAGGTTCGCATTTCACCATTCTTCTTTGGGATTAAAAAGAGTGGTGATGACACAGGGGAGGTAGAATGTCTAATGAAACCCTTAACCAAAAGGTCATTTATATACCCCCGGAGATACAAGGTTTCTGGTTCTGATAGAGCATAAACTCTGCTGCACGGTTATGCGACTCATGGAATTAAGTCAATACGGCAGTCATATGTTCGATGGGGTGGTAACCTTGTGGCCTGTTGTTTGCTGAAAACATCAGAAAAGTTACGGTATGGTGCAGGCAAGTCAACAGGTGTCTCAGCTATGGGTTGGGTGGAAGCACAATGTAACGGGATCACTAGCTGGGGTTTCTCCTGATAGCACGCTTGCCAATAATGTTTGGAATCAAGCCTAACTGTTCTTGCAACCCAGTCTATTTTGGGGTTATGTACTTGTAACCACGGGATGCCCAAAATGGCTGCAAATACTGGGGTGTCTATTAGGTCGAACGGAATCTGTTCAGTATGATTGTTGGCACAAATCATGGTTAAAGGACCTGTCTCATACATGAATAATCCAGAGGATAATTCAGAGCCATCCACAGCTTGGACTGGTTCGGGGGTGTTTTTCTAGATCATGGTAATACTGAGGGTCTTGGCTAGAATTAAATCAAAAAAGTTACCTGTTGCTCCTGAGTCAAGCAGTATGTTAAGTATTAGCTAGGAGATGGGCGACCACGTTCATGTGAGCGCTCGATAAGGTGGTCACCATCTTTACCAAGCCAGGTCGTTTTCCGGCTGCTCCATGCCAGGTTGTACTCTTAATGTTAATGCTACTCCCTTTTTTGGGAAACTGGGTTCATTACCAAAATCCCAGGCGAAATGCCCGGCCTTCCCACAATATAGGCAAAGATTAAGTTTCCGTCTTCTATCTTTCTCCTCTTTGGATAAAGGTCCCCGGCCTCCTTATTTGCATGGGTTCTGTAGTGTCAAGGGAGGGACTGGCTGTTTCTTTCTTCTCGGTTTTCAGGACCAGCACTCGAGTATCCCTCTGTGACTTTTCACCTTTCCGTTCCCCTAGACGGTTGTTTCACCTAACTACTAAAGCAATGAAAGCAGGACATTCGGTTGGTGGATCTACGATCTGGGCTATGATGTTCTTTAAGTCGTCCCGTAGACCACGATAGAAAAGTGAGGTTCTTTTCTCCTCAGGCCAGTCTGTTTTGCAATGAGCTGATTAAAACAAGTAATATATGCCAACAAATCTTTACTCCCCTGGTGAAAATTAGCAGTTCGTTGTTGCTAGCCTGCACAAACATGTGTTTTGCAAAGAGTTTGTGCATTTTTAAATCTTTCAAAATCATAAAGTAGGGGATCATTCCGCTCAATAAGAGGAATGGACCATGCGGCCGCATTATCCTCAAGATAAGAAATAATGAAGGCTACTTTAGCCGCATCACTTGGAAAGTCGTTGGGGTGACACAAGAATTGTAAATGACACTGAGTTATAAGAGCCCTGAATTTCGTATTATCACCAAAGAAGTGCTCAGGTGGGGCTTGGGGTTGACACATTCAGATATAAGGGTTGTGGAACCATGTTTGCAATAGGGGCTGGTTGAACAGGTGGAGAGTGTAACGGAAACTCAAACCTAGGTAGTTGCATAAAGGTATTGGGTTGTTTTACCTTACTTTCAACCCATGGGTTGTCTCGGGTCTTATATCGCTGTAACTCCCTCCGCAAATCCTGATTCTCTAGTCTCAGATTTGAGACCTCCTGTTGTAAAATAGGTAGGGCTTTCTTAATATCGGCAAAGGTGTGGGCGTCTGTGTGTAGTGCCTGTGCTAAATTGCCTAAGGACCTCTCCTAGAATCCATCGCTCAGGCAGGCCTGTATTTTGTGGCTTGGCCTAATGTAAGACTCTGGCGCAGCCACTCACCTGAAGTTCAGGTTGTCTGCAGGAGCAATGAACTTTCATCACTCCTCCTAGAACACCTCTTGCACTACTGAACTCACTACAGGAGTCCCGGCAGGTGTCCCAAATGGGAAGGGGAATGGGACGAGAAAAAGAGAGAGAACACTGCTACTCCACACAGCCTGGTCCAGCCCGGCACCCTTGAGGGGATCTGTTTGCAGAGTAGGGCTGCTTTTTTGAGGACTTGTGTTTCTCTATAAAATATGAAATGCAACAGATGAGTACAGAGACACTTCTGGGCCACCCAGGTGCACTCAACACAGAAAATTCATAATAAGCGAGTTATCACCTGGTTCTCAAGAGGAGCTGAGATACTCTCTTAGCCTTTGTCAGTAGGTTGCAGGAGAATACAATCCAAATAATAGTTCTCTAACTTAGATGGCTACCAAGATGGAGCCCCATAGGGGAGCTTCAGGATTTGGGATAACGAATCCGTGAAAATCCTGCCTTTAATCCCTGCCATCCACCCTTCTGCTGCTTAGCAAGTTCACAGAATTCAACTCTAGAGTGACTAATTGTTATTTCGCTATCACTTTACTCACTGGGATAGTTGAAACTCGCCAGCTGTGAATCACGATCCACACCAACGCTGGGATCAGACCCCATCTTCCATACAAGGCCGAAATGGAGGTCCCTGTCCATGACGCTGGTCCCGGTGATGACGACTCTATGCCGACCCAGCCAGCAGATTGCGCGGACCTCCATGATCTGGAAGCGGTGAGTCGGGACTGGGAAGGTGTTGAGGCTGTGTGGGGACTGCGGTGGCTCCCTTGCCTTCTTGGCAGAGGGGCATGCAGGAAGCCCAGGCCCCTCCATCCCCCCTGACCCGCTGACATCCTGCATTGGACAGCAGTGCATTGGAGAGCTGTGAACGGCCGCTCCATCTCTCCAGGAGGGCTGCACTGCACTGGATCAATTCGGTTCCGTGGGATCCTAGGGTGCCGATGGCATAGTTGCATGGCTCGGGCCCAATCACATGAACCCACCGCCCTCGAATGAAAGCGCAATGGAGCCCTTTTGGGTTGTGAGTGTCCTGTGGGCTTCTGGTGCAGAGACAGGGTGAGTGCAGTTGCCTTGGCTCTGCCCACCTGTCACCCTTGCGTTGCTCACAGGGAGGAGCTGTCTATCTTGCGAGGCTGGGTGAACTTCACCCGGTCTACCGGCACGCCTTGAAGGGAGGCGTCGGACTTTTGAACACACTTCGACCTTCCTGCGGCTGTCATGCAGGTTGTTGCTGATATGGATGAAGGCACGGGGTGAGGTTGATTTTGGATCTGTTTGTGCGTTTCTGGCCAGGCACTTTGGGATGTTCCTGATCTGTGTTGTGTTGGGTGTTCTGTTGGACATTGGAGAACTCTCCATTCTGGGAATTTATCTCTCCAGCTCGGATATGAGGTACGACCAGCCAATTTATAAATAAACAAAAGACTATTGATTCAAGCCCAAGAAAGTTCACTGAAAGTAAAAGAGGACTCTGGGCATGTTTGACCTTGAATTGAAAGAAAGGCAGGACTCCATACCTGTTATGCCCTGGGAGCGGCCATCTTGGAATGGTCTTGTGTATCAAGTTACCTTGCACTGTATCTGAAGGTGGGGTATTCCACTACCCTCTGGTGACATCTCAACAACGAGCAAGTGTATCATTACACAGTGCTCCGATTGCTTGGAATCCAAAGGTGGAATATCACACTCAACATCGATCCAAGATCCTCTCACAACCACTTTTAAGCTGGTTGCTAGGCACACTCTATCACTAGCTCCTTTGACATCCTGGCACAGGTAGGTCTTAATGCTTTTAAGATTGCCTAACCTTTCTAAGAAAGCAGAAAAGACCTTCAAAAACAATATGCTCAAACGACTCCCTGAAACGCTCATCTCTGATACCTATTTTTGCACGTCATAGGGTGTTGTGGTTACCAACCAAATTTTCTACACTTCCAGAAGAGCTCAGTGGAGAAGAGTCTTAACATCAATGCTCCGTTCCAAACCAATGAGAAAAACCCCTCATGATTTCCGAATAACCATATTACACTCACCAGACTTCAATGCTGATCTTGCCATATCCCTCTACAACAATGGAAACATCCTTATACAAGCTTCGGACCTGAATCTTGAGCGCTTTGACAGAATCCTTATGAGGATTAAAAATACACTTGATAATATAGTCCCTGCTAGTCTACATAATCAAGGTCTCCCCTCAGCTGCGGTACCTTTCGTTTCTTCCTTCTCCGTATCCACCTACTCTGCTTCCCCCTCACTCCCGCTGAGTCGGTCTGACCAATCCCTCGACACAGATGGTGAGTGCAATACCAAAAAACCTCACCCTGATATGCCAACTCAAGTCTGCCTGAATACCAAAATGAGTGCTCTTCCAACCCCTTACCCAGCCTCATACTCCAGTACTTCACCCGTGAACCCTCTACTTACCCTCTCCTCTCTCAATACTTACCCCATCACACAGGATAAAACCACTTTGCCCCCCACCAATCCTCCCCAAGGGTGGTCTCTTCAACAAGTTACCCCTAGACCTGCCGTCCACAATGCCAACACTCCCCCATTGAGGATAATTTGACTGACCTCAAGCTGGATCCCATCCCCTCCCTTAATATGTTCCTTCGCACTTTTGAGGAAACTATTTTGCTGTCTAACACCCCTCTCCCTAAGGGGTCCCATCCACTATCTACTTCTAGACCGGCCGCTGATAGTGATAGCTTGCCCTACATTGAGGATGAGGTGGCTGATCTCAAGCAGGTCTCCAAATTGTTAAGGATAACCTGCAGACCCTCTTTGAAGATGGAGAAGTTTTGGAAACTCTATCCTACCCTTGAGACCAATCAACCTAGCCTTTCAGCAAGGGATAAACACCGCTGGAGGGAAATTTCTTCTTCCAAAAGCCCACTCAGCCTACTCTGGAGAACTCAGCCTCTTCTGAATCACCACTCCAGGCCCCATAGGTCTACGCACCATATGTCTGATGATGACACTCTCTCCCTACTTCTATCTTACAACGGCTCTTGTAGTGTCTCCTCACACTCACCACTCAACTCAAATTATTTCCTCCAACCCGTTCAGAGAACCAAGTGTTAACCTGAGATCTGTGAACAAGAATAACCTACCACTGGTCGCCACTTCTTACCTAGAAGTGGTAGCAACCAACTCGCACATCAAATCGATGCTTCTCAACTGCAGGTCAGCAGTGAAGCATGAGGCGGATATCTCTGACCTCATCCTCACACAAGAATTGGGCCTCCTGATCCTAACGGAAATCTAGCGTAATGACACCTCCTCCCCAATTCTGGACATCTTAGTCCCTCCTGAATATGACATTCTCAGACTCGATAGACCTGTTAAAGTTGGGGGTGGCATTGCATGCATCTATCGCTCCATACTCACGTTGAAACAGGTTCAAACTGCTATGATGCCCTACTGTGAACACAAAGACATTTAAATCTGGAACAATGGCAAGATTTTCTGTTTGCCTCACACGATATATCATCCCCCAGGTGACAATCTGCTCTTAATCGGGCAGTTTATGGAGTCTATTACCTCATACTCTGACCAACACCCCAACCATATATTCTCGGGGATTTTAACCTACACTGGAATTACACAAATGATCCCTTATTGTGCTCCTTCTAGGCTTTCCTCTCCAACCTCAACTTCACCCAGGCTCCACCCTTGATCTAATCACAGGTAAAGATAACATCATACAACTTGATGACATATCACCCCGTGACTGATAAGATCATTACCAAATCTCTTTTTACATCCTGGTAAAAGGTTCTGGTCAGACAAGGTCAACCGCTCAAAACCAAACAGTTGGTTCAAAATCTGAGAGACATCAACATTAATGATCTAACATCCATTAGCAATAAACTTCTTCCGCCACCCCCTAACATGACTAACATGGATGACCTTACGAATCATTGCATCCACACCATGACAAATATTTTCGAAACAATTGCACCAAAGCAACTCAGAAGGATTCCGATAAAACAGTCCAAACCCTGGTTTAATGGCTCTCTAAATGAGGAACTTCACAAACTAAGGCTTACGGACAGACTGTAAAGAAACTCACCCTCCATTACAAGCCTCAAACAGTTAAGGATGACTAGAAGCTCATCTAACAAACATATCCATAGTGCCAAAACTGATCACTTCAGGGCACAGCTTGCCAGCATCAAAAACAGACCCAAAAAGCTATTTGAAATCATCAAACAACAAGCTAGCCACTCAACTAATCAACTCTCTGCACCCAAGATCTCTTGCCCCAGTGGGGAGGACTTCTCAGCACACTTCACAGAAAAGGCAAGAAAAATTGAACTTAAACTGCAATGCACCTCACCTAATCTGCTGCTTCTTGACTCCCTCTCACCTTCATCTTGGCCAACGGTAACAAGAACACCTAATTCCTACCCCACGGTTTACCCTCCAAAAAACAATGCATCATGGAATTTCTTTTTACTTCCAGACGATGCGGAGCTGCTCCAATCTATGGCTTCTTTAAAACCTTTCAATCACCTCAACGATCCTCTACCCGCCAAGTTTTTCAAAGAACGCAAATCGGCCATTCTTCCACTCTGGTGCCTCATTATTCATGAATCTCTTATGTAGGGTAGGATTCCTGATTGCCTCAAGACGGGTCAAGTCACTCCCATCCCAAAAAAGCCAAATGAAGACTTAGCTGATCCTAAACATTTCCGTCCAATTACTAATGTCATGAGTTTGGCCAAATTGCTCGAGAAATGCGTTCACACACAGCTCTGCAACCACATTGAGAAGTTTCAGCTCCTTGACCTATACCAGTCAGGTTTCAGAGCGGGTCACAGTACTGAAACAGCCCTAACACACATCGTTGATGATGCCTTGAGATTTCTTGACCAGAATGTACCCTGTCTACTGATCCTTCTTGATCTGTCCTCAGCATTTGACACGGTCAAAACATGAAAACCTGATTATTCAAAAAAGGATGGGTGTTAGACCTGGCATCTTTTGTCATGTTTCCTCTGTCTTGTTGCTTTCTGAGCTCCCGGTTTTGACTCTGTTTTTGCTGGTTTAGTGTCTCTGCGCACTTTCGCACTGCTGTTCAGTGTTAAAGTGCAAGTGCTCCTGTTGTAAATTTTTATCATGGATTGGTGTTTCCATGATTGGCATACTTGATTTACTGGTAAGCCCCTAGTAAAGTGCCTGAATGTGCCAGAGCCTGTAGATCAAATGCTACTAGTGGGCCTACAGCACTGATTGTGCCACCCACATGAGTAGCCCTGAAAAGGTATCTCAGACCTGCCCCTGCAGGGTCTGCGCGTAGTTAGTAACAGCCATGTCGACCTGGCAAGTGCATCCTCTTGCCAGGCCCTAATCTTCCCTTTTTTTACACATTAGTCACCCCTAAGGTAGGCCCAAAGTACCCCTGTGGGCAGGGTGCTGCGCATGTTAAAGGTAGGGCATATACTGGTGTGTATGACATGTCCTTGTGGTGAATTACAGTGTATTTAGTTTTTCACCACTGCAAGGCTATCTGTCTCATAGGAAAGAGTTTTACTTATAACATCTTATAAGCATAACTTCCCCTTGAGACCAGATAGGGAAATGGAGTTTAGTATGCCTGGACTCTGAGTGTAAAAATACATCTTTTAGTAAAGATGATTTTTAAGTTCTGTGTTCTGTGTTTGAAAATACCACTTTTAGAAAATTGGTATTTTCTTGCTTAGCCATCCTGTGTGCCTCTGCCGGGTTTGTGGATTGACTGTCTAGCTTTGTAGTCACAGTGTACAGGGATGTGCATTCTCTTCAGACAGCCACTGGGTGGATTGAGGTGTGTCCTGCCTTTCCTGGATGAGTTAGGGCTGGGCTGAATAGACCTGGGCTGCATTTAGAGTAGTGGGAGGAGATTTCCTTACACCTGAATGGGTGTGGTCTGCCTTGAACAATGCTGTCTCCACCTCCTGCCAGGAAGCTGGGCCAGAGAGGACAGAACTGGTTTGGTCTAAGCACAGACACTCTATGCCTGAGAGAACAACGGAATTTTAAGTATAAATATTGGGGCCCAGACCCCAGAACTTTAGAACTCACTGGAATCATGGAACCTGCCAAGAAGAGGAGCTGGGAGAGCTGCCAGGAGGAGTACTGCCCCTTGTCTGTGTTGTTGCTTTTTTGGGTTGGCCTGCAGTTGCTGCTTCTGCCTTGTGCAGTAAAAGGACTGGACTGAACTTTCTTTACTTGTTCCGAGTATCTCCAAGGGCTTGAAGTAGAGCTTGCCTCCTGTTCTGAAGTCTCAGGGACTTCAAAGTCTTCACCAACCTCTGGGTACCGCTTCTGGAACCGCTGTTTTGGTTGCTGCAGAGAAGGGACACGCAATCGATTCCGTCACCAACTCTGTCGCTGGCTCTGTGTCCTGACGGCACCGCAGAAGGCACCGTCCGCATCTCGCACCGCAACCCTGGTATCACCGGCGACAACGTCAGATGCCGGCGCCAGTGAGTCGCTGCTTGCACCGTGACCTGTGTTCACCGCACTCTGCACTGCCTCACTTCACTTCGCCATCCTGGTCTCACCGATGCAGTCGCTGCAGCTGACTTCGACACCCATGATCGCATAGTGGCTGGGGGCACCGCTCGTAAGTTTCATGACACCCTCCCCCATCCCACACAGCAGTCTGGGCCGACCAGTGCCAGCTCCCACTAACCAGCTCTGTTGCTTGTACCGCAGCCTGCCAGCACCGCATCGAGCACCACCTTGCCCTGCACCATAAGCCTTGGTCTCACCGACGTCTGTAAGATCGTCACCGAGCCGCTGCCTGCACCGCACCTTGAGGGCACCGCACCCTGCAGCGCTTTAATTTTGCAACGCAACCGTGATGGTTTGCCACGATCTACTCGCACCAACGTGCCTGCCACAACGAGAAAGGTACTGTTCACGAGTCTGTCCACGCTTTCGCTGGCCCGTACTGACGCGGTCGGCTGGAACTATTAGACTGTTGTTTTCAGCATCATGGTAGCCCCGGACGGAGCTACTGACTCGTAGAAACTGTGTTTTTGAGATATTTCTGCAAAATATATATTTTTAAGTACTGTATTTTGGATTCTTATCATTTTGGTCTTGTTTTGGTTATATAAAAATATTGAATATTTTTCTGAACTGGTGTGGTGTCCTTTTGTAGTGTTTTCACTGTATTACTGTTGGTTATGTGCAAATGCTTTACACACTGCCTCTGAGATAAGCCTGACTGCTCGTGCCAGGCTACCAAGGGGGTGAGCAGGGGATTTTTGGGAGTGTAACTCCCTTATCCTGACTAGGAAGAAGGGTCCCTACTTGGAGAAAAGTACCTACCCCTGCCAACTAGAGACCCCCATTTCTAACAATGGGGCTATCAGGCCCTGTCTTAAATTGGTTTGCCTCATTCCTACAAAACAGAACTCAAAGAATCAAAGTTAACCACTTCCTTGCAACCTGTACCCTGATCCAATTGGAGTGTATCAAGTAACCCTGGGCATAGTTTGCGTAGTAGCACTACACGTAGCTACGCGAAGTACACTTTGAACTACACGTAGCTACGCAAATTGCATAGTGCGTAGCTGTGTGCTTGTCTGCACTGTGCAATAATTGCAAACAGCATCTTGCACAATGCAAGTTAAGATAAAATAAGTATCTCTGTCTTTATATGCTAAAATGCATATAGTAATTTCACAAAAGTAAAAACGATAAATTAACAAGCAGTGAGAGAGGTGATGATTTTGGGATCCTCCCTAACCTAGGGAGAGAACCAAGCAGATGCCTTGAAAACAAAAAGCACATTTTGTTGAACGATTCGGTGGTGGTCCCATCCTCTTAGGACCACCCCAAGCACAGTTATTGGCAAAAATACAATCTCAACCAAAGGCCCTGCAAAGCATTATGGGACGAGATTAGCAGTGGGCAGTGAATATTATAGTATCCAATATCAAAATAATTCTACAAAGAGCTGCAGTTCAACTAGTCGTTACTAGATGTCCTTCAAGAGTCAAATGCAAAAGCATTGAAATTATTAATACATCAAGCTGCAGTTCCACTAGTCGTTACTAGATGTCCCTCACTAGTCAAATGCAAAAGCTTCATGAAAGGGTTTCAATGCAGGGTCAACAGCAGCAGGGTAATAAGAAGTACCTGGCTCAAACAGAGACAGTGAGCTGCGTTCTTGTGGCGGTGAGTGGCAGCAGGAATCAGACATGTTTTTGCTGCATCTGTTTTTTCCATGCTTAATACTTCAACAGCTATGAAACTAAGCAAATATGGCAAATGTTTGAAAATATATGTAAAGTTGTTAAGCATTTGGTTTTGCAACTTCAGTGGCACAGGCGTACCGTGAAGTAACATGTAAGGCAATGCAAAGTTTAACTGTACTTTGATTAAAAATGTAGATAGAAGATACATGAATTAACAACATTGATCAGCATCCACGTCCTGCCCCGTCTCACACGTGAAGGTAGTAGCGCTCCCAAAAAAAGGCACTGATCCGCAGTACCAAGCGCAGTGGCATATGCAAACAAGCATTTGCAATGCAATCGGTCTCACCTTTGGGACCTTATATGTACTTAGCTATGCAGCACAATAGCCTGGGTGCTGAAACATCTACTGTTCTTTAACATGGAGGGAAAGTAAGCACTAAACAGCGTAACACGCCAGGTATGGGAACACATGGTGAGAAATATTGCTTTTCAGTGGGAAAAGGTATAGTCCAAAACTCTGGGGCATATTAGCAAGAACAGCGTTAAAATTATCACTGCTTTAGCGGCAGGAAACTGCTGCTAAAGCGGCGATAATGAATTTGATAATATGCCCTTGAGAATTCCAATAGAAGCCCAGGATCACATCAGAACATGGGCTTCTATTGGTATTCTCAAGGGCATATTATCAAGCCCATTATCGCCGCTTTAGCGGCAGTTTCCTGCCGCTAAGCGGCGATAATCTTAACGCCGTTCTTGCTAATATGCCCTCTGTTTTTAATATAAAATCGGGACCTTCGGTGGCCATCTCACTGAAAATACAAGATTTGGAAAATATATTATTGTCTACGGGTGCTCGTGAAAGACATGATGCAGGGTTAAGATATTTATGGCTCAGTTCCTTCTAAATAGTCTGTCAGATGCTGTTATTTAGTCAGGGCTTCAAGCTCTGAAAGTCATTTAATGTACAAAGATACCTGAGCACATGGATGCCTGAACGGTTTAGGTGCTGTAAGAAGCCATATATTATGGCTCAGTCATGTGCAATACACTTGGATAAAAATATTAGCATTGTTTAAACTTTATTGCGAAACTTCATCCTTTTTTTAAAAAAAAATGTAAAAAGTAGAACTGTCGT